>CM046030.1:30526542-30646542 GCA_025215565.1 Flaveria ramosissima
ATAACAAATGTTGTTGTGTGTGTTACGTGCAGAAAAGAAAAGAAAAATGCTCTCACAAGAAGATAGGTTGTGTGCCTCTCTGCTGTGCGATGGCATTGACCTGAGGATAAGCATAACCTAAATATTCTAGAATTCATTGTTGTTTGCGCATCTCTGCTGTGCAATGGCACTGACCTGAGGCTTAGCATCTCTTTGAAAGCTCTTAGAATAGTTTCTTCTTGTCAAAATACCCGTAGGCCGCTCAAAAATCTCCTGAGGAATGTTGATTACCATATAAGCGTGGGATCCACAAATGCTTGTTGAAATAATTAAACCTTAATTCATCACCAATGAGTGTAAAAAATCTGTGTATGGATTTAAGAGGACAAGTATATTGACAATCATCGTGAGCAGCAACTCTTGAAAGTCCAAATCAGCGTGTGCATCTTATAGCTTGTAAGGATTCCTTAAGTCTGATGCAACCCAAAACATCCAATGTGTCTCTGCAACATGCACTAAGTACTGAAGTAAAGAATGCTTCGGAAGTTTTACACAATACACTAGAAAATACTCTAAGTGTAAAATCTTCCGAAGCCAAGACCAATATCTTCCGAAGCCAAACATGATGTCTTCCGAAGCCTCAGAGACAAAGTCTTCCGAAGCTTCAACCTATGAAGACAGATTTCTTTCGAAGACTTTTAGTAAACATGCTTTATCTGATGTACTGTTCCATAAAGCACCTTTCCGCTGCAATCTCTGTAAAGTCACCAACTTACATGAGTTGGTGAAAATGAAAAGGTTGCTTTTGGTAACTGTACATTGAGGTCTTGAGTCTGTAACTTTCTACTTTATGTACTTTATCCTTTTTTGTAATATATAAGGATGTGAGCTATGGCATGTCATAGTCACAAGGTCAAAAGGCAGATATGCCTTTTGATCCTACAATTGATTTTGTTAGTGTCTAGTCAATTGTATCCAGCTGGCTTTCAAAGTATAGCCGGTTGTAGTGTAGGTTGTAGTATAAGTATTCCAAGTTTTGTATCTTTCTTTATGCTTTGTAACACTTGTAAAATAACTTGAGAAAGCAATATACTGCCTCCTTGAAACCCAACTCTTGTTCTGTCTCTTTACTTTACTTGTGTTCTTTGTATCAACTTGGTTAATCCAGTTCACTGTTTGATCAAAGTTTAGTTGCTCTCCTCATTGTGTTGTAATTTGTTCAAGCCCTTAAACGGTCCTGCAATTGGTATCAGAGCTTTCAGGCTCTTGATATAAGATCTCACCATCTTAAGATCCCTCACACACACAAAAACTAAACTCTCCAAATGGCATCCATCTCAAAGACTGATATGGAGACTGGAACCATGAACAAATCCCCACTGATCACTCTTGATGATTTTGACACATGGTGTGTATGAGAATGGAAGGTTTCATCAGGTCTCTGGATTCAAGAATGTGGGAATCTGTTGAGAATGGACCTTTCATACCCAGCACTCCTTCTGCTACTGGTGCTGGTATGATTCCAAAAGATGTGGCCAACTACTCTGATGAAGATAGCAAGAGAGTAGAAATTGATAGGAAGGCCATGACTGCTCTTCAGACTGCTCTCCCAAACTCTGTATACAGAGGCTTTAAGAAGTGCAAAACAGCTAAACAGCTGTGGGATGCACTGAAGTTGATGTATGAAGGCTCCTCTGAAGCCAAGGAGAACAAGAAGGATCTCCTGAAGCAGCAGTTGAAAACTTCACCTTTAAAGCAGGTGAAACCATGACTCAATAATACTTCAGGTATGTTGAGATAGTGGATACCCTAGTGGATGGAGGAGTTCCTCTTGAGAACAGGGACATTGTAAGGAAGTTCATATCCTCACTTCCTAGGCAATGGACACACTACTGTGTGGTGATCAAGAGGAATGAGAACCTTAAAACTCTTACTCTGACAGAGTTGTATGGGATTCTCAGTGGATACCAGATGGAGATGAACATGCAAGGTTCATCTGGAAACTCCAACAATCAAATGGGTTCAGCCCTTCATGTGGTTGAAAGGGATAGCATAGAACCCCAACATCATCTCATATGCTACCCTGACAACTCACAAAAGGGTCCTTTCATCACCTTTCCGGAGACACTAGGGAGAACTTCACTCAAGGAAGCCCATTCCAAGAGACAAGCTCTTCTCAAGCTTTGTGTAATGATGATGAAAGCTCTGGGAAACTCTCCCTTCACTCTTGAAGACCTGGACTGTATCAATCCAGATGACCTGGAGTATATGGAAATAGTTCAGCAGATGGCTCTCCTCATCACAGAGCAAGAAGTTCTACAAGAGAACAGGAAGAAGGTTTCCAAGCAATGAAACCAGTGGAAAGTTTGGGCTGGATAAAAGCAAAGTCAAATGTTACAACTGTAACTTGATAGGCCACTTTGCTAGGAGTGTAAGGAACCTAAAATAAATGGGGCCCAACACAAGCCAGACCAAACTACACTGACAAAGCCCCTCAGAATGAGAAGCCAAAGCAACATGTTGCTGTTGCTGTTGAAGAGGGAGGCTTTGACTGGAGCTTTCAGGTGGAAAGATGCTTCTCCAAACCAAGCATTGATGGCCGCCCACCCATGATGAAGCCAAGGTATTGGAACTCTGTACTCCTGAATGCATTGCTAAAGTAAACATATACAGGTCCTACAACTTAGAAAGAGATCTGATCTTGAGTCTTAAACATATTAAAATCTGATTTTAGAAAGTCCCCTTAGCACAACCATAGGATCTATTACTGTTGCATTACCTTCTATTACTCTTAGTGAGCCCAAGACAAGTAAGGCTTGGGTTTCCAAATGTAACTAATCATTTTCTTTGTGCAGGAAAAGCTCAAGACAAGCAAGAATGTCTGGATAATTGATAGTGGCTGTTCTAGGCACATGACAGGCAATAGGTCTCTACTCCATAATTTTGAGAGAATTGATGGAGGACCAGTTGCTTTTGGAGGAGATGAAGGTGGTTACATTTCAGGAAGGGGCAAGGTCACAAATGGTAAGCTCAGCATTGAGAAGGTAAACTTTGTTAAGGAGCTCGGGTACAATCTTCTGAGTGTATCCCAATTTTGTGATCAGAGTCATAACATGCTCTTTACTGAGCATGAGTGCATTGTTCTCAAGCCTGGAGTGGTCATTCCTCATGAGCATATCCTGCTCAGAGCCCCCAGGAAAGGGAACATGTACAAGATGGATTTGCAAGAAACATCTCCCTCTGGAGAAGTTTCATGCTTTCTATCTAAAGCAAATAGTGATGAGTCTTTCCTATGGCATAAAAGAATGTGCCATGTAAACTTTAAGAACATGAATAAGCTAATTACATGATCTGGTAACTGGAATGCCAAAGAAAGAGTTTACAAGTGATGATCATTGTGTTGCATGCCTGAAAGGGAAGCAACATAAGGTATCTCACAAGCCTAAGGAAAGGAACTCCATCACTACTCCCCTACACTTGTTACATATGGATCTCTTGGCCCCACCAGTGTAATGAGTCTAGGAAGGACCTCTTATTGTTTAGTGATCACAGATGATTTACAAGATTCACTTGGGTTTTCTTTCTTAGAACTAAGGATGAAACCCCTAAGATTCTGAAGAATTTCATCTTAAAAGTTGAGAATCAAAGTGATCACAAGGTCAAAACCATAAGATGTGATCAAGGAACTGAATTCAAGAACCAAATCCTTGATACATTTTGTGATGAAAAAGGTATTACAAGACAATATAGTGCTCCCAGGACTCCTCAGCAAAACGGAGTTGCTGAGAGGAGAAACATGACACTAATTGAAGCTGCAAGAACTATGTTGTCTGACTCTAAACTGCCCATCACCTTCTGGGCAGAGGCAGTAAATACTGCTTGCTATGTGCAAAACAGAGTTTTAGTAGTTAAAACACATGGTAAGACTCCTTATGAACTTTGGCACAAGAGGAAACCTTTCATTGGTTTTCTCAGGTCATTTGGATGTCCCTGCACCATCTTGAATACCAAAGATCAAATTGCCAAGTTTGCTGAGAAATCAGATGATGGACACTTCATTGGATACTCTTCCAAGCTAAGGCTTATAGAGTATACAATCTCAGAACTAGAATTGTTGAGGAGTCAGCCAATGTGACTTTCAATGAACACACACCCTGTGTGGCTGGTTCTGGTCCTGATTGGCTATTTGATCTTGATTTAGTTACCAACTATTTTAACAAATCTTGTGAGAATGTTTCAGGATCTGCAGAAAATCTAAATACAGGTGATCCTGATCCAAGATTTGAGCTAGGAAGACCCTCAACTCATACATCTTCAGCTCCAGTTGGAACTACTTCAGCAAATGAGGTCTCTATCAGCACTACAATGACAAATTCAGCTGATACATCTGGTATGCCTTCAAATTCCAGCTCAGAGGCTGCTCAACCAGATAAAGATACCTCAATTGTAGAAGACAACAATGGTGATGGTGATAGTGATCAGGAATTTCTTGATGCTAATAACCACACCATAGATGACAACATCAATGATGTCACACACTCATTGGATCAAGTTAATCTTGATAAGTGTGGTAATGTGGAGGGTGAATCATCTATGCTAGATCTAAATTTCTCAAATTTGGATCTTTCTCAGCAACTTGCTGTGATCCCTCAGCTAAGGATCCACAAGTCTCACCCCACCACAAACATCATTGGAGATGTTGTCACAGGGGTAAGAACAAGAGGACAAACCCATGAAGCAAATGTTTGTCTTCACTCTTGTTTCTTATCTCAGATAGAGCCAAAGAAAGTTGATGAAGCTCTAAAGGATGGAAGTTGGGTTGAAGCTATGCAACAAGAGCTGCTTCAATTCAAAAGGCAGAAAGTTTGGAACCTTTGTCCTCTTCCTCATGGGAAGACTACCATTGGAACCAAATGGGTTTTTAGGAATAAGAAGGATGATAGAGGAATTATCATCAAGAACAAGGCAAGACTAGTTGTTCAAGGATACACACAAGAAGAAGGGATTGACTACACTGATGTCTTTGCTCCTGTAGCAAGATTAGAAGCTGTTAGGATATTCCTGGCATTTGCTGCATCCAAGAACTTCAAGGTCTTTCAACTTGATGTAAAGTGTGCTTTTCTATATGGAGTGATTGATGAAGAGGTTTATGTCAAACAACCACCTGGTTTTGTAGACCCTGATCATCCTGATTATGTCTGCAAGCTTGACAAAGCTCTTTATGGGCTGCATCAGGCACCCAGAAAGTGGTATGAGACACTATCTGAGTATCTTTGTAAACATGGATACAGGAGAGGTACTATAGATGGAACTCTCTTCATCAAAGGACAGGGAAATGACTTATTGCTAGTTCAAGTATATGTTGATGACATCATCTTTGGTTCAACTAATCCAAAGCTCTGTAAAGACTTTGAGAAGCTGATGAAAGACAGATTTGAAATGAGTTCAATGGGGAGAACTCAATTTCTTTCTGGGAATTCAAGTGAAGCAAGTTGAAGATGGCATCTTCATAAGTCAGTCAAAGTATGTTCAGGACATACTCAAGAGGTTCAACATGACTGATTGTAAGATTGCTAAGACACCCATAGCCAGAAACCACTCCTTTGGACCTGATCTTGAGGGGGAGTGTGTAGATGAACATTTATACAGGGCTATGATTGGGTCTCTTATGTATCTTACAGCTAGCAGGCCTGATATCATGTTTGCTACATGTATTTGTGCAAGATATCAAGCCAACCCTAAGATGTCTCACTTAATCACTGTCAAAAGGATTTTAAGATACCTCAAAGGTGCTTCAACACTTGGTCTATGGTATCCAAAGAATCCTAACTTCAATCTGTATGCTTATACAGATAGTGATTATGGTGGTTGCAACATGACTGCAAAGTCTACATCTCTGGGGGATGTCAATTCCTTGGTGGAAGGGTTGTCTCATGGCAATGCAAGAAACAATCCTGTGTGTCTGCATCAACTGCTGAGGCTGAATACATTGCTGCTGCAAGCTGCTGTGCTCAAGTGCTTTGGATTCAAAATCAGATGCTGGACTATGGATTTAACTTCAAGGAGACTCCTATCCACATAGACAACAATAGTGCTATCTCTATCACTGAGAACCCTGTGCAGCACTCAAGGACCAAACACATCAACATCAGGTATCATTTAATAAGAGATAACTATGAAAAGGGATTAATTAACTAGTCAAAGTTCATACAGATGAACAATATGCTGATCTGTTTACAAAAGCTTTTGATGAACAGAGATTTAAATATCTGATATCAGCTATTGGGATGATTAACTTTGAGTAGACTTTTTCTTAAAACTAATTCTAATTATTTCTTCTTAAAATATGTGTGTCCTAAGTTGTCTAGTTCATCACTTTCATAAGCTCATGTTTTCTTTGGATGTAAATTCTTTTTGAAGACTTTCCTTAGATTCTTGAAAATTTTCTGATACTTCGGAAGATAAAATTTATCTTCGGAAGAAAATCATGTCTTCAAAATAAATAACTGTCTAAGAAATTTACCTTCGGAAGAAGTCTAAATCTATCTTTCGAAGCTTAAATTCTTATCTCAGACACTTATTTGTTCTTAAGGACTTTTTACTTTCGAAGCAAAATTAACTCTCGGAAGCTTTGTTGTTTCTTATACAAAGCATCCAAGTGTTTATTTCTCTTCCGAAGCATAAATTCTCAAGACTCTCAGGAAAATCTTCCGAAGCCATTTTAGCTTCGGAAGCTTTTTCATTAAAACTTCCGAAGACAATTTACCTTCGGAAGCTTTTCGAATTCCAAGAAAACTACTTTTTGAGCAAAAAAGTAACCTCTTTTCAGAGGTGGGACAGACTTCCGGATTTCAAAGTTTATCCTCTTTTATTAACTTTGGTTCAAATCCCTTTTCACATAAATACCCAACGGTTCCCCCTCTTTCTCACTATCTTCCTCAATTCCACTATTCCTCAAACCTAATTCTCTAAACCGCCTTTGCTTTCTACCTTTCTTCACCCTTAAGCTTCTGAAATGGCCAACCTTAACCGCAGAAACAACCCAGATTTCTCCATGCAACTTCACAGGCAACATAATCAGGTTGCTCTGTTAAGCTCTGAGAAAGATGCAAGTTTCTCAGAGATTTGCCAATTCTTAACTCTATCCAACTACTTCACCTCCCTGACCATTGATCCTACTCTGTATGAGGATCATTTGCTTGAATTCTGGAAGACCTGCCAAGAGGTCATTATGGATGGGGAGAAGGCACTGTCTGCCACAGTGCAAGGGAGGACAATCTTCATCACTCCGGCCATCATCAACCATCATTTGCAGCTGGATGATGAAGAAGGTGAGTTGTCCTTCCCAAAGGAAACTGTTAATCATTCCTTTGAGCAGATGGGCTATGAGGGAGATTTCTCTGTAAAGACCTTCAAGAAAGGAAGGTCTCATCCCAATGGAAATACCTGCTCCATGTGGTTATCCACAGCTTATCAAACAAGCATGGTAGGTGGGACCAGATTCCTGAGGATCTCTCCTTTATAGTTCATGGAATGGTTCAGGGGGTCAAGTTCAGGTATCTTAATTTGTTTATACTAATTTACTTGCAAACTTGGACTCCTTAGAGTATTACATGTTTCCTAGATATGTTCAACACATTCTTAACTGTGAACTGGGCTCACAGTTGAGGGAAACAAGTAATATTCTTAAATTGGGACAGATGAAGCCCGACATCTTTAAAATCATGAAGAAGCCAACTGTAGGCTTCTCAAGGGTAGAAACAACCCTAGTCCCCAAAATGTTAGAGCTCATTGCTCAAGGTGACAACCTAGCAACACAAGCTAGTGTTGAACCCACACCTTCTTTCTCTTTACCACTAAAAAGACCACAAATAACCCTCACCTACCAAAGAAAATCCAAACGAACCCCTGCTCAGGCTATTGAGTCTGTGCAGGTCCCCATATACTCAACCTTACAGGAGGAAGTGGACACTAGAGCTCCCACTTCCCCTGAGGAGCAAACCACTCCCATTTCTTCACCTATCAGGGCTGAGGTTCCTCATGCTCACCCTGATGAGCTCACAAGCCCAACAGCCTTAAGACTTCACTCTGAGTCTCAACACTCAAGTGAACAACCTTCAGGGGACAGTTACCATCCCCAGCCTTTAGATCTAAACCAACCAATTCCCAACCTATCCTTTATACTGATGAAGACTTAGGATTCAGTGAGTACCATGAGTCTCTTCTCCTCCCCTACTCAAAGAGAGATGAGTACCTCTGATTCTCCTCAGTCTATCCCACATCAGTCACCTGTTACTGAGGTGGACACTTCTGAACATGTTCAGGATGTCCATATGTAAGAGGCTCCCACTTTTGAAAGTGATTACATCATTAAGACCTCAACCATGGCAACTCAGCCCACTGGCATCTCAACTGAGATTGCTAGTGAGCAGAGGAAAACCAGCAGCCAAGAACCTCAAGCTGGTGGTGAGAGAGAGGACTTTGGTCCAATCATCTCATCCCCCAATGATTCTTCTGATGAAGAAGAGGGGAATTTGAGACTAAAGGTGCAGAAACTGTCAAAAACATGCTCCTATTTAGTCTCTAAGGTTAGTCACCTTGAATCTCAGGTGACTACCTTACAAAACAGGGTCAATGATCAGCAACTTCAGATTTCATATCTAAAGAAAAAACTAGCTGGGAGACCTTTAAGGAGAGCTCAACCAGGAACACAAGAACCTGTGGAAGTGATTGACTTATCCTCCAGCTCACCTATGCAAGTGAGTGATGCTACCAAAAAGGGGGAGAAAGTTATTGCAGCCACAGAACCTGGGAGTTCTTCACAGAGAATGGACATAGAGGACTCACCATCCTCACTTGCTGTTGTGCATTCTCAGCAACTTCCTCAAGTTCACATTAGTGTGGACTCTATAGACTCTATCATCAGGAGTCTCTTTGAGGAAGGTATACCAAGGGCTGTCTCATCTCCACCACAAGGAACTTCAAACTACATCATAAGGTGGAGTTATGATGCTGACAGAAGAGCCCTTATCCTTCACAGAGTTCAAGGGCAACAAGAAGTTTTGATTTTCAAAGCCTGAACTTCTATGAAAGATTGGATCTAGTCAACATGCCACTTGTCAATCCAAGCAACTCAAGACAAGCTGACAGATTGGCTCAAAGAATCCAAGATAGAATCCTTGCAGAGTTCACTCTAAGAAGGAGACTTAGGCAATCAGGCAATGTCATCGGTCAACTGGATGTTGAGGTGGACCCTAAGATTAGTTTCATAGGGGAAACCTTGGCTGAAGGCCCAGTGGCAGAACCTGAGACCCCTGTCTCATCATCAACAACTGCTGCAGAGGTTCAAACTCCTTCTGAGACACCTGCTGGTGAAGGTGTTTCTCAGCCTCTCTCTGGCCAGAGCAATGAAGGCCAAGCCTCTATCCACCCTGAGTCACAAAGGTCTGTGGGTGACAAAGGGAAAAGGATAATGACTCCTGAGGAAATTGAGGGGGAAGAGAGAGAGAGAGGAAAAGGAAGCTAAGGGGAGAAAGTTCCTCTGGGTCATCAAGCTTTATGCAAGCTGCAATCAGGGCTGCCCCCAGACCAAATACTCAAGATGATGAGTTGAGGGCAGTCAGGATTACTTATTTACAGACCAGGAACTATGATATTGATAAAATCATCTCCCTCCCCTTAGAAGAATTGAATGAACTGGCTGACATGGAAGTGTCAAGAGAGATGAAAGAAAAAGAGGATGCAAGGCTACTTCTCCAATTCAAAGAGGAGAGGAGACAGAAAAGACTCTACAAGCATGCTCCCACTCTCTCTCCATTCAAGAAAGTCCTGTACAGGAAGATGTGGCTCCACAAGAACCTTAGGTAGACAAAGAAGAAGATAGGATCAAGATGATCAACTACCTGAGTGCCACAGGCTTCTATCAGGCAGATGCACTTCTTCCCCTGTCCTATGACTTCATTGAGTTTGAGTACTTGAAACAACTTGAACTTGAGCTAGTCAAAGAAAGAAAGACAACTAAAAGGAAGCTAAGGGAAGAAGCTGCAAAGTCAAAGCCATCATCCAAAGAATATGAAGAAGTCTGCTGATAGACAAAGGATGATGAGCTTCTTGAAGCTATATGGATTCTCCGGAAGGAGACTTGGCCCTATGTCTCTATCCACAATGGATGAGCATATAAGGGTGATCAAGCAGAAGATTAAGAGTGGTGAACTGATTGACTTGCACTCTCTTCCAAGTCAAGTCCCACCTGAAGTGGAGGTTAAGTTTGAACAACCTGAGACACCTCAATCCGGACCTCCAGCTGAGCCTCAGCAAACTTCATCTTCTGATCCAAGGCAGGGTCAAACTCCCTCTCCTTCTGAACCTGTGAGGGAGGAACACCCAACTGAGAAAGACAATGATGATCAACAAGGTGCTGCAGACCAGTCTTCTCAGTTAAAGTCATCTAAGAGGAAGAAGGGAATGGCTTCTAAACCAAAGTCAAAGAAGAAGAAGCCTAAGTCATCTACCTCTACACCTCAGGCTGAATCAGATCAACCTGAGGAAGTGCATGATGAGGCAGCCCAATCAACTCCAATACAAGTGGCTCCTCTAACAACTGAGACACCCATCTTGTCCTGGACTTACTCTACCAATCCAGAAAGATGGCATGTAATCAGAGATCAAGGTGTTGAGAATGTCTACTCTTGTCAAGACATAATCAACTTACCTCTGCATGATCTCTTTGAGATGAGAAGATACTATGAAGGTCTTGATGGTCCTGACCATCTAATGAAGAAAGGAATGGTCATGATTGTACTGAAGACCACCAATATCTGAAGATCTTCTAAGTGTTTTGGTAGCATCAGCCTAGGGGGAGTTTGTAAGGATTCCTTAAGTCTGATGCAACCCAAAACATCCAATGTGTCTCTTCAACATGCACTAAGTACTGAAGTAAAGAATGCTTCGGAAGTTTTACACAATACACTAGAAAATACTCTAAGTGTAAAATCTTCCGAAGCCAAGACCAATATCTTCCGAAGCCAAACATGAAGTCTTCCGAAGCCTCAGAGACAAAGTCTTCCGAAGCTTCAACCTATGAAGACAGATTTCTTCCGAAGACTTTTAGTAAACATGCTTTATCTGATGTATTGTTTCATAAAGCACCTTTCCGCTGCAATCTCTGTAAAGTCACCAACTTACATGAGTTGGTGAAAAGGTCCATGCTTTTGGTAACTGTACATTGAGGTCTTGAGTCTGTAACTTTCTACTTTATGTACTTTATCCTTTTTGTAATATATAAGGATGTGAGCTATGGAATGTCATAGTCACAAGGTCAAAAGGCAGATATGCCTTTTGATCCTACAATTGATTTTGTTAGTGTCTAGTCAATTGTATCCAGCTGGCTTTCAAAGTATAGCTGGTTGTAGGTTGTAGTATAAGTATTCCAAGTTCTTGTATCTTTCTTTATGTTTTGTAACACTTGTAAAAGAACTTGAGAAAGCAATATACTGCCTCCTTGAAACCCAACTCTCTTTTTCTGTCTCTTTACTTTACTTGTGTTCTTTGTATCAACTTGGTTAATCCAGTTCACTGTTTGATCAATTGCTCTCCTCATTGTGTTGTTGTGTTGTAATTTGTTCAAGCCCTTAAACGGTCCTGCATAGCTCTAGTATGATTTTCTAAACTTGCTAATGAATCTCGATGATAACAAGAATCTAGCATCAAAAGGCTTTGGTAAAATGTCCCAAATGATTTGATAAACCTGTATGATTCCATAATGAATTGTTCTAGTTATGATCAAAGTAACTTGACGCTATACTGTCCAGGAAGAAAAATCTGGTAGAACAGCATGCGCATGAACTCAGTCGCACGACTGATTAAACCGCATAGAACAGCATATGACTCAGTTGAGTCGCAGGTTCATTCGCACGACTGAGCTCATTCGTACGACTGAGATTCAGTCGAATTGTCCATTCGCATGACAGAACAGAAGGATTCAAGTCAAATAAATTCAAATGTCATTCATTTACACACAATCTAACGTTTATCTATCTTGTGTTACAGCAGCATGGCGAGTCGGTGGACGATGAGCACCAAGCACAACATATGTGCTCATCTAAAAATTACGTCCCGGAATGCGTCTGAGTTCGCGGGCATTATTACATTTCTACGAAGATCGAGGATTTTCAGAGCTATCTCCACTCCGTGCACACCCTACAGATCGATACAGCAGGCTTTTTGGGAAAGCGCGGTTGTAGATAGGTCCTCAGAGCCTCACCGTATTAGGAGTTCCATCTTTGGTCAGGACATTGAGATCAGTGAGGAGGATCTAAGGACGGTCTTAAAGTTGGGAGCTGATGGCGATTGCCCTACCAGACTGCATCCGTTGACTGTCCGAGGTTGCTTTCTTCGGGCTAAGTACTTGGGGACATCAACGCAGGTGTGCTCAACAAGAGCAACCTGTGCCCCCAATTCAAGTACTTAGGCCATGTGCTGTTGAAATGTATTGCCTCAAGGAAGGGAGGTTTTGATGAGCTTTCTGATCAGATCCAGAATGCCTATGTGGCTCTGGTTCTGAATCATCCTTTCAGCTTTTCGAGGATGATCTTCACCTACTTGGTGGAGAACATAGAGGCCAAAGGCAAGGAAGGCTTCTGCATGTAACCACGATTCATACAGATGTTCATCGACCAGAAGCTTCCTTCACTGCCCAAGGAGAAAGAGGATGCTGTGGTGCTCGAGGTCATGGACAACACTACACTTGGGAGGATAAAGGTTTATCGGGGCAAGCAGGTGAAGCCCCCAGTAAGGAGACTGTTTGGGCATTTGGTCCGAGAGGACAACGTGGCGCCAGCGAAGAGGAAGTGGCGTCATGATGATAATGACTCAGATTCTGAGCCGATTGTGCTCCCATCCGACGATTCTGAAGATGATGACAGTGGTGATGGTGGAGATACTGGCCCCAGCCAATCTAGGGCCACTACCACAGATGTTATATCTCCATCATCCACCCACGGAGGAGCTGAGACGGCAGGATTCCATCAGGACTTTCGGCCTGATGAGGAGGAGGAGTCCGATGAGGAACCATTAGTTCGGACGGTGGGCAGCAGGGTGGTTGCCACCGAGCGAAGGATTAGAGCGGTAGGTGGACGCTAGGGTGAGTCTGGAGAGGCTGCTACTGATCCATCTTACACCACATACTAGCCCAGCAGCCAAGGGGGAGCATCCTCCTCGAAGGGATAGAGGAAAAAGAGGATGGCTCAGCCGCACGGGATGAAGAGTAAGAAACGGAGATTCACTTTGATCACCACCTCTACCACCACCACCACCACAGCTACTACCACCACTACCACACCCTCTACCACTACTACCATACCACCCACCACTACTACCATACCACCCACCATTACTACCACACCTCCACCCCCACTTACTCAGCCATACCTCCACCAGCTACACCTATACCACCACCCATCTTAACCACATCTACCACCACTACCACCACCCATCGAGCCGGGACTTCATCACAGGTCCCACTGAGCTTTGGATCCTCTCTGCCCTCCGTTGGGTTAGAGGAGCAGCTGGCCAATCTAAACCGGATTGTGCTTAAGCTGCTTGCTACTGATGAGCAACGAGCTACACAGCTAAACCAGCTGATGGAGCTCAATGCTTCTCAGGCTCTACAGATAGCAGCTCAGAGTTAGGAGATTGCTGAGCTTCATGAGCTGCAGACTTCTTCAGTACAGAGGATAGATGATCTTGAGGAGAAGAACAAGAAGTTGATGCTACGAATCAAAGGCTCCAAAGATGAGCCCCTCAAGATCAGAGAAGGAGACGATGATGGTGATGATGACGATGATGAGGATGATGAGGATGATGATGATGAGACGGATGAAGAAGGCGATGAAGCTGAAGGAGAGGAGAAGGGAGGAGATGAGGATGAAGGAGATGATACTGCTGCATCAGCATCCACACAGGCTAGAGAGCGACGGTCAAAGAAGGCTCAGGATCAGGAAGCCTCACCCTCAGCCCCTCCGGCTAATGAGCCTGCTATTCAGGGCAAAAGTAATGATTAGATATTTATGTATTTGAAAACTTTTGTTGTTGAATCATGTATTAAAATTTTGTACTTAATGTTTATATATATTTGTTAGGTCTAGAATCAGTAGATCTAGTCATTATGTATAGGCTTAGTACTTGAATTAATATCTGTAATGAACTTTTGTACTTCATTATTGTGTATGCATTACATATATAGGTTAACCCATTTATATATGTGTTGGTTTATGTATGGTTGCAGGTACAAACATAATACTTGGTCAATTACTGAAATTGACCATGTGTAAGAAACATCTACGGATGAACATTTCGTTCTTCCGTAGATATATTTTACAAGTACAAAAACATCCGAAGATCATCTACGGATGAACAAATCAACTGGAGTTCCAAGTGAATGAGTTCAAGTAAGAAATGCTGCGGAAGAACAAGAATTCTGCGGAAGAACAAAACATCTGCGGAAGAACAAAAACATCTACGGAAGACATTTTCTGCGGAGTCCAAACACGTGTTTGTTTTATACACAAGGTTACGAGTAACAATGTCAACAAGTCAACAAGGCAAGTGAGGTTATACGAATCCCGAGAAATCCGATGAAACAGAAACAAATCAAACCCAGAGATCCGGTGTTTCCTATAACTGAAACCTTGTCTATAATATGGATCCTAGGTTTGATTCAAGGACGATTGAGTCAGACGATTGATGATTGAGAACAGCAATAGCAATACAACAATCATCAAAGTCTTTCGATCACAAAAACATACACAACATCATAGCATTCATTGATATCGTACATTCAATCTTTGTAATCACCAACACATTATAATAAAATATTGATTAATCATTAATTGTGTTTTGTTTCGTGTGTTCTTGATATTTCATTGATATTTAAAGTTGCTTAAACACAATTAAACCAAATCAACGTTAATTCCGCTAACGTTGACTTGACATCGATTCACACTGATAATTCCTGTTGACGATCCTTGGATTCACAGGTGGTATCAGAGCCAAGTGCTCATTGATTTAGATCAATTGATCTATCAGTGTTAGTTGTGTTTTAATTGTGTTTGATTCGTTTAACAGCAATCGTTTTTAATTAACTTGTTTCTATATTCAAATCAATTGAATAGTAGATCTTGTTAACATCATGAGCAACTTCAGTGGTTCATCTTACCAACCTCCGAAGTTGGAAACAAAAGCAGATTTCAAGTCTTGGAAAATCAAGTTCAGGAATCATGTAAACTATACTGATTCTGACTTGTGGATTTCCATCACTGAAGGTCCTTATATTCCACCCACTCTTGGGCCGGATTATAATGACAAAAATCAACCAATCAGTACGAAAGATCTATCACCTGATGATGTCAAAAAGGTTAAAGTCGATATAAAAGCATACAGTTGCTTAGTATGGCTTTACCTGAAGAGATATTAATCAGGTGTGAGAACTATAAAACAGCTCACTCCTTATGGAAGATACTTCACACTCTCTGCGAAGGGAGTGATGAGATAAGAAGTATAAGGAGAGACACCCTCAGATCACAATATGAAACTTTTCATCATATTGAGGGTGAATCAATTCCTCAGCAACTTCATAGATTCATGCAGTTAGTCACTGAGATGAATATTCTAGAGTTGAAGTATACTAGTGAGGAATTAAACAAGAAAATGCTCCACACTTTGCCAGAAAGTTGGAAGCATACTGTGTCCATGTTCAAGAACACTATAGATCTGAAAGCAACTGGCTTAGATACTCTGGTTGCAAAAGTGGAAGCTCTTGAAATGGACGAAAAATCAAGAAACAAGAGTGTGAGAACTCATGTCTCACCCTATCACTTCAAAGAAACAAATAATGTAGGAAGTGCATTTATTTCAAACAATGAAAGTGATAACTCTTGTGCTAGGAGTGATGATGAGGAGGAAGTTAGCTTCTATGTTTCAAAACCCTCAAAGAAATCATCTCAAGACAAGCAGCAGAAGAATAAAGGAAGAACTACTGATAGACAAGATACAACTGCAGCAACAACTAAGTCTTCCTTTTCAGCAAATCAGTCAGAACCAATAACTGTGATATTGGACTCTGAAGAACAAAGAGCAGCCTTTGCAGCTTTTAGCTCAAGTTTTCAAGCATATCTGGGAAGCTCTCTAACATCAGCCAATATCTGCCAACAAGACTTAGAAGAACTACCTCCAGATGTAGTGGAAGAGATGGATCTACAATGGCAGATGGCCATGATTGCTTATAGAGCTAAGCAATATCTCAGGAGAAATAAGAACTTGGCTTCAGCAAGCAAAACATCAAAGATTGGTGTTGACAAATCAAAAGTGAGATGCTACAAATGCAATCTCTATGGACATTTCTCAAGAGAATGCAATCAACAGTCTTATCCAGAGATGAGACAACATCAGCAGCATCAACAACATCAGATTCAAGCAAATCAACAATCTTCTCAAAGACCTCTGCACAAGCAATCTCAACTGATCAATGCTTCCCCACCAGCCACCAAAGAATCAGCAGGACCTAGTAACTCAAAGGAGTCAGGGCTGATCATACTTCAAGATGGAACGTGTGATTGGAGTTTGTATGAGAAGGAAGTTTTGGAAGAGAATCAAGCTTTGATGGCCCATATGGATCAAACAGTTCCCCCAATGGCAAAAGAGGTAAAAGAAAGATTGTGTTCATCAACTTGTGTTGAGGAAGTTGAACGATATAGAGTCCATGCTCAACAGTTGGCTGATAAAGTAAAAGAAACAATGATTTTGAATGAATCCCATGTTAGAGAACATAAATTATATCAAATAAAAATTAATTCCTTGCAAAAGGATTTAGAAAAATTTGTTTCTGAAAATTATAGCCTAAAAGCCCAAGTTGAGCATTTGACTACTTCCTTAACAAAATCCATGGCTGATCATGCATCAACTGAAGTGAAACTTCAGAAGTTTCAATTATCATCTCAGCAATATGAGAAATTACTAAATTCTCATATTGAATCAAAGAAAAGGTCTGGGTTGGGTTATAATGCGGTTGCACCACCTATAAATGATAATTACACATCCTTACCTACAACAATGACAAACACTCTGTCAAAACATTTTGTGCCTGGCACTAAGTTTGAAAAAGATTCAACTAAAACTACAATTAATGATAAAGCTGAGGTGAGTGAAACTGAATCATCTGAATCAGAATCATTAGATCAAAATGATTCAGAATTTGATTATGATAAGTGTGATGACTTGGATGATTCTGATGAACATGATGTTGATCAAACAAGCACTGGTAAAAATTTTCAACTGAAAGCCCATATCCCAAAAGTGCTTGAAGAAACAAAGTTGCCATACCCTCCTAAACAAAGAAACATGTTGAAGACCATCTGCAAGAGGATAGCTCAATTGAATGAAGGTCTTCAAGAACTAAGTATGCAAGACTCCTCCAAGAAATTGACTGATGAATCTGTCATCACTGAGGAAAGAGGAAAATTCAAAGGAAAGAAAAAGGCTTCAGTAGATCATCAACTGAACAAGAAAACTTCAGCTGCTGATCTACGGAAGAGAAATTCAGCCCAAACAATCAAAATGTGCACAAAATTGAAAAAGGTGAAGCACATTCAAAGCTAAAGAAGAAAGAGCTACAACAAAGATCAGCAAACAAAAGGAATGATTCTGAGAAAGAATCAGAAGAAAAGTATTGCAAATGGTGTGACATGAAAAATCACAACACTGAAGACTGTTACTTCAGCAGCTACTGTTCTATTTGCAATATGAACAATCATATGACTGCTGATTGTTACTTCAACAAACATTGTTCTATCTGCAACAAAAATAATCATTCCACACAGGAATGTTATTTCAACAAAAAGAACAAGACAAAAAGCTCAAAGAAGAAAGAATCAGACAAATCTGAATCAGATTCTCAATCACGGATTCTGAAAAGAGCTCAAAACTGAAGAAGTTTGAACAAAAATCAAAAGCAAAACCAAAGGTCAAATCAGCATCAAGTGTTCATATACTGCGGAAAAGACCATCTTTTCAGCAGTCAAAAACACCACACAAAAGAGTAGATTTGTCAGACAAAGAATCAAAGGATGATGATTCATTCTTTGATAAATTTGACAAAGGCATTCATATACCTCTTTCAAAAACAAAAGATAGTGAAACATTTAAAGGTTCAGTGTCAAAACAAAAGACTCAAACAAATGAAGTTACTCTGAGTAAAGCAGACAATGTGAATCATGAATCTACTTCATCAACATCAAATTCAGCAGAATCATCCTCATCTAAATCAAATCAGAATGAATCAATTAAATCTGAAACTGAAACTTCAAAAATTGTTCATGAAAGAATAACTGTTTTAGATCCTGTTGATAAACCCAAGATCACTAAGACTTGGGTTGTCACTTCTAACTGATTTTCATTTCTGATTGCAGGAACAATATTGGAGAGCTGACAACATGTGGTATGTTGACAGTGGTTGTTCCAGGCATATGACAGGAAACTGTTCTCTTCTCCATGATTTTAAACATAAAAATGCTTCTTATGTGGCATTTGGTGGGGATAAAAAGGGAGGTAAAATTGTTGGTGAAGGAATGATAACTAATGGTGTACTTATATTTGATAAAGTAAATTACTGTAAAAACTTACAGTATAATTTACTTAGTGTATCTCAAATCTGTGATCAAAACTACACTACATTGTTTGATGACACTAACTGTTACATTCTTAAGCCAGGATTTAGTGTCCCTGAAGATCGAATTCTCCTCAAAGCAGCAAGAAAAGGAAACACTTATGTTTTGGATATGAACAACACTTCACTCACAAAACATGAAACTTGTCTTATATCTAAACTTTCAGAAGATTTGTCACAATTATGGCATAGAAGGCTTGTTCATTCTAACATGAAGAACATGAATAAATTGGTAAAACATGACCTGGTCATTGGATTACCAAATAAAGAGTTCCATTGCTCAACTCATTGCTCTTCTTGTTACAAAGGAAAACAACACAGAGTGTCACATAAACCAAAAACAATCAATACTAATACTACACCACTCAAATTGCTTCACATGGATCTTTTTGGTCCAACCAATGTAATGAGCATTGGAAAAAGGCAATATTGTTTGGTGATAGTTGATGATTTCACTAGATTTACATGGGTCTTTTTCTTAAAACAAAAGAGTGAAACATCAGAAACATTAATGGACTTTGTCATCAAGATTGAGAATCAACTTGATACAAAAGTCAAAATTTTCAGGAGTGATAATGGTACTGAATTTGTTAACTTTGAACTAGATTCTTTTTGCAGGAGCAAAGGTATTGCAAGACAATTCAGTGCACCAAGGACTCCACAACAAAATGGAGTTGCTGAAAGAAGAAACAGAACTCTCATTGAAGCAGCAAGAACAATGCTAGCTGATTCACAACTACCTATTACCTTTTGGGCTGAGGCTGTGAATACTGCATGCAATGTTCAAAATAGAACATTAATTGTCAAAAACATAACAAAACTCCTTATGAGCTCCTATTTAAAAGAAAACCTTACATAGGATATCTAAGAGTATTTGGATGTCAAGTAACTGTTTTGAACATAAAAGAGTCATTAGGAAAATTTTCAGAAAAAGCATATGATGGTTTCTTTGTTGGATATTCTTCAACATCAAAATCATATAGAGTGTATATTCCACAACATAACATTGTGGAAGAGACCCCTAATGTATCTTTTGATGAAAATGTGTTTACTAAGTCAGTTAAAGGTTCATCATGGTTATTTGACATAGATGCTTTGTCTAAATCTTTTAACTATGATCATTTGACAAATGCAGGATCTGATGAAGTATGCTATCCATTTGTTCCACCTATTATGACTGAAGTAACTTTATCTGCTGATCCCCCAAGGATACATCCATCTTCAGGTGAAAATACTTCAGCAGAAGCAGATATTACATGTGGAACTGAACAAAATATATCCGGAGAAATTCCTTCGGAAGAACAAAATGCATCCGGAGTTCCTTCGGAAGATCAGCATATATCCGGAGAAATTCCTTCGGAAGAACAAAATGCATCCGGAGTTCCTTCGGAAGATCAGCATGTATCCGGAGAAATTCCTTCGGAAGACCAAAATGTATCCGGAGCAGCTCCTACGGAAGAACAAAATACTTCCGCAGAAGTTCCTGCGGAAGAGCAAAATCCAACTGCAGATACTACTGTAGCTCAATTTGATTATTTCTTGAATTCTCAAATTGAGATGAATCAGTCAGAGGCAATGGAAATGACTAATCTGGAATCATCCATTCCAGTTGAGTCAACTCCATCAATGAGAATTCATAAGTCTCATCCACTTAACAATATCATTGGAAATCCTGACAAGAGAACTACAAGGAGCCAAAGTGGTACAGCCAACCTTTGTCTTTCAACTGTTTTCTTTCTCAAGTGGTGCCTCCAAACATTACAGCTGCTTTAAAAGACAATAGCTGGATTGAAGCTATGCAAGAAGAGCTTCAACAGTTCAGAAAGCAAAAAGTATGGTGTCTTGTTGATTTACCTGAAGGTCAACATCCTATTGGAACTAGATGGCTATACAAAAACAAACTGGATGATAGAGGGATTATTGTCCGAAACAAAGCAAGGTTGATAGCACAAGGATACACTCAAGAAGAAGGCATAGATTATGATGAAGTTTTTGCACCAGTTGCAAGAATTGAGGCAATAAGAGTGTTCTTGGCATATGCATCATACAAGAAATTTACTGTGTATCAAATGGATGTCAAGTGTGCATTCTTATATGGGAAAATTGATGAGGAAGTTTATGTGTCTCAACCCCCCGGATTTGAAGATCCTCATTATCCTCACAGGGTATACAAACTAGATAAAGCCTTATATGGTCTTCATCAAGCACCAAGAAAATGGTATGAAACACTATCATCTTTCTTACTCAAGCATGGCTACAAAAGAGGAACTATTGATCAGACACTCTTTCTCAAACAAGAACATCAAGATCTCTTAGTAGTCAAGTATATGTTGATGACATTATATTTGGATCAACAAATAAGAGATTGTGTGTGAATTTTGAAGAACTGATGAAATCTGAATTTCAGATGAGCTCAATGGGTGAATTAACATTCTTCCTTGGCCTTCAAGTTCATCAAAGAGCAGATGGAATATTCATCAATCAAGAAAAATACATACATCAAATACTGAAGAAATACAATCTTGCTGAAGTATCCTCATGCAAAACACCAGCATCAACAATTGATAAGATTGCTCCTGATCCCACTGGAAAATCTATTGATCAAAAATTATTTAGATCCATGATAGGTTCATTATGTACTTAACTGCCAGTAGACCTGATATTATGTTTGCTGTGTGTGTATGTGCTAGGTACCAATCTGATCCAAAGGAGTCACATCTCAATGCTGTCAAAAGAATTTTCAGATACCTCAAGGGAAAACCAGGACTTGGTCTGTGGTATCCCAAGGATGGAGACTTTACACTCTACTCATACTCAGATAGTGACTATGGTGGATGTAACAGCAATAGAAAATCAACAACCGGTGGATGTCAATTCATTGGACCCAGGCTAGTGTCATGGCAGTGCAAGAAACAAACAAATGTTTCTGTATCCACAGCTGAGGCTGAGTACATTACTGCTTCAGCTGGGTGTTCTCAAGTACTTTGGTTACAAAACCAATTGCTTGACTATGGTTACAACTTTCTTCAAACTTCAATCTATATAGACAATTCTGCTGCTATGTTTATCACTGCTAATCATGTGCAACATAGTAAAACAATACATATAGAGATTAGGTATCATTTTCTGAGAGATTGCTCAGAAAAGGGTTGATTAAGTTAGTCAAAGTGGATACATCAAATCAGCTTGCTGATTTATTCACTAAAGCCTTTGATTCAGTCAGATTTAATTTTCTGATTGAGTCTCTAGGTATGATTAACTTAGATTAAATCAAGTCCAAACAAACAACATGCTGTGTGCAATAATGCATCAGTATGACTTATGCATGGGAAATGATAGTACACTATAGCTTTGCCTATTTCTGCATAAACAAATAACAATATATCTCAACAAGTTTCTTGATATGTGAGTAGGTTCATCTTGAGTGGAAACAAAACTTAGTGCATGCAAAACATAATACTATAATAATTGTCTGTGGGAAACTTCATTTTGAGAAAACAAAGTGAGTCTTATCCTAATGTGATCAAATCATTCATCTAAACACACTATGTAAAACACTTTATACTATCTATCTTTGCAAATCATACTCCCTCTGTTTTGTGTGAACAAAGACCTGGGTGTATGATCACCATACTGAATATCAGTATCAAAGGTGAAAAGATCATGCTCATCATCATCCCTCTGTTTTGTGTGAACAAAGACCTGGGTTAAAGGCACCTCTGTTTTACGTGAGTAAAGACCTGGTGACCTGATGATGATCATATCTAAAGCTCTCAAAAGAATCCTAAGTGATCAACTGTATATTATCTTGAGCTTTATCAACATCGCATCAATGAGATGCCAAATACATCTCAAGATAGCTATTATAATTTAAAGTACATAGTCTTAAGTGTGAAAAAGTGATGATTTGACTTGCAAAGGAGGACAACACCTTTGTGAATCAAATGTGAAGCCCGTGACAGTTATTTCTAAAACAATAAAACATGATAAACAGCATGCCTAGTTGATACATGAGCTCTTGTATGGATTTATATGGACAATATACTTGCAATCAGAACTTGTTCTACTATCAACTATACAACATAACTAATCAGGAGAGGCTTAGCATTATAGTATGATCCCATCTTATGTGTATTTGATCATTATCATATATTTAAAGTTCATGTTATTCCTCTTAAAGAAATTTATGATAAATGCTTATGTTCATCATTAATCACAAATTTAGGGGGAGTAGAATTCATAAAAAGCATCTAAATCAGCAGCAGCAATGTCTATATCTTTATCAATTTGAAGAAATTGAAATCGGCATCATCTTAGCCGTTGGTTACATAAATTTTTTTTTTAGTAAAAATCTCTATTTTAAATTTTCTTGTACTAAATTGTCATGTATACAAAGCCAACGAGGTCCTATAGCAATAATTGGTTCAACCAATGGAGTTGGGCCATACATACAACTGTGTGTAAATCAATATTAGTATATTAATGTTTATCCGTAGATTGGTAAACTACGGATGAATAAAGATCAATAAATTAATTACAATTTCACATCAGTAGAAGTTGTTGATCCGTAGATGTACTACGGAAGAGTAAATTGTGGATCACACAATTAATGAGAATTTACTTCTACGGAAGATTACAATGTGGGACCCACTGAATAAATCAGAGAAAATTAATATGTCTGAGGGTATAAATAAAGATATTTGACTTGTCAAATTCATTATTCACTTTTTCAGCTCACTTTTTCAGACCTAGAAAATCTCACTCAACAAATTTTTCCCACTTTCTCAACATTCAAAATTTACCAAATCAAAACCTTAAGCAAACATATATCTGTGTTCTTAATCAGCGTTTATTAAGGTAAAACATGTCTAATCATCAAGAATGAACCAGTTGATTCTTGTTTTATCTCACAACTGTTCGTATTCTCATATCAATAATGTGATTCTAACGAAGTCTTTTCTTATGAACAGATGGATCAACGATTTGCAAAAGAACATAATGTGTGTGCTTTCTTGAACCCTGACGATCCTGTGTCAGAAGGATGTCAAGAAATTATGAGATATTTGAGAAGATCAAGGATATTCTATGCCTTATCTGCGGAGCCAACGATATATCGCTCGCATATCAGTGATTTCTGGAATTCTACACATATAGAAGACGATGATGAAGGCATTGTTGCAGAAGTAAAGAATCGAAGGCTGAGAATAGACGAACAAACAATAAGAAGGATACTAGAACTGGGAGATGTTGAAGTTGGACACCCAAATGTATTTGATAATGAATACATAGAAAAGGTTTTTCTCCTAATGGGGTATGATGGAGACTTTGAAAAGGGAGAAATTAAGAAGGGAAGACTCTGTAAGCAATACAGATTTTTGTGTCACACTTATCTGAAGTGTATGTCAAACAGAAAATCTGGGCTTGACAGATTTTCAAGACATATATCATCTGGTATCATTGGCATCTTTGAGGGAAGGACCTACAACTATTCAAAGTACATCTTCAATTGTTTATGTGATCACATTCGAGTACAGAAGGCTGATAAGATGTATATGTTTCCAAGGTTCATTCAGCTCATTATTAATGAAGACCTGCCTGGAACATCTGTGGAGGGTGGTGTGTTTATCCAAGCACACCTTGGCAGATCTGTGCTGAACAAAATCTCAGGGAAATATGAAGGAGGTGACATAGACATGTTTGCTCATGTGATTGATGCTAATGCAGACATACCTCAAGAGCTTGTTTGGGAAATTGATGAAGAGAGCTCTGCTACCAGCTCTGCTCAAGACACTCCATCACCAGAAGCATCACCTCAACAACAACAACCACATCAACCACCATCTCCTCACAGCCAAAATACAGAACCTATCTCTCCAATCCTCCACCTATCACCACAACAACAACAAACACCCCAAACACAATCACCAGCCAGCCAAAATACAAAACCTATCTCTCCAATCCTCCACCTATCACCACCACAACAACAAACACCCCAAACACAATCACCTGCCAGTCAAAATACTGAACCAATATCTCCCATTCAACCCCAATCACCAAATCAGCTTCAGATGCAACTTTACCAACAACTTACAAATTCAGATACTGAGAGCATCTACACTGGAGAGACATAATTAGTCTTAGAAGCAAGTACAGTTAAACTGTCATTATCCATGACTGAATCCCCTGTGCATTCAAATGAAACTGAACAAGTTTCTCCAGTGACTGACCAGCAACAACAACAAACTCTTCAAGAGCATGAAGATCAAGCCACTGAACCAAAGTCAAGCTCAGCAAGTGTTGATCATGAGGAAGTAAAAGAAGATGAGATTGAGTCTCAGCATCAGGAAGTAGACACAGAAGCAGATCAGATTGATATGATTGCTTATAATGAAGATGATCTGAGTGAAGATGACATTCCTATGAGCAAAAGTTATCTGGTGGCTGAGTACAACAAGCTGGTGCTCAAATCAAATAAAAGAAAGGAAAGAATACAAGAGCTGAAGGGGATGATAAAAGAAAAGGATGAAGAATTGATAAGACAGCAAGCAAGAATAAAGAGACTGAGAGAAGATGCTCAAAGTGATAAAGAAGTCATTGATGCTCTGCTAGACAAGGAAACTGAGCTTAAAGAGTCAGCAGAGTCTGAGAAGAAAGAAAAAGAAAAGATCATGAAGAGACTTGAACAAGCATCTGGCACTATGACTGCTCAGTCAAACATTATAAAGAGAAAAGAAGAAGAAATTGAGCAACTTAAATTGAAGATCAGTTCATTGGAATCACATGCTAAGGCTTCAACTGCTCAAACAAAACAAGGTCCTGAGGCATCAAAAGAAATGATCTTGTACTCAAGGAAAAGAAAGTACCTTGGTACTGCTGAGAAGAAGCCAACTACTTATGAAAGTGTTTCAAAAAAACAAAAGCTGACTTCTCCTGAACACACCCCCTCAATAGATTTATCTACTGATAAGCCCATCTCTCAAAAGGAAGATGAAAGTGATAAAGAGTGGGAAGAATTAATCAAAGAAGACTCTCCACCAAAACAAGAAGTCTCAAAGGCTGATGATCTTCAGACTACAAGTGACATATTTGAAGAGAGGCCTGAATCAACCATGTTCATGACACTTATAAACCATGGTTTCCCTTATGACATGGTTGAAAGACTAAACATGACAGAGATGAAGAACCTGTTAAAAGAATTTGAGCTTGCATGCTTTATGATTCCAAATTGTGATTATGAAGCCTTCAGCACCTTTCAATCAATTCAGAAAACAAAGAAGGAGTTGGGACATTGTGACACAGCCAAGCTAAGCAAATACAACATGACTTGCTGGTTACAAGGACATAATTACAAACCTCATGAGCTTAAAGGAAGATTAGTAGGGGAACTCAGAAGGATGATGGAGCATGTGATGAAAGTTGAGCTAGATATTGGAGTAAAATTCAGAACTGAAGCTCCACATCCATCTTATGAACAACAAAGCAAACTTCCTGCTGAACCTATAACAGTTGAACCTAAAGATCAGCACAAAAGAAAGGAGAAATTGATTAGAGAGCCAAGAGAAGTTATACCCGGAAAAGTATGGCCACTTGGGACTGCAGTTAGAGAGATAACTGAGCAAAAGTCCACTCTAATACAACTGATAGATCACCTCACAACTCCCAGCTCTGTGGAAGAAAACAAGATCATGGCCTTGAAATATGATCCAGACTGGGATTGTGCTGTTATTAAAAGAACATCTAGAAGAGTTGAATACTTCCATGATGTACTCTCAGTGGTGAGTCTGCCAGAGAATGACATCAAAGATCTTCAAAGTTTAATCATCAGCAATTATCCAATTCACCCTAGAGGAAGAGATTTCTCAACCCTAGTGGGAAAGTTGAAAACAAAATTTAAAGATGATGTGCTTATAGAAGCCAAAAGAGAAGATGTAGAACATCAAAAGAGAATCAAAGGGCTCAAAAGATTCAAGACCAATGCCTCAGAACATGTAGATGATGAATTCTTGAAGAGGATTGGCTACAACAACAGAAACAAAGCAGCACTTAAATGCATTGAAGGGACTCAATTCACATACCCAATCACTGAATGGGAATATGTTGAGAAGACAAAAGAGTTGGTCCTACTGAGAAATGCTGAGAACAAGAAAGCTGAAAAGATCAGAATCTTTGATCCTGTGGAAATCAAACTGCTCCATCCCAGCTACACCTCATACCTTAATGACAAATTCTTTCCCAAGCTGACTGATGAAAAAGCACAAAATGATCTGTTCCTACATGTCCATGTGATTCAAGTAATAGACAAACTACATGCCAAAGCATATAAAAGAAGAAGATTTAATGCTGGACTACTGAAGGGAACAACCTTTGATGAAGTAACATAACTCAGAATAACAGAACAAGATGAGCTAGAAGTGGTGAATAACAACAAGGTGTTAGACACACTCACTACAGAGGAAGATGTTCTGGGAATTAGTTATGAGACTCTGAAGAAGATCAGCAAGATGAAGATCAACTATAAGTATGATGATCAGAAGACTGCTGTTTCCTACTTCTACAACAAGATGATTGCCAGAATCAAGGATCTTGCAGTTTTGAAGAACTGATTGCAAGTAGCTAAGCCTAAGGGGGAGTATTGTTAGGTCTAGAATCAGTAGATCTAGTCATTATGTATAGGCTTAGTACTTGAATTAATATCTGTAATGAACTTTTGTACTTCATTATTGTGTATGCATTAAATATATAGGTTAACCCATTTATATATGTGTTGGTTTATGTATGGTTGCAGGTACAAACATAATACTTGGTCAATTACTGAAATTGACCAAGTGTAAGAAACATCTACGGATGAACATTTCGTTCTTCCGTAGATATATTTTACAAGTAACAAAACATCCGAAGATCATCTACGGATGAACAAATCAACTGGAGTTCCAAGTGAATGAGTTCAAGTAAGAAATGCTGCGGAAGAACAAGAATTCTGCGGAAGAACAAAACATCTACGGAAGACAATATTTCTGCGGAGTCCAAACACTTGTATAATACAAGTGTTACGAGTCAACAAGTCAACAAGGCGGTTATACGAATCCCGAGAAATCCGATGATTCCTTAACAGAAACAAATCAAATCCCAAGAGATCCGGTGTTTCCTATAACTGAAACACCTTTGTCTATAAATATGGATCCTAGGTTTCGATTCAAGGATGATTGAGTCAGACGATTGATTGATTGAGAACAGCAATAGCAATACAACAATCATCAAAAGTCTTTCGATCAACAAAAACATACACAACATCATAGCATTCATTGATATCGTACATTCAATTCTTTTGTAATCACCAACACATTATAATAAAATATTGATTAATCATTAATTGTGTTTTGTTTCGTGTGTTCTTGATATTTCATTGATATTTGAAGTTGCTTAAACACAATTAAACCAAATCAACGTTAATTCCGCTAACGTTGACTTGACATCGATTCACACTGATAATTCCTGTTGACGATCCTTGGATTCACAAAAGTATCTCTCATAACTCACCTTATCGCAACTATATGGGAAATTGAGAAACTTTGAGTTGTAACCTTAAAAGAATATACAAATAAAAAGTTTTCTTTACCTAAAAAGGTTACAAAGATAATATTAGATTGACAAGTGATATAATATAAAAATAAAGAAAAGGGTTATTTTGTTCAAGCAGAATTAGACTTCCTTATTTTTCTTAAATATTCAGTAGGGTCGCATTTACTTGCTCTAATATAGAACTGTTATACAAGCACTAGCACAACCACCTCGCCGCAACCTGAGTCCAGATGCTCATTTCCTGCATCAGGCTGCCTCATAAACAACAGCTTGCAACGACTACCGATCACCTTCACCGGTTCATTCATATTTGTTTTCCGGATCTGTGTTCCATGTGAGGATTTACAAGACTATGCTATACGCTAACTTTATTATTGGATTTGCCCATTTTTTATATGTTTGAATCAATTTGAAATGGGCAAAGTAAATTTGCTTTTGGTGAGTTTCATTTGTTTTTTTTTGTTTATGCGTTAAATGAATTATGTGTTGGTTAACGTATATGCATATACATATAGAGGTTGGTTCCCTTAAAAAGTTTGTGTTGCTTAAGCAACCTTATAAGTAATGTTAGTCATTCGTTTCATAAATCGTTCGTTGTAATCAATTTTTGGGGAAAAAGTGATCTGATGTTATTATGGGAAACACCACTTTTTTACATTTTATAAATTCACCTGTTTTATTTAAACATTAATAACTTTTTTACACGATGTTATTTTTAAAAATAAATTGCAACATAAAATTGATTAATTTTTTCTCTTTAGTTCGAGTATACTATTGAAATATTTATAAAAAACAAAATAGTTTTGAAATTGTGATGTTTTATGATTAAATACAACTTTGCGTGTTGTTTTACAATAAGACAACACTTCTGTGTAGTTTACGGTAAGAAAAAACGCGCTATGTGATGTTTTAGGGTAAAACAACATGTGTTGCGTTGTTTTATTTTAAAACATAATATAAAAGTGTTGGATGTCACATCCCCCCAAAGGAAGCGTGAAATGCTTAGGTGTGACTCGTTAGTTCAAAACACATTGATTTTCATGCCACACAAATCACGACAATAAACTAAACATTAATTTCATTAATATATAACTTATAGGATTACATATTAGAAAATTTAGTCTAACATACTAAACTTATACATGTAATCCTAATAAAAAGTATATCTTCAACACATCACATATCTCCAACTAGTAGTGAACGTGAACGTCCACGTATAGGCTGAAGTCAAACAAGTCAATAGTCAACCATATGCATAGTTTTCCTAGGTAGCCATGCCGATCACTATACATGTTGAAGGTATACATGAGATTATATTACATTTTGTGGACCTGAAAAAGCATACTCATAATAGTCAACAAACAGTTGGTGAGAACATTGGTTTAATTGATATAAATTATTTTGAATTGATGCAATACAATTAAACTCACAACCAAACCTACACACATGTCAAGTGATTCATAACTGTTAAATACAAATCACGCAATCAAATAATATAACATTGTTGCCCTTATCTCAACATATGCAGGTTGACATTTTCTAAGTAGCGCTACCTATATTATTTGACAGTTCCTTATCCGAACTAATAGTTGTGTCAATATGACAATAACAAATCAAATATCTCAAAATGCATCCAATTCAATACAAAAGTATATTTTTTCCGAAAAAATTTATAAATAAAAAAGGGACTATGTTACTCACCTTAATTCCAGCCAATAAGTCAAATAATTTATATAAAATAATTATTTGTTAGAATAAATCTAATTTCTTTAAAATTTTCAGCATTTTAATCACAAAAATTGCCAAAATTCCAATTCGGTAGCTTTTGTTATTCAAATATTACCAAAATTTACCAGCCTAAACATTTTGAAATCTATATTATCTCATAAAACTACAGATTAATAACTCATAGGAAGCATTTTTCTAGAATTTTTACAAATTTCATATTAATTAGCAGAAATAGTTAAACATGTCTAAAAATTCCAAAATTCATACACACTGTTCTATTCTAAATATTATAATTTATGCATATTTTCCATTATTTATCTCACTGTTTGCTATTTCTTTTAATTTTCTATTTATAGAATGTTCTAAAATATAAAACTCAATCATACATGTGAATTAAGTCACGTAATTCATCTTGTAATTCCCATAAAGTACAAGGGTCATTATATACTTTTTCCAGATTTTTATCAGGTTTGGATCTTCTGTTTGATTATTTTATTTTATTTCCTTGAATTAATTATATAAAGGGTAAATTACACAATTCGTCCTTTAAGTATGTTATAAATTTCACCTTTTGTCCTTTAACTTTATAAATTACAACAGTCATACTTTATTTCAAAACTTGTTTCAAGTGGTGCCCTTTATCCTAATGGGCGTTGAAAAGTCCCGTTAGTTTTGATCATGGCCCATCCACATGAGGTTAGAATTGTCTTTTCAGGTGATGTTACAAGAAATTGAGTTTTTTTAAAATCCTCTAGTCTTTAACTATATCAGTCAAAATTAACCCTTTTGGTCAAAATACCCTATTTTCTCTCATCTCTTCTCTTGAACAAAACCTTCCAATCTTGAGAACCTAACCTCTAATCATTCAAACATCATGGTGTTTGTTCATGTGGTGAGGCTACTATTCTTCGAACATCGTGGACCGAGAAGAACCCTAGTTGAAGATTTTATTCCTGCCCACTAAAGGTAAGATTATAGGTTTTGAATCTTGCGTTTTATTTAAATTACATTTTTGACCAAAAATTTTGATTTGTTTTTAAGGGATCAAAATGCCCAATTATTCGTTGGAATGATCCGAAAATGTTCCAAAGATCAGTGGATATCATACCAGGTTTGTTAAATTCAAAATGCAAACTTGAAGAGCAAGTCAAAGCTTGTGAACATGAACTTAAAGAAACTCCAGACGAAGTGAAAGCAATTGAACACGAGCTGAGATGCCGTGAACATGAACTCAAGACAACTCAAGATCAAGCTAAGTTGAAACTGTGGTTAATTGCTAGTTGGATTGGCTTCTTTCTTGTTGTAATTGCACTTAAGATTAATTGAGTGATGAATAATTGTAATGGCACTCAAGATGTTGTTGGCATGTATTTTTTGTTTTTGAATGGTTATATGGAATGTATGGTATGCAATGATAGTTTTTGAATTTTTTTTTTCAATGGTTATTTAATTTCTCTATTTCTTTCATATTGAATTATTGCATTATAATATACTTATATATGAATATGAAGAGATATGAAAAAGGCATTCAAAGTTTAGATAAATATAATATCCATTAACTCCATCATAATACTGTTTCAAAACATGTCAATACAACTAATGTTCCAAAACATAAACAATTATTACAACTACCTTACATAAAAACAACACACCATCAACTTAAAACACTAAAGGTAACCCCCTACAGTCCCTGCTCCTCTTGTTCCTATCCATGTTGTCCTTGACTAGTGCATTTCTCATGTTGTGCCCTTTTTTTCTTACTTTTCCCACAAGTAACAGTTGTATCTTTCTTAGATAGTCTCCCTTTCTTGGTAACACTTCCCAATTTGTTTGTGATGTTTAGGTGCTGTGATTGTGGTAGGCACTATTGACTTTGGCCAAAGTGACCTACCATCTATGGGAAACAACTTGAAACTGTAAACATTTTTCCAAGTGGCCAATTGATAAACTTTATTGATGGATCAAGTAAGGATGGTGCACCAAAACAAACACTTAGAACATTTTTGGTGCAACTGACAAAGAAACTTTCGAAGGCACAAAGAGAACTTCTGAAGGCAAATGTTGAGCTTCGGAAGGTCATGTCTGAAAGAGCTTCTGAAGAGGAACTCTAGCTTCTGAAGACAAAGTCTTCTCTCTTCCGAAGTTTCAACACTTAGAAGATTCCAAGACAATGACTTCCGAAGTATGAAAGCCTGAAGAACAACTCAAGCCTCGGAAGAAGTAGCCTCTTCCGAAGTATAAGTGGCTTCAGAAGAACTTGTTCTTCCGAAGATAGTTAACCTTCGGAAGAACCAACTATGAACCAGTGGACATAAGTATGGTCCCTCTGACACTCCGCTGCAAATCTCTGAGATACTGTATGGTGCTTTCCTACGACCATGTAGTTGACCATACTTTATCCATTATTCATTCCTTATCAGTTAGTACAGTTACCAACTTCGGTTGGTGACAAAAGGTAAGTCATGGACATGTCATGACTACCAAATCTTAGATAGTATTTTATCTAGGATACCTTACCTCTAGCAATGTAGTATTTGCTTTTGTTGTAAGTTACCAGCTGGTATCAAAGTATAACCGGCTGTAGAAAGTAGTATATATAGTTTCTCATTGTAACTCTGTAAACATTCTTGTAAGAGTCTTGTAATACTTTGAGTTGAGAAGTAATATATACAAGTATCTTGAAAGTTATTCTCTTGTGCTTTGTTTACTTAATATATTATTATCAACTCTTAGAGGATTCGGCATCATTAATCCATGTGAGAATTAGTGAGTTTGAGAGACTAAAATTGTGTTGAGTGACAAAACTTGATCTTGCAATTGGTATCAGAGCTACTTAGTCTCTTGATTGTGTGATCTCACCATTTCCTTACTCATACACTCACCTCACTAAAAATGGCCCTTAACCAAAAATTTGAATGTGAACTGGGGATGATGACCAAAGCACCTATCATCACCCCAGAAAACTTTAGATCATGGAGCAGACGTATTGAAGGCTTCATTAGATATCAAGACATCAAGATTTGGAAGTCTATCACCAATGGCCCTTACAAGCCAAAGGTTGCTGCACCTTCTGGAAATGGTGCTATGATAGAGAAGGCAGTTGAAGATTATTTTGATGCAGACCACAAACGGCTGGACATTGATAGCAAAGCTATGACTGTTCTCATGTCTGCCATACCCAACTCCATCATGTTATGCTTTGAGAATTGGCAGTCAGCCAAAGAACCCTTTGATGCTTTGACTCAGATGTATTCAATCTCCAATGACTTCAAGAAAGATTCTGAAAGGATTCCTATAAGTCTGTTGCAGCCAAAACATCCAAAGTCTCTCTGCATGCATGCACTGAAGAACAGAAGTAGAAATGCTTCGAAGTTTTACACCATGCACTAGATATATTCTAAGTTTAAAATCTTCCGAAGCCAAGACCTACATCTTTTGAACCCAAAAGTGAAGTCTTCGAAAGCTTCAAAGACAAAGTCTTCCGAAGCCAAAAAGTGAAGACAAATTTCTTCCGAAGACTTTTAGAGATATGCCTTTATCTGATGCACTTTACGATAAAGTTGGACCACCTTTCTGCTGCTACTCTGTAAAGTCACCAGCTTACATAAGTTGGTGAAAAGGTCCATGCTTTTGGTAACTGTACATTGAGGTCTTGAGTCCATGCTTTCTAATTTATGTATTTTATCCTTTTTGTAATATATTAGGATGTGAGCTATGGCATGTCATAGTCACTAGTCAAAAGGCAGATCTGCCTTTTGACTCTACATTTGATTTTGTAGTTGTCTAGTCAATTGTATCCAGCTGGCTTTCAAAGTATGGCCGGTTGTAAGATGTGCTATATGTATCTCAAGTACTTGTAACTTTCCTTTATGCTTTGTAACATTTGTAATAGAACTTGAGAAGCAATATACAACATTCTTGAAAACCAATTACTTGTGTTGTTTTGATCTTGTTTTGTCTCATATTTACTTGTGTTCTTAGCATCTTTCATTAAGAAGTTAACCAGTTTCCTATTTGATCTGTTAAGTGTTCTAAGCAACTCTTCTCATTGTGTTGTTGTGTTGTAAGTGCATAACCTTCACCGGTCCTACATTTGGTATCAGAGCATTTCACGCTCTTGATATAAGATCTCACCATCTTAAGATCCCTCACCACACCAAAATACTTAACAACTCAAATGGCAACTATAACCAAAGCTGATATGGAAACTGGAACTATGACAAAGTCTCCACTGATCACTCTTGAAGACTTTGATACTTGGTGTCAAAGAATGGAAGGCTTCATCAAGTCTCAAGACTCCAGGATGTGGGACTCTATTGTTGAAGGACCTTAAATACCAAGCACCACTTCTGCTACTGGTGGTAGTATGATTCCTATGGTTGTGGCATATTACTCTGAAGCAGATAGAAGGAGAATAAAGATCGATCAGAAAGCCATGACAGCCCTTCAAACTGCTCTTCCAAACTCCATCTACAGAGGCTTCAAGAAGTGCAAAATTGCCAAGGAACTATGGGAAGCACTAAAGCTGATGTATGAGGGGTCTACTGAAGCAAAGGAGAACAAGAAGGATCTCCTAAAGCAGTAGATTGAAACTTCACCTTCAAGGTAGGTGAAACCATGACTCAACAATACTTCAGGTATTTGAGATTGGGGATACTCTAATGGATGTTGGAGTAACTCTTGAGAACAGGGACATTGTAAGGAAGTTTATGTCCTCTCTTCCTAGACAATGGACACATTATTGTGTTGTTATCAAGAGGACTGAGAACCTTAAGACTCTTACTCTTACAGAGTTGTATGGTATTCTTAGTGGCTACAAGATGGAGATGAACATGCAAAACTCATCTGGTAACTCCAGCAATCAACTGAGTTCAGCCTTCCATGTGGTTGAAAGGGAAAGCATTGAACCACAGCATCATCTTATATGCTTCCCTGGCAACTCACAAAAGGGCCCTTTCATCACCTTCCAGATGATTTCTTCTCAAGGAAGTCCTTTCCAAGAGACAATTTCTTCTCATGCCTTTGTCTCTGCTAATGAAACCTCAGGCAACTTTCTCTTCACTCTTGAAGATTTGGACTGTATCCATCCAGATGATCTGGAATACATGGAGATAGTCCAGCAAATCGCTCTTCTCACTCACAGAGCCAAGAAGTTCTATAAGAGGACAGGGATAAAGTTTCCAAGTAATGCAGCCAGTGGAAAGTTTGGGCTGGATAAAAGCTGATAGGATCGGATCTAGTTTGATCAATTAGATTTGAATTTTGCAGCGGAATATAACAGAAATAAGATCGAATTCAAGCAAGAAAAGTATGAATATGCAATCACACAATGATGATTATAGAGAGAGAGAACTTTTCTGTTAAAGGAATATTTTCATTCACGCGTAATGCTTCGGTTACAAAACAACTATGCCAACATTCCTTTTATAAAGAAATGTGACGTCTACTGATGTCACTTGATAGTGACATCTAACAGAATTATATAAACAACTGAAACTATGCAAACTACTGAAATGTTCTCAACAACTGATCACATCTCAGAGAATGCCAAGTACAAGAACATAAAACTACTGAACTAAAACTACTAAAACAATAAACTACTGAAAGGTAAATTACAAGTACTGAAAAGGAAAAAACCATCACAACTACTGAAGTTAATAACTTCAGCTGTTTTGACAACTACTGATCAATCTGGTCTTCAGTCTTTGTCTTTAGTACTTCACTTTCAGACTTTGTCTTCAGTTCTTTACTTTCAGACTTTGTCTTCAGACCTTGTAATCATGTAAGCATAGGCCGGAAAAAGGTTTCTAATCTTTTGATTGGCTAAGTATGGAAGGGAACTCTGTCTTGGGAAAACTGGACACAGAGTCTTGTCCCAACCATGAAACCTATTTCCCATTGATGAGTCTGTAAGACTCTCTTGCATAGGCCTCAAGGAGAACAACTTGTTCCTCCTTGGTGAGTTCTTCTGCTTCTCTCCTCAAAGAAGAACTCAGGGCCATAACATTCAGACAGATATCTTACTGTCTTCCCATTCTTCAACTCAACAGTTGTGATCTCTCTGTATGCAAATTCATCTGGATGAGAGCATTCTAGCAACAACTGGAGTTCACTCTTTTGAAGATCTTCAAGTCTTTTGTATAACAGCCCTTTCTTGATCATTTTGTTCTCAAGTATAGATAGAGGGGTTGATTTTGAGGTGTGTGCTCTTTTGAATTCTTCTATAATCTCCCAGGGTGAGACTACCATGGCCAACATAATTGCAGCATTCAAAGTCTTTTTCACTTGGCCATGATATCTACTTGGTATGTTTTTCTTGTGTATTCTGGAACTTACCCTGGGGTCTGGCCAAATCCTCACTCTTTCTCTTTGATGTTGGAATGTATGTCTAAGAGTGTACAGCCTCAGAGCTTGTTTCTTCATTGCTTGAATGGATGAGGACTGAGGGAAGTCCTTGTCAACCATTGTGAGAAATTGCTCATCATGTTGCTTCTGCTGTTCTTCTTCTTCAATCTTAACTTTAACCATTTGCCTTTGAGTTTCAGGAGTTATTGTTTTTGATTGACTCCTAGGCTCAGGTTTCTTCATTTTGATCATAGCAGAGATTGGCAGACTATCCTCTTCATCATCTTCTTCTTCTTCTTCCATCCTCAACACCCTTCTTTTTCTTTTAGGTGCATCACTGGTGGTAGATTGAGTGGGTTTCTTAGGTAAAGGAGTTGGTTTTGAGGGTTGTTTTGGTAAGGGAGATTGTAAATGCTGCTCTATCATTTTGTTTGTGAGGGTGGCTTTGGATAGCTTAGCCATGTCAGATCTTTTCCAGCACCAGCTTCATCCAGAGCTTCTATGATCAGACCTTTGTTGAAGCTTTCAGAGGAGCATATTTTGGTGGTTATCTCCAAAATGCTATCTTTAGACCATGACTTGACTTCAATAATAGGTCTTCCCAAGTGTTTTGATAGGAATCTGATCATGGCCTCCAATCTTTCCCTTTCTTTCTCATTGCAGCCTGCCCATCGATTCTCAATCTCCTGAATCTCAAGCCTTCTGATCTCAGAATCAAGTTTGGCAGTATCAAAGCCTTGCCTGAAGAGCTGATCAATAATCTTGTCCATGGATCTGTTGTGTTGCTCATCAGCTTCTTTGATCATCTCCTCCAACTTCTTCTCATCCTCAGTTTGTTCAGCAGCACTCTTCTTTCTCTTGTAAGTAATGATCTCTTTTCCTTTATTCTCTTTGACTTCTTCCTCTTCAATTCTTTTTCTTTTATCATCGCTTTGATACCATTTGATAGCTAAGTTTGATCGAATTAGCAAATTTGCAAGAATTGATTATAGAGTTTGATTTTCTTTCGCTTCCGGTCAATTAATTGAGATTCAAATTGTGTTGTTGAGTTTTTAAACTAGACTGATTTTAATCTCATTGAATTTGGTTGAATTGGTGAAAATGACTACTTCAATCAATGATCCTCACAATACTGGCTCCTCAACTAAGCCTCCGATGCTTGTTAGGAGTGAGTATAACATATGGCAACGCCGAATGCTCCATCACATGTCTGTTAACAGTTCAGGTTGTTGGAAGTCAGTGGTTCATGGACCATACAAGCCTATGGTGAGTAATCCTGAAACCAATGAGATGGTTCCGAAGAAGAAGGAACAATATTCTGATGAGGATTTAAAGCTGTTTGAAATTGATGCTAAAGCCCATGGAATTCTGGCCATGGCACTGCCTAATGAAATCTACTATGGGCTTATGCATCATGAAACTGCTCATGATCTCTGGGTTGCTCTGAAGGAACATTTAGAGGAACTGATGAGGTCTTAGCAAACAACAGAGAAATCCTTGCCCAGCAATATGAGACATTCTCTCATAGAAAGGGTGAGACATTGACTCAACAGTTTGAGCGATTTTCATGTTTGATATCTGAGCTAAAAATGGTTCAACATGAATATACAAACAGCCAGATGAATAACAGATTCCTCAGATCCCTGCCTGATAGATGGGACACTTATACCATTGTCCTACGCTCCAGTGCAAATCTGGATACTCTATCTCTCACCCACCTTCATGGGAAACTCTTGACATTTTAGAGAGAGATAGAACAGCAAGCTACAGTTGCTGTTGAAGAAGGAGGCTTTGACTGGAGCTTTCAGGTGGAAGATGCATCTCCAAACCAAGCACTCATGGCCGACCACGATGAAGCCAAGGTATTGGAACATCTTTGTACTCCTGAACGCATTGCTAAAGTTAATAGATACAGGTCCTATAATTTAGAAATAAGATCTGATCTTGAGTCCTTAAATATCTTAAAAGCTCATCTTAAAAGAGCTGAAAATATTATAAACTAAAGATAGAGAACTTAAAGAAAACCATTTCAACTCTTAAACATGAGCATACAAACTACAGGACTCAGATCAAAGATCTCATTACTAAATTAACTGAATGCTAGGCTGAGCTTGTGATCAGCAAAGCCAAGGCAGAAAAATGTATTCTTGAAGAAGAGACATTCAAGAACATAATATCCTCATCCTTGCATGCAATAGTTTGTTATCAAAATAAGCAAGGACTAGGATCTTGTGAGATAGCTCCTCCACACACAATCTTGTCTGTAAGATCTCCTAGGTGTGGAACTTGTGAAGATGAGCTTCCCCTCATAGATCCTGCGACTGAAGAGGATGAAGAGGAGATGGTGGAGAATGGCTCTGAGAAGAGTGAAGAAGAGCATTTTAAGAAGGGTCACCATTCCTCTGATGAGAGCAAAGCTATTGGGGTGACCAAGTCAAGAAAAAAGAACTTGATCAGGAAGGCCAAAAGAAAGTCCAAAAAGGCTCAAGAGATCAAGGCCAACTTCAATTCTGCACAGAAACAAGTTTTCATCTCTGCAAGATTTGAAGTGGTAAAGGCTGAACACATCAACTTGAACTCCATCAACAAGAGTTCTGGTTCATGTCCAAATCATCCCATCATCAAGAAGAAGGCTTATCAGTTGTGCATCACTGCTGTACAACCTGAACCATCCAGCTCCAAAGGTAGTTCTATCACCACAAGAACTGCCACAACATCTTCAAAGATGAAGATGGAGAAGGAAAGTGATCAACTTCAGCCTTGTTCTCAAAGGAAAACTCCTAGAACGAAGAAAATGGATTGTTTTATGTGTGGGAGTACTTCTCATCTTGCTAAGGTTTGTGTTTACAATCCAAAGAGTACTCTACACATGACCAAGAAAGAAACTTCTAAGAGTTTGGAGAAGAAGAAGCAAGCTTCAGAAGGAAATATGTTTCCTTTGAAAGCTCCAAAATGAAGAAGAAGATAAGTGGAAACTTGCCTTCGGAAGAAAATTTGGCCTCGGAAGAAAGGAATACATCCGAAGCACTAAAGCATGCTGCAGTGAAAGCAAGGCCTTCCGAAGGTCCAGTCATCAAAACTTCCGAAGTCATCAAACTTCCAAAGTATTGAAGGTCAAGTCTAAGCTTCCAAAGGTGGTGTGGAAGTCAAAGAAAGACCAAGTGGCTGAAAGTTCTTCATCAACATCAGCAAATGATCCCTCTAGCATGACAATAGGATCAATTACTGTTGCATTGTCTTCAACTTCTTTTGATGAGCCCAAGACCATTGAGGCTTGGGTTTTCAAATGTAACTAATCATCTCTTTTGTGCAGGAACAGCTCAAGACAAACAGAAAAGTATGGATCATTGATAGTGGCTGTTCAAGACACATGACAGGCAATAGGTCACTACTCCAAAAGTTTGAAAGAATTGATGGAGGACCAGTTGCTTTTGGAGGAGATGCAGGAGGTTACATTACTAGAAGGGGCAAGGTCACAAATAATAAGCTCAGCATTGAGAAGGTAAACTTTATCAAGGAGCTTGGGTACAATCTTCTTAGTGTATCCCAATTTTGTGATCAGAGTCATAACATGCTCTTCACTGAGTATGAGTGCATTGTTCTCAGGCCCGGGGTGGTCATTCCTTATGAGCACATCTTGCTCAGAGCCCCCAGGAAAGGGAACATGTACAAGATGAACTTGCAAGAAACATCTCCCTCAAGAGAAGTTTCATGCTTTCTATCTAAAGCAAATAATGATGAATCTTTACTCTCGCATAAAGAATGTGCCAGGTAAACTTTAAAAACATGAATAAATTAATTAAGAATGATTTGGTAACTGGAATACCAAGAAAGAGTTTACAAGTGATGACCACTGTGTTGCATGCCTGAAAGGGAAGCAACACAAGGTATCTCACAAGCCAAAGGAAAGAAATTCCATCATTAATCCCCTACACTTATTAAATATGGATATCTTTGGCCCTACCAGTGTAATGAGTCTATGAAGGACCTCTTATTGTTTGGAGATCACAGATGATTTTACAAGATTCACTTGGGTCTTCTTTCTTAGAACTAAGAATGAGACCCCTGAGATTCTGAAGAATTTCATCTTAAAGATTGAGAATCAATGTGATCACAAGGTCAAAACCATAAGATGTGATCAAGGAACTGAATTCAAGAACCAAATCCTTGATACATTTTGTGATGAAAAGGGTATTACAAGACAATATAGTGTTCCCATGACTCCTCAGCAAAATGGTGTTGCTGAGAGGAGAAACAGGACACTAATTGAAGCTGCAAGAACAATGTTGTCTGACTCTAAACTGCCCATCACCTTCTGGGCAGAGGCAGTGAACACTGCTTGCTATGTGCAAAACAGAGTTTTAGTGGTTAAGACACATGGTAAGACTCCTTATGAACTATGGCACAAGAAAAAACCTTTCATTGGTTTTCTCAGGTCATTTGGATGTCCTTGCACCATCTTGAATACCAAAGATCAAATTGCCAAGTTTGCTGAGAAATCGGATGATGGACACTTTATTGGATACTCTTCTCAAGCTAAAGCTTATAGAGTATACAATCTCAGAACTAGAGTAGTTGTGGAGTCAGCCAATGTCACTTTCAATGAGCATACTCCCAGTGTGAAAGGTTCTGGTCCGGATTGGCTATTTGATCTTGATTTAGTTACAACTGTTTTAACAAATCTTGTGAGAATGTTTCAGGATCTACAGATATATTATCTACACATGATCGTCACCCAAGATTTGAGCTCAGAAGACCTTCAAGTTACACATCTTCAGCTCCAGTGGTAACTGTTCCTGCAAATGAAGCTTCTACCAGCACATCAATGACAAATCCTGCTGATGCTTCTGGGTGCCTTCAAATTCCAGCTTAGAGGCACAAACTCAGAAGAAGGAGCTTCAAATGTTGCAGAAATGGTGCTGGTGAAAGTGATTACGAATTTCTTGATGCTGATAACCACTGCATTGAAGACAACATCAATGATGTCACATACTCATTGGATCAAGTATTCATAAGTGTGCTAATGTGGAGGGTGAATCTTCTTTGGCAGATTAAATTTTTTTAAATTTAGATCTGTCTAAGCACCTTGCTGTGATCCCTCAGCTAAGGATCCACAAGTCTCATCCTACTACAAACATCATTGGAGATGTTGATTCAGGGGTGAGAGCAAGAGGACGAACCCATGAAGCAAATGTTTGTCTTCACTCTTGTTTCTTGTCCCAAACAGAGCCAAAGAAAATTGATGATGCTATAAAGGATGGAAGTTGGGTTGAAGCTATGCAAGAGGAGCTGCTTCAATTCAATAGGCAAAAGGTTTGGTACCTATGTCCTCTTCCTCAAGGGAAGACTACCATATGAACCAAATGGGTTGTTAGGAACAAGAAGGATGATAGAGGACTTGTCATCAAGAACAAGGCAAGACTAGTTGTTCAATGATATACTCAAGAAGAAAGAATTGACTACACAGATGTTTTTGCTCCTGTAGCAAGACTTGAAGCTGTTAGAATATTCCTAGCTTTTGCTACATCCAAGAACTTCAAGGTCTACTAACTTGATGTCAAGTGTGCTTTTCTTTATTGGGTGATGGATGAAGAGGTGTATGTCAGACAACCACCTGAGTTTGCAGATCCTGATCATCCTGATTATGTCTACAGGCTTATTAAAGCTCTTTGTGGGCTGCACCAAGCACCAAGGAAGTGGTATGAGACTCCATCTCAGTATCTCTTTCAACATGGCTACAAAAGGGGTACTATAGATGGAACTCTCTTCATCAAAGGAACAGGAAATGACATAATGCAAGTTCAAGTATATGTAGATGACATTATATTTGGGTCAACTAATCCAAAGCTCTGCAAAGACTTTGAGAAGCTGATGAAGGACAGGTTTGAAATGAGTGCTATGGGGGAACTCAATTTCTTTCTAGGAATTCAAGTGAAGCAAGTTGACAATGGCATCTTCATAAGTCAGTTAGAGTATGTACAGGACATACTTAAAAGGTTTAACATGACTGATTATAAGGTTGCTAACACATCCATAGCCAGAAATCACTCCCTTGGACCTGATCTTGAGGGGGAGTGTGTTGATGAGCATCTCTATAGGGCAATGATGGGTCTCTTATGTACCTCATAGCTAGCAGGCCAGATATCATGTTTGCTACATGCATTTGTGAAAGATATCAAGCCAACCCCAAGATGTCACACCTGGTCAATGTCAAAAGAATTTAAGATAGCTCAAAGGTGCTCCATCACTTGGCCTTTGGTATCCAAAGAATTCTGACTTTAATCTGTATGCTTATACAGATAGTGACTATGGTGGTTGCAACATGACTACAAAGTCTACATCAGGGGGATGTCAATTTCTTGGTGGAAGAGTAGTCTCTTGGCAATGCAAGAAACAATCCTGTGTGTCTGCATCAACTGCTGAGGCTGAATACATTGCTACTGCAAGCTGCTATGCTCAAGTGCTTTGGATTCAAAATCAGATGCTGGACTATGGATTCAACTTTAAAGAGACTCCCATCCACATAGACAACAATGGTGTTTCTCCATCACAGAAATCCTATGCAGCACTCAACGACAAAGCATATTAATATCAGGTATCATTTGATTAGAGATAACTTTGAAAAGGGATTAATCAAAATAGTCAAAGTTAACACAAATGAACAATATGCTGATCTGTTCACCAAAGCTTTTGATGAGCAGAGATTTAAATATCTTGTATCAGCTATTGGGATGATTAACTTTGAATAGCTTTCCTTAAAACTTAATCATATTTATTTCTAAATCCTGTGTGTCCTAAGTTGTCTATTTTATCACCTTCATAAGCCCTTGTTTTTTTTGGTAGAAAAACTTTTCAAAAAGACTTTTCTTAGGTTTTTGAAAATCTTGATCTCTTTGGAAGAATCAAAATTACCTTCTGAAGAAATTTATGTCTTAGTAAACAAATAATTGCTTTAGCAATTTTACCTTCGTAAGAAGTTTCTGAAATATCTTCCGAAGCTTAAAATCAACTTCAGTACTGTGTATGTTTTCAAAGAACAAGTTTCTTCCGAAAGCAATTTACCTTCGAAAGTATTTATTCTCCTAAGAATAAAAATCTCGGAGTGTAAATTCTCTTCTGAAGCAAAATTCTCAAAAACCTTTGAAATATCTTCCGAAGCCAATTTGCATTCGGAAGCTTTTTCCTCAGAACTTCCGAAGCAAATAACCTTCGGAAGATTTCTCGACTTCCAAGAAAACTACTTTTTGGGCAAACGTAAACTACTTTTCAGAGGTGGGACCGACATCCGGATTTCAAAGTTTATCCTCGTTCATTAACTTTGGCTCAAATCCTTTTCACGTAAATGCCAACGGTTCCCCCTTCTTTCACTATCTTCCTCAATTACACTATTCCTTAAACCTAAATTCTCCCAAACTGCCTTTGTTCTTCATTTTCTTTCATCATTTAAGCTTCTAAAATGGCCAACCTAAACCGCAGAAACAACCCAGATTTCTCCATGCAACTTCATAGGCAACACAACCAGGTTGCTCAGTTAAGCTCTGCGAAAGATGAAAGTTTCATAGGCAACACAACTTCTATCCAACTACTTCACCTCCCTAACCATTGATCCTACTCTCTATGAGGATCATCTGCTTGAATTTTGGAAGACATGCTAAGAGGTCATTATGGATGGGGAGAAGGCACCGTCTGCCACAGTGCAAGGGAGGACAATCTTCATCACTCCAGTCATCATCAACACTCACTTGCAGCTAAATGATGAAGAAGGTGAGTTGTCCTTCCCAAAGGAAGCTGTAAATCATTCTTCTGAGCAGATGGGCTATGTGGGAGATTTCTCTGTAAAGACCTTTAGGAAAGGGAAGGTCTCATCCTAGTGGAAATATCTGCTTCATGTGGTTATCCACAGCTTGTCAAACAAGCATGGAGGTGGAACCAGATTCCTGAGGATCTCTCATTGATAGTACATGGAATGGTTCAAGGGGTCAAGTTCAGGTACTCTTAGTTTTTTTTATGCAAATTTGCTTGCTAACTTGGACTCCTTAGAGTATTATATGTTTCCTAGATATGTTCAACACATTCTCAACTATGAACCGGGCTCACAGTTAGGGGAAACAGATAATGTTCTTAAATTGGGACAGATGAAGCCCGACATCTTTAAAATTATTAAGAAGCCAACTGCAGGCTTCTCAGGTAGAAACAGCCCTTGTTCCAAAAATGATAGAGCTCATTGCTCAAGGTGACAGCCTAGCAACACAAGCTAGTGTTGAACCCACACCTTCTACCTCTCAACCACCAAAAAGGCCACAAATCACCCTCACCTACCAAAGAAAATCCAAACGAACCCCTGCTCAAGCTATTGAGTCTGTGCAGGCCCCCATATACTCACCCATACAGGAGGAAGTGGACACTAGAGCTCCCACTTCCCCTTAGGAGCAAACCACTCCCATCTCTTCAACAATCAGGGATGAGGTTCCCCATGCTCACCCTGATGAGCTCATAAGCCAACTGCCTTAAGCCCTCACTCTGAGTCTCAACACTCAAGTGAACAACCTTCAGGGGACAGTTACCATCCCCAACTTTTAGACTTAAATCAACCCATTCCCAACATCTCATTCTATACTGATGAAGACTTAGGTTTCAGTGGGTACCGTAATTCTCTTTACTCTTCCCCTACTCAAAGAGAGATGAGTACTCCTAAGTCTCCTTTGTCTAGCCCACATCAGTCACGCATCACTGAGGTGGATACTTCTGAACCTGTTCAGGATATCCATATGGAAGAGGCTCTCACTTCTACAAGTGATTACATCATTAAGACCACAACCATGGCAATTCAGCCCACTAACACCTCAAATAAGGCTCTCACTTCTTCAGGAGTATGGACATTTAGGATTCACCATCTTCACTTGCAACTGTGCATATTCAGCAACTTCCTCAAGTTCAACATTAATGTGGAGATTGTAGACTCTGTCATTAGGAGTCTCTTTGAGGAAGGCATTCCAAGGGCTTTGTCATCTCCACCTCAAGGAACTTCAAACTTTATTATTAGGTAGAGGTATGATGCTGATTGAAGAGCCCTCATTCTTCATAGAGTTCAAGGGCAGCAAGAAGTATTCAATTTTCAAACCTTGAACTACTATGAAGGTCTTGACCTTATCAACATGCCACTTGTCAACCCAAGTCAATCAAGACAAGCTGACAGGTTAGCACACAAGATTCAAGATAGAATTATTGAAGAGTTCTACCTTAGAAGGAGACAAAGGCAATCAGGTAATGTCATTGGTCAACTGGATGCTGAGGCATACCCTGAGATTAGCTTCAAAGGGAAAACCTTGGCTGAAGGCCCAGTGATAGAGCCCGAGACCCTATCACACCAAAAACTGCTTCACAAATTTCATTCCCTCAGTGAAACACCTACTGGTGAAGGTGTCTCACAACCTCTCTCTGCCAGAGCTTGGATGCTACAGCAAGCAATGAAGGCCAAAGCTCTATCCACCCTATGCCACAAAGGTCTGTGGGTGACAAAGCGAAAGGATTTTGACTTCTGAAGAGATTGAGGAGGAAGAGAGAGAGAGAGAGGAAGAGGAAGCTAAGGGAGAAAGTTCATCTGGGTCTTCAGGCTTTATGCAAGCTGCAATTAGGGCAGCCCCCAGACCAAACACTCAAGAAGATGAGTTGAGGGTAGTCAGGCTTACTTATCTGCAGACAAGAACTATGACATAAATGAGATTATATCTCTCCCTTAGAGCAATTAAATGAACTAGCTGACATGGAAGTGTCAAGAGAGATGAAGGAAGTAGAGGATGCAAGGTTACTTCTCCAATTCAAAGAGGAGAAGAGACAGAAAAGGTATACAAGCATGCTCCAACTCTCTCTCTCTCTCAGTTCAAGAAAGCCCTGTGCAAGAGGATGTGGCAGCTACACAAGAACCTCAGGTAGACAATGAAATAGATAGGCAAACATGATCAACTACCTGAGTGCCACAGGTCTCTACCAGGCATATGCACTTCTTCCCTTGTCCTTTGAGTACATTGAGTTTGAGTATCTCAAACAGCTTGAACTTCAAGTACTCAAAGAACAAAAGGCAACAAAGAAAAAATGAGAGAAGATGCTGCCAAGTCAAGACCCATCATCCAAAAGAGTATGAAGAAGTCTGCTGACAGACAAAGGATGATGAGCTTCTTGAAGCTGTATTATTCTCAGGAAGGAGACTTGGCCCTATGTCTCTATCCATAATGGATTAGCATATCAGGGTAATCAAGCAGAAGATCAAGAGTGGAAAGCTGATTGACTTACACCCCCTCCAAGTCAAATCCCGCCTGAAGTGGAGGTTAAGGTTGAACAACCTGAGTCAACACACCTGGACCACCTGGTGAGCCTCAGCTAGCTTCATCTTCTGATCCACAGCAAGGTCAAACTCCCTCTCCTTCTGAATCTATGAGGGAGGAACACCCAACTGAGAAAGACAAGGATGATCAACAAGGTGCTGCAGACCAGTCTTCTCAGTTGAAGTCTTCTAAGCGGAAGAAGAGGATGGCTTCCAAACCATAGTCAAAGAAGAAGAAGCTTGAATCATCCACGTCTACACCTCAGGCTGAGTCAGATCAACTTGAGGAAGTGCATGAAGAGGCAGCCCAATCAACTCCAATTCAAGTGGCTCCTCTTGCAGTTGAGAGACCCATCTTATCCTAGAACTTCACAACTAATCCAAGAGATGGCATGTGATCAGAGATCAAGGTGTTGAGAATGTCTATACATGGCAACACATAATCAACTTACCTCTGCATGATCTCTTTAAGATGAGAAGATATTATGAGGGTCTGAGTGATCCTGACCATCTGATAAAGAAGGAAATGGTCATTATCATCCTGAAGACCACCAACATCTGAAGATCTTCTAAATGTTTAGGTAGCATTAGCCTAGGGGATTTGTAAGGATTCCTATAAGTCTGATGCAGCCAAAACATACAAAGTCTCTCTATATGCATGCACTAAAGAAACATAAGTAGAAATGCTTCAGAAGTTTTACACCATGACACTAGAAAGATCTCGAAATGTAAAATCTTTCGAAGCCAAGACTAACATCTTTCGAAGCCAAAAGTGAAGTCTTTCGAAGCTTCAAAGACAAAGTCTTCCGAAGACAAAGAGTGAAGACAGATTTCTTCTGATGACTTTTAGAGATATGCCTTTATCTGATGTACTTTACCATAAAGCTATACCACCTTTGCGCTTCTACTCTGTAAAGTCACCAACTTACATGAGTTTGTGAAAAGGTCCATGCTTTTGGTAACTGTACATTGAGGTCTTGAGTCCATGCTTTCTAATTTATGTACTTTTATCCTTTTTGTAATATATTAGGATGTGAGCTATGGCATGTCATAGTCACTAGTCCAAAGACAGATCTGCCTTTTTACTCTACATTTGATTTAGTAGTTGTCTAGTCAATTGTATCCAGCTGGCCTTCAAAGTATGGCCGGCTGTAAGATGTAGTATATGTATCTCAAGTACTTGTAACTTTCCTTTATGCTTTGTAACATATGTAATAGAACTTGAGAAGCAATATACGACATTCTTGAAAACCAATTACTTGTGTTTGCAATCTTGTTCTGTCTCATATTTACTTGTTGTTGGTCCATGTGATCGAAAAACAGTGCAAATGATGTGATGAATTGCTCAATATCTAACAAGCATGCAAAACAATGACAATAGAGAAGATTGAATACAATTCTAAATCATATTTGATAACAAAAGGAACAATGACAATCAATAACATGAAGCACAATGATATTTCTGTGTAATAACTGCTTGGAATAGGTAACTTGCAACAGTGATCCACGATTAGGGTTTTGCAAGCTTACCTTACAATGAAAATTAACAAAAGTATATATAGTAGTCGTAGTTTCGGAGACAGTTTCCCTACCAGCGAAAGTGTCATGCCGAAACTACAGTTTCGCCAGGCAGAATATAAGTTCGTCGGGTAAACTAGAACAGCAAACTATGAGCGAATTTACAGATTCGCTCACAGTTTCGCTAGACTGCTAAAAACACACAAAACTAAGAACATACAAAAGGAAATTAACAAAAGTCCTATTACAAGTAAAGTAAACATTCTATACTAAGGTGAGTCCAACCTATACATGATCTTCAATACTCCCCCTAGGTTGGATCTCACCGTCTTCACTCTTCTTGATTTGACTTGTCAGCTGTGAAGTCACTGGATCGGTAGACATCCGAGCATTTTCTTGACGGAAGGATAAACAACAGAAAAAAACCAAGAGACATCAATAACACGAACTATCAAAAATTGGTTTCATTGATAAAACCTAACGATTACAAGCTCCTTACAACATAAGAATCAAGACTCTTGGCAAGGGGAGATCGAGCATGACCTCCCCTCTCATTTGGCAGCCCCTAGGCCCCGGGCAGACTCCCTCCCCAAACCCTTAACTTTCTACACATTGAAACTGGTATATATAGGGCTCGGCCCATATTAGATGCGATTGGGCCCATTCGTGCGATTGGACCATGCGTATTATTCAATCGTACGACTGGACTATGCGTATGGTTCAATCGTGCGACTGGACCATACTTATTGTTCAGTCTTAAGAATGGCCAATCGCATCTTTCAGTCGCACGACTGGCCCATTAGCAAGGCTCAGTCGCACGACTGAGTCTCAATCGCATCTGCTGATGTCACTTGATAGTGACATCTAACAGAATTATACAAACAACTAAAACTATGCAAACTACTAAAATGTTCTCAACAACTAATCACATCTCAGAGAATGCCAAGTACAAGAACATAAAACTACTGAACTAAAACTACTGAAACAATAAACTATTGAAAGGTAAATTACAAGTACTGAAAAAGAAAAAACCATCACAACTACTGAAGTTAATAACTTGAGCTGTTGTGACAACTACTGATCACTCTGGTCTTCAATCTTTTTCTTCAGTACTTCACTTTCAGACTTTGTCTTCGTTTCCTTACTTTCAGACTTTGTCTTCAGACCTTGTAATCAGCTGATGTCTTCAGCTGTTGTGATCTTCTTCAGTAGTTGTAATGTCTGTTGGACTTAGAGGTTTTTCTGATCAGGCTCATTGGTTCTTTTGGTCCAACAAACTCCCCCTGAACCAATGCAGCCAAAACCTCTAAGTTTATTGATGATTCCACTTATTCTTTGGCAGAAACACTCTCTTGATCAGCTTCAGAGGTAATCATGTAAGCATAGGCCGGAAAAAGGTTTCTAATCTTTTGATTGGATAAGTATGGAAGGGAACTCTGTCTTGGGGAAACTGGACACAGAGTCTTGTCCCAACCATGAAACCTATTTCCCATTGATGAGTCTGTAAGACTCTCTTGCATAGGCCTCAAGGAGAACAACTTGTTCCTCCTTGGTGAGTTCTTCTACTTCTCCCTCAAAGAAGAACTCAGGGCCATAATATTCAGACAGATATCTTACTGTCTTCCCATTCTTCAACTCAACAGTTGTGATCTCTCTGTATGCAAATTCATCTGGATGAGAGCCTTCTAGCAACAACTGGAGTTCACTCTTTTGAAGATCTTCAAGTCTTTTGTATAACAGCCCCTTCTTGATCATTTTGTTCTCAAGTATAGATAGAGGGGTTGATTTTGAGGTGTGTGCTCTCTTGAATTCTTCTATAATCTCCCTGGGTGAGACTACCATGGCCAACATAATTGCAGCATTCAAAGTCTTTTTCACTTGGCCATGATATCTATTTGGTATGTTTTTCTTGTGTATTCTGGAACTTACCCTTGGGTCTGGCCAAATCCTCACTCTTTCTCTTTGATGTTGGAATGTATGTCTAAGAGTGTACAGCCTCAGAGCTTGTTTCTTCATTGCTTGAATGGATGATGACTGAGGGAAGTCCTTGTCAACCATTTTGAGAAATTGCTCATCATGTTGCTTCTGCTGTTCTTCTTCTTTAATCTTAACTTTAACCATTTGCCTTTGAGTTTCAGGAGTTATTGTTTTTGATTGACTCCTAGGCTCAGGTTTCTTCATTTTGATCATAGCAGAGATTGGCGGACTATCCTCTTCATCATCTTCTTCTTCTTCTTCCATCCTCAACACCCTTCTTTTTCTTTTAGGTGCATCACTGGTGGTAGATTGAGTGGGTTTCTTAGGTAAAGGAGTTGGTTTTGAGGGTTGTTTTGGTAAGGGAGATTGTAAAGGCTGCTCTATCATTTTGTTTGTGAGGGTGGCTTTGGATAGCTTAGCCATGTCAGATCTTTTCCCAGCACCAGCTTCATCCAGAGCTTCTATGATCAGACCTTTGTTGAAGCTTTCAGAGGAGCATATTTTGGTGGTTATCTCCAAAATGCTATCTCTAGACCATGACTTGACTTCAATAATAGGTCTTCCCAAGTGTTTTGATAGGAATCTGATCATGGCCTCCAATCTTTCCCTTTCTTTCTCATTGCAGCCTGCCCATCGATTCTCAATCTCCTGAATCTCAAGCCTTCTGATCTCAGAATCAAGTTTGGCAGTATCAAAGCCTTGCCTGAAGAGCTGATCAATAATCTTGTCCATGGATCTGTTGTGTTGCTCATCAGCTTCTTTGATCATCTCCTCCAACTTCTTCTCATCCTCAGTTTGTTCAGCAGCACTCTTCTTTCTCTTGTAAGTAATGATCTCTTTTCCTTTATTCTCTTTGACTTCTTCCTCTTCAATTCTTTTTCTTTTATCATCGCTTTGATACCATTTGATAGCTAAGTTTGATCGAATTAGCAAATTTGCAAGAATTGATTATAGAGTTTGATTTTCTTTCGCTTCCGGTCAATTAATTGAGATTCAAATTGTGTTGTTGAGTTATTAAACTAGACTGATTTTAATCTCATTGAATTTGGTTGAATTGGTGAAAATGACTACTTCAATCAATGATCCTCACAATACTGGCTCCTCAACTAAGCCTCCGATGCTTGTTAGGAGTGAGTATAACATATGGCAACGCCGAATGCTCCATCACATGTCTGTTAACAGTTCAGGTTGTTGGAAGTCAGTGGTTCATGGACCATACAAGCCTATGGTGAGTAATCCTGAAACCAATTAGATGGTTCCGAAGAAGAAGGAACAATATTCTGATGAGGATTTAAAGCTGTTTGAAATTGATGCTAAAGCCCATAGAATTCTGGCCATGGCACTGCCTAATGAAATCTACTCTGGGCTTATGCATCATGAAACTGCTCATGATCTCTGGGTTGCTCTGAAGGAACAATTTAGAGGAACTGATGAGGTCTTAGCAAACAATAGAGAAATCCTTGCCCAGCAATATGAGACATTCTCTCATAGAAAGGGTGAGACATTGACTCTACAGTTTGAGCGATTTTCATGTTTGATATCTGAGCTAAAAATGGTTCAACATGAATATACAAACAGCCAGATGAATAACAGATTCCTCAGATCCCTGCCTGATAGATGGGACACTTATACCATTGTCCTACGCTCCAATGCAAATCTGGATACTCTATCTCTCACCCAACTTCATGGGAAACTCTTGACATTTTAGAGAGAGATAGAACAGCAAGCTACAGTTGCTGTTGAAGAAGGAGGCTTTGACTGGAGCTTTCAGGTGGAAGATGCATCTCCAAACCAAGCACTCATGGCAGACCACGATGAAGCCAAGGTATTGGAACATCTTTGTACTCCTGAACGCATTGCTAAAGTTAATAGATACAGGTCCTATAATTTAGAAATAAGATCAGATCTTGAGTCCTTAAATATCTTAAAAGCTCATCTTAAAAGAGCTGAAAATAATTATAAACTAAAGATAGATAACTTAAAGAAAACCATTTCAACTCTTAAACATGAGCGTACAAACTACAGGACTCAGATCAAAGATCTCATTACTAAATTAACTGAATGCTAGGCTGAGCTTGTGATCAGCAAAGCCAAGGCAGAAAAATGTATTCTTGAAGAAGAGACATTCAAGAACATAATATCCTCATCCTTGCATGCAATAGTTTGTTATTAAAACAAGCAAGGACTAGGATCTTGTGAGATAGCTCCTCCACACACAATCTTGTCTGTAAGATCTCCTAGGTGTGGAACTTGTGAAGATGAGCTTCCCCTCATAGATCCTGCGACTGAAGAGGATGAAGAGGAGATGGTGGAGAATGGCTCTGAGAAGAGTGAAGAAGAACATTTTAAGAAGGGTCACCATTCCTCTGATGAGAGCAAAGCTATTGGGGTGACCAAGTCAAGAAAAAAGAACTTGATCAGGAAGGCCAAAAGAAAGTCCAAAAAGGCTCAAGAGATCAAGGCCAACTTCAATTCTGCACAGAAACAAGTTTTCATCTCTGCAAGATTTGAAGTGGTAAAGACTGAACACATCAACTTGAACTCCATCAACAAGAGTTCTGGTTCATGTCCAAATCATCCCATCATCAAGAAGAAGGCTTATCAGTTGTGCATCACTGCTGTACAACCTGAACCATCCAGCTCCAAAGGTAGTTCTATCACCACAAGAACTGCCACAACATCTTCAAAGATGAAGATGGAGAAGGAAAGTGATCAACTTCAGCCTTGTTCTCAAAGGAAAACTCCTAGAACGAAGAAAATGGATTGTTTTATGTGTGGGAGTACTTCTCATCTTGCTAAGGTTTGTGTTTACAATCCAAAGAGTACTCTCCACATGACCAAGAAAGAAACTTCTAAGAGTTTGGAGAAGAAGAAGCAAGCTTCAGAAGGAAAATATGTTTCCTTTGAAAGCTCCAAAATGAAGAAGAAGATAAGTGGAAACTTGCCTTCGGAAGAAAATTTGGCCTCGGAAGAAAGGAATACTTCCGAAGCACTAAAGCATGCTGCAGTGAAAGCAAGGCCTTCCGAAGGTCCAGTCATCAAAACTTCCGAAGTCATCAAACTTCCAAAGTATTGAAGGTCAAGTCTAAGCTTCCAAAGGTGGTGTGGAAGTCAAAGAAAGACCAAGTGGCTGAAAGTTCTTCATCAACATCAGCAAATGATCCCTCTAGCATGACAATAGGATCAATTACTGTTGCATTGTCTTCAACTTCTTTTGATGAGCCCAAGACCATTGAGGCTTGGGTTTTCAAATGTAACTAATCATCTCTTTTGTGCAGGAACAGCTCAAGACAAACAGAAAAGTATGGATCATTGATAGTGGCTGTTCAAGACACATGACAGGCAATAGGTCACTACTCCAAAAGTTTGAAAGAATTGATGGAGGACCAGTTGCTTTTGGAGGAAATGCAGGAGGTTACATTACTAGAAGGGGCAAGGTCACAAATGATAAGCTCAGCATTGAGAAGGTAAACTTTATCAAGGAGCTTGGGTACAATCTTCTTAGTGTATCCTAATTTTGTGATCAGAGTCATAACATGCTCTTCACTGAGCATGAGTGCATTGTTCTCAGGCCCGGGGTGGTCATTCCTTATGAGCACATCTTGCTCAGAGCCCCCAGGAAAGGGAACATGTACAAGATGAACTTGCAAGAAACATCTCCCTCAAGAGAAGTTTCATGCTTTCTATCTAAAGCAAATAATGATGAATCTTTACTCTCGCATAAAGAATGTGCCAGGTAAACTTTAAAAACATGAATAAATTAATTAAGAATGATTTGGTAACTGGAATACCAAAGAAAGAGTTTACAAGTGATGACCACTGTGTTGCATGCCTGAAAGGGAAGCAACACAAGGTATCTCACAAGCCAAAGGAAAGAAATTCCATCATTAATCCCCTACACTTATAACGTATGGATATCTTTGGCCCTACCAGTGTAATGAGTCTATGAAGGACCTCTTATTGTTTGGTGATCACATATGATTTTACAAGATTCACTTGGGTCTTCTTTCTTAGAACTAAGAATGAGACCCCTGAGATTCTGAAGAATTTCATCTTAAAGATTGAGAATCAATGTGATCACAAGGTCAAAACCATAAGATGTGATCAAGGAACTGAATTCAAGAACCAAATCCTTGATACATTTTGTGATGAAAAGGGTATTACAAGACAATATAGTGTTCCCATGACTCCTCAGCAAAATGGTGTTGCTGAGAGGAGAAACAGGACACTAATTGAAGCTGCAAGAACAATGTTGTCTGACTCTAAACTGCCCATCACCTTCTGGGCAGAGGCAGTGAACACTGCTTGCTATGTGCAAAACAGAGTTTTAGTGGTTAAGACACATGGTAAGACTCCTTATGAACTATGGCACAAGAAAAAACCTTTCATTGGTTTTCTCAGGTCATTTGGATGTCCTTGCACCATCTTGAATACCAAAGATCAAATTGCCAAGTTTGCTGAGAAATCGGATGATGGACACTTTATTGGATACTCTTCTCAAGCTAAAGCTTATAGAGTATACAATCTCAGAACTAGAGTAGTTGTGGAGTCAGCCAATGTCACTTTCAATGAGCATACTCCCAGTGTGAAAGGTTCTGGTCCGGATTGGCTATTTGATCTTGATTTAGTTACCAACTGTTTTAACAAATCTTGTGAGAATGTTTCAGGATCTACAGATATATTATCTACACATGATCGTCACCCAAGATTTGAGCTCAGAAGACCTTCAAGTTACACATCTTCAGCTCCAGTGGTAACTGTTCCTGCAAATGAAGCTTCTACCAGCACATCAATGACAAATCCTGCTGATGCTTCAGGGTGCCTTCAAATTCCAGTTTAGAGGCACAAAACTTAGAAGAAGGAGCTTCAAATGTTGCAGAAATGGTGCTGGTGAAAGTGATTACGAATTTCTTGATGCTGATAACCACTGCATTGAAGACAACATCAATGATGTCACACACTCATTGGTTCAAGTCTTCATAAGTGTGCTAATATGGAGGGTGAATCTTCTTTGGCAGATCAAATTTTTTTTAATTTAGATCTGTCTAAGCACCTTGCTGTGATCCCTCAGCTAAGGATCCACAAGTCTCATCCTACTACAAACATCATTGGAGATGTTGATTCAGGGGTGAGAGCAAGAGGACGAACCCATGAAGCAAATGTTTGTCTTCACTCTTGTTTCTTGTCCCAAATAGAGCCAAAGAAAATTGATGATGCTATAAAGGATGGAAGTTGGGTTGAAGCTATGCAAGAGGAGCTGCTTCAATTCAATAGGCAAAAGGTTTGGTACCTATGTCCTCTTCCTCAAGGGAAGACTACCATATGAACCAAATGGGTTTTTAGGAACAAGAAGGATGATAGAGGACTTGTCATCAAGAACAAGGCAAGACTAGTTGTTCAATGATATACTCAAGAAGAAAGAATTGACTACACAGATGTTTTTGCTCCTGTAGCAAGACTTGAAGCTGTTAGAATATTCCTAGCTTTTGCTACATCCAAGAACTTCAAGGTCTACTAACTTGATGTCAAGTGTGCTTTTCTTTATTGGGTGATGGATGAAGAGGTGTATGTCAGACAACCACCTGAGTTTGCAGATCCTGATCATCCTGATTATGTCTACAGGCTTATTAAAGCTCTTTGTGGGCTGCACCAAGCACCAAGGAAGTGGTATGAGACTCCATCTCAGTATCTCTTTCAACATGGCTACAAAAGGGGTACTATAGATGGAACTCTCTTCATCAAAGGAACAGGAAATGACATAATGCAAGTTCAAGTATATGTAGATGACATTATATTTGGGTCAACTAATCCAAAGCTCTGCAAAGACTTTGAGAAGCTGATGAAGGACAGGTTTGAAATGAGTGCTATGGGGGAACTCAATTTCTTTCTAGGAATTCAAATGAAGCAAGTTGACAATGGCATCTTCATAAGTCAGTTAGAGTATGTACAGGACATACTTAAAAGGTTTAACATGACTGATTATAAGGTTGCTAACACATCCATAGCCAGAAATCACTCCCTTGGACCTGATCTTGAGGGGGAGTGTGTTGATGAGCATCTCTATAGGGCAATGATGGGTCTCTTATGTACCTCACAGCTAGCAGGCCAGATATCATGTTTGCTACATGCATTTGTGAAAGATATCAAGCCAACCCCAAGATGTCACACCTAGTCAATGTCAAAAGAATTTTAAGATATGTCAAAGGTGCTCCATCACTTGGCCTTTGGTATCCAAAGAATTCTGACTTTAATCTGTATGCTTATACAGATAGTGACTATGGTGGTTGCAACATGACTACAAAGTCTACATCAGGGGGATGTCAATTTCTTGGTGGAAGAGTAGTCTCTTGGCAATGCAAGAAACAATCCTGTGTGTCTGCATCAACTGCTGAGGCTGAATACATTGCTACTGCAAGCTGCTATGCTCAAGTGCTTTGGATTCAAAATCAGATGCTGGACTATGGATTCAACTTTAAAGAGACTCCCATCCACATAGACAACAATGGTGCTATCTCCATCACAGAAATCCTATGCAGCACTCAACGACAAAGCATATTAATATCAGGTATCATTTGATTAGAGATAACTTTGAAAAGGGATTAATCAAAATAGTCAAAGTTAACACAAATGAACAATATGCTGATCTGTTCACCAAAGCTTTTGATGAGCAGAGATTTAAATATCTTGTATCAGCTATTGGGATGATTAACTTTGAATAGCTTTCCTTAAAACTTAATCATATTTATTTCTAAATCCTGTGTGTCCTAAGTTGTCTATTTTATCACCTTCATAAGCCCTTGTTTTCTTTGGTAGAAAAACTTTTCAAAAAGACTTTTCTTAGGTTTTTGAAAATCTTGATCTCTTTGGAAGAATCAAAATTACCTTCTGAAGAAATTTATGTCTTAGTAAACAAATAATTGCTTTAGCAATTTTACCTTCATAAGAAGTTTCTGAAATATCTTCCGAAGCTTAAAATCAACTTCAGTACTGTGTATGTTTTCAAAGAACAAGTTTCTTCCGAAAGCAATTTACCTTCGAAAGTATTTATTCTCCTAAGAATAAAAATCTCGGAGTGTAAATTCTCTTCTGAAGCAAAATTCTCAAAAACCTTTGAAATATCTTCCGAAGCCAATTTGCATTCGGAAGCTTTTTCCTCAGAACTTCCGAAGCAAATAACCTTCGGAAGATTTCTCGACTTCCAAGAAAACTACTTTTTGGGCAAACGTAAACTAATTTTCAGAGGTGGGACCGACATCCGGATTTCAAAGTTTATCCTCGTTCATTAACTTTGGCTCAAATCCTTTTCACGTAAATGCCCAACGGTTCCCCCTTCTTTCACTATCTTCCTCAATTACACTATTCCTTAAACCTAAATTCTCCCAAACCGCCTTTGTTCTTCATCTTTCTTCATCCTTAAGCTTCTAAAATGGCCAACCTAAACCGCAGAAACAACCCAGATTTCTCCATGCAACTTCATAGGCAACACAACCAGGTTGCTCAGTTAAGCTCTGCGAAAGATGAAAGTTTCATAGGCAACACAACTTCTATCCAACTACTTCACCTCCCTAACCATTGATCCTACTCTCTATGAGGATCATCTGCTTGAATTTTGGAAGACATGCTAAGAGGTCATTATGGATGGGGAGAAGGCACCGTCTGCCACAGTGCAAGGGAGGACAATCTTCATCACTCCAGTCATCATCAACACTCACTTGCAGCTAAATGATGAAGAAGGTGAGTTGTCCTTCCCAAAGGAAGCTGTAAATCATTCTTCTGAGCAGATGGGCTATGTGGGAGATTTCTCTGTAAAGACCTTTAGGAAAGGGAAGGTCTCATCCTAGTGGAAATATCTGCTTCATGTGGTTATCCACAGCTTGTCAAACAAGCATGGAGGGTGGAACCAGATTCCTGAGGATCTCTCCTTGATAGTACATGGAATGGTTCAAGGGGTCAAGTTCAGGTACTCTTAGTTTTTTTTATGCAAATTTGCTTGCTAACTTGGACTCCTTAGAGTATTATATGTTTCCTAGATATGTTCAACACATTCTCAACTATGAACCGGGCTCACAGTTAGGGGAAACATATAATGTTCTTAAATTGGGACAGATGAAGCCCGACATCTTTAAAATTATTAAGAAGCCAACTGCAGGCTTCTCAGGTAGAAACAGCCCTTGTTCCAAAAATGATAGAGCTCATTGCTCAAGGTGACAGCCTAGCAACACAAGCTAGTGTTGAACCCACACCTTCTACCTCTCAACCACCAAAAAGGCCACAAATCACCCTCACCTACCAAAGAAAATCCAAACGAACCCCTGCTCAAGCTATTGAGTCTGTGCAGGCCCCCATATACTCACCCATACAGGAGGAAGTGGACACTAGAGCTCCCACTTCCCCTTTGGAGCAAACCACTCCCATCTCTTCAACAATCAGGGATGAGGTTCCCCATGCTCACCCTGATGAGCTCATAAGCCAAACTGCCTTAAGCCCTCACTCTGAGTCTCAACACTCAAGTGAACAACCTTCAGGGGACAGTTACCATCCCCAACTTTTAGACTTAAATCAACCCATTCCCAACATCTCATTCTATACTGATGAAGACTTAGGTTTCAGTGGGTACCGTAATTCTCTTTACTCTTCCCCTACTCAAAGAGAGATGAGTACTCCTAAGTCTCCTTTGTCTAGCCCACATCAGTCACGCATCACTGAGGTGGATACTTCTGAACCTGTTCAGGATATCCATATGGAAGAGGCTCTCACTTCTACAAGTGATTACATCATTAAGACCACAACCATGGCAACTCAGCCCACTAACACCTCAAATAAGGCTCTCACTTCTTCAGGGAGTATTGACATTGAGGATTCACCATCCTCACTTGCAACTGTGCATACTCAGCAACTTCCTCAAGTTCAACATTAATGTGGAGATTATAGACTCTGTCATTAGGAGTCTCTTTGAGGAAGGCATTCCAAGGGCTTTGTCATCTCCACCTCAAGGAACTTCAAACTTTATTATTAGGTAGAGGTATGATGCTGATTGAAGAGCCCTCATTCTTCACAGAGTTCAAGGGCAGCAAGAAGTATTCAATTTTCAAACCTTGAACTACTATGAAGGTCTTGACCTTATCAACATGCCACTTGTCAACCCAAGTCAATCAAGACAAGCTGACAGGTTAGCACTCAGGATTCAAGATAGAATTACTGAAGAGTTCTGCCTTAGAAGGAGACAAAGGCAATCAGGTAATGTCATTGGTCAACTGGATGCTGAGGCATACCCTAAGATTAGCTTCAAAGGGAAAACCTTGGCTGAAGGCCCAGTTATAGAGCCTGAGAGCCCTGTCACACCAAAAACTGCTTCACAAATTCATTCCCTCAGTGAAACACCTACTGGTGAAGGTGTCTCACAACCTCTCTCTGGCCAGAGCTTGGATGCTATAGCAAGCAATGAAGGCCAAAGCTCTATCCACCCTGTGCCACAAAGGTCTGTGGGTGACAAAGCGAAAAGGATTCTGACTCCTGAGGAGATTGAGGAGGAAGAGAGAGAGAGAGAGGAAGAGGAAGCTAAGGGGAGAAAGTTCCTCTGGGTCTTCAGGCTTTATGCAAGCTGCAATTAGGGCAGCCCCCAGACCAAACACTCAAGAAGATGAGTTGAGGGCAGTCAGGCTTACTTATCTGCAGACAAGAAACTATGACATAAATGAGATTATATCTCTTCCCTTAGAGCAATTAAATGAACTAGCTGACATGGAAGTGTCAAGAGAGATGAAGGAAGTAGAGGATGCAAGGTTACTTCTCCAATTCAAAGAGGAGAAGAGACAGAAAAGGTTATACAAGCATGCTCCAACTCTCTCTCCAGTTCAAGAAAGCCCTGTGCAAGAGGATGTGGCAGCTACACAAGAACCTCAGGTAGACAATGAAACAGATAGGCAAAACATGATCAACTACCTGAGTGCCACAGGTCTCTACCAGGCATGTGCACTTCTTCCCTTGTCCTTTGAGTACATTGAGTTTGAGTATCTCAAACAGCTTGAACTTCAAGTACTCAAAGAATAAAAGGCAACAAAGAAAAAGATGAGGGAAGATGCTGCCAAGTCAAGACCCATCATCCAAAAGAGTATGAAGAAGTCTGCTGACAGACAAAGGATGATGAGCTTCTTGAAGCTGTATTGATTCTCAGGAAGGAGACTTGGCCCTATGTCTCTATCCACAATGGATTAGCATATCAGGGTAATCAAGCAGAAGATCAAGAGTGGAAAGCTGATTGACTTACACTCCCCTCCAAGTCAAATCCCGCCTGAAGTGGAGGTTAAGGTTGAACAACCTGAGTCAACACAACCTGGACCACCTGGTGAGCCTCAGCTAGTTTCATCTTCTGATCCACAGCAAGGTCAAACTCCCTCTCCTTCTGAATCTATGAGGGAGGAACACCCAACTGAGAAAGACAAGGATGATCAACAAGGTGCTGCAGACCAGTCTTCTCAGTTGAAGTCTTCTAAGCGGAAGAAGAGGATGGCTTCCAAACCATAGTCAAAGAAGAAGAAGCTTGAATCATCCACGTCTACACCTCATGCTGAGTCAGATCAACACTAGGAAGTGCATGAAGAGGCAGCCCAATCAACTCCAATTCAAGTGGCTCCTCTTGTAGTTGAGAGACCCATCTTATCCTAGAACTTCACTACTAATCCAAAGAGATGGCATGTGATCAGAGATCAAGGTGTTGAGAATGTCTATACATGGCAAGACATAATCAACTTACCTCTGCATGATCTCTTTAAGATGAGAAGATATTATGAGGGTCTGAGTGATCCTGACCATCTGATGAAGAAGGAAATGGTCATTATCATCCTGAAGACCACCAACATCTGAAGATCTTCTAAATGTTTAGGTAGCATCAGCCTAGGGGAAGTTTGTAAGGATTCCTATAAGTCTGATGCAGCCAAAACATACAAAGTCTCTCTGTATGCATGCACTAAAGAACATAAGTAGAAATGCTTCAGAAGTTTTACACCATGCACTAGAAATATTCTAAGTGTAAAATCTTCCGAAGCCAAGACTAACATCTTTCGAAGCCAAAAGTGAAGTCTTTCGAAGCTTCAAAGACAAAGTCTTCCGAAGACAAAGAGTGAAGACAGATTTCTTCTGATGACTTTTAGAGATATGCCTTTATCTGATGTACTTTACCATAAAGCTAGACCACCTTTCCGCTTCTACTCTGTAAAGTCACCAACTTACATGAGTTTGTGAAAAGGTCCATGCTTTTGGTAACTGTACATTGAGGTCTTGAGTCCATGCTTTCTAATTTATGTACTTTTATCCTTTTTGTAATATATTAGGATGTGAGCTATGGCATGTCATAGTCACTAGTCCAAAGACAGATCTGCCTTTTTACTCTACATTTGATTTAGTAGTTGTCTAGTCAATTGTTTCCAGCTGGCCTTCAAAGTATGGCCGGCTGTAAGATGTAGTATATGTATCTCAAGTACTTGTAACTTTCCTTTATGCTTTGTAACATATGTAATAGAACTTGAGAAGCAATATACAACATTCTTGAAAACCAATTACTTGTGTTTGCAATCTTGTTCTGTCTCATATTTACTTGTTGTTGGTCCATGTGATCGAAAAACAGTGCAAATGATGTGTTGAATTGCTCAATATCTAACAAGCATGCTAAACAATGACAATAGAGAAGATTGAATACAATTCTAAATCATATTTGATAACAAAAGGAACAATGACAATCAATAACATGAAGCACAATGATATTTCTGTGTAATAACTGCTTGGAATAGGTAACTTGCAACAGTGATCCACGATTAGGGTTTTGCAAGCTTACCTTACAATGAAAACTAACAAAAGTATATATAGTAGTCGTAGTTTCGGAGACAGTTTCCCTACCAGCGAAAGTGTCATGCCGAAACTACAGTTTCGCCAGGCAGAATATAAGTTCGCCGGGTAAACTAGAACAGCAAACTATGAGCGAATTTACAGATTCGCTCACAGTTTCGCTAGACTGCTAAAAACACACAAAACTAAGAACATACAAAAGGAAATTAACAAAAGTCCTATTACAAGTAAAGTAAACAATCTATACTAAGGTGAGTCCAACCTATACATGATCTTCAATACTCCCCCTAGGTTGGATCTCACCGTCTTCACTCTTCTTGATTTGACTTGTCAGCTGTGAAGTCACTGGATCGGTAGACATCCGAGCATTTTCTTGACGGAAGGATAAACAACAGCAAAAAACCAAGAGACATCAATAACACGAACTATCAAAAATTGGTTTCATTAATAAAACCTAACGATTACAAGCTCCTTACAACATAAGAATCAAGACTTTTGGCAAGGGGAGATCGAGCACGACCTCCCCTCTCATCTGGCAGCCCCTAGGCCCCGGGCAGACTCCCTCCCCAAACCCTTAACTTTCTACACATTGAAACTGGTATATATAGGGCTCGGCCCATATTAGATGCGATTGGGCCCATTCGTGCGATTGGACCATGCGTATTATTCAATCGTACGACTGGACCATGCGTATGGTTCAATCGTGCGACTGGACCATACTTATTGTTCAGTCTTAAGAATGGCCAATCGCATCTTTCAGTCGCACGACTGGCCCATTAGCAAGGCTCAGTCGCACGACTGAGTCTGATTCGCATATGCTCCTACGAATGACCCAGTTTCATGTGTTTACAACATATCAGGTGTATTACATTAAGCCTAGACTATTCGACAAGCGACGGACACACTATATATGACTATATATGCTCCAACAAATTCCCCCTTGGACGTTGCTTGCGAATAGTAGATAACACCTCTTACAATCTTCAATCAATCTTTGCTTTGGTTGTCAATAGAATCAAACGAAAACCATATTAGCCAACGTTGCCGATCCGTCAGGTTGCTACAATATCCCTGAAAATGAATTTAGGCACAATAGCTTTCGTTTACTTTGAAGAACACCATCATAGCAGCAAGATTCCCCATATGACTGAGTTTTCCAGATAATGACATGAATAGTTTTCTATTGCTTCAATCTTCACACAGGCTAACATGATTAACATTAACACCTGCAGAAATTCCCCCTCACATTCAGCATATCCCAATATATAAACTTTGTGCTCTCTTGCGTCTTCATACGATGTATTGGGCAAAAGGTAGAAGGTTCCAATCCATAACTGACAATCTCAGCCAAATCAGCATGCATGTAGATTCTTCATCGGAAACCGGCTCACATCATCTCTTTCTGATTGCGTCTTCAATCTCTCTATACATGGATTCCCCCTAAGAATGAGAATCCTCTCTGTGCGGATAAATATAACTTGGTTGGCCCATAAATAGTCAGATGCTCCTGACTACCCCACAAAATCAGCACTGACTGCTGACATCTTCTCTTCTCTCTTTCGTGTTCCAAATACATTCACCTATTCTGGAGGTCCGACGAATAATGGGGTATACATCGAACTTGTTTGACAAAAGAACCGCAGGGTGAATGTGCTTTGCTCATCCTCAAATCTGTGCAAGAAGCAGTTCCAGACTCTTTTTTTTAATGGTCTGGAACAAATGCGGATGAGTCAATGCGGATGGCTCATTCGTGCGATTGAAAATACGACAGGTCCAGTCGCACGATTGAACATACGACTAGTCCAGTCGCACGACTGGTCCATTAGCATGGTCCAGTCGCACGAATGGTCCATTAGCATGGTCCAGTCGTACGAATGGTCCATTCGCATGGTCAGTCGCATGAGCGCATCTACACGCAGATTTTTAGATCTGCAGCCGCCAGGGCTGCCCAAAACCCTAATCTGACGAATTTTACATGGACCGAAACAAGATAGGCATCATCAGATTCTCAAGGGTGATAGGAACGTGGTTTCGAGTTCGATTTTAACATAAAACCAACACACGTTACCAAATCTGAGCAAAACACGAAGAACACGAAGTGGGTTTAACGTCAAGAATCTGAAATAGATCCAGAAATCAAGAGCTCGGGTTGCTAGAATGATTGTTAGATCATTCCAGCAGTAACTGGCTCTGATACCAATTGTGAAGTCACTGAATCGGTAGACATCCGAGCATGTTCTTGACGGAAGGATAAACAACAGCAAAAAACCAAGAGACAGTCAATAACACGAACTATCAAAAATTGGTTTCATTGATAAAACCTAACGATTACAAGCTCGTTACAACATATGAATCAAGACTCTTGGCAAGGGGAGATCGAGCAAGACCTCCCCTCTCATCCGGCAGCCCTAGGCCCCGGGCAGACTCCCTCCCCAAACCCTTAACTCTCTACACATTGTATTATTTGTGCGACTGGGCCCATTCGTGCGATTGGACCATGCGTATTATTCAATCGTACGACTGGACCATGCGTATGGTTCAATCGTGCGACTGGACCATACTTATTGTTCAGTCTTACGAATGGCCAATCGCATCTTTCAGTCGCACGACTGGCCCATTAGCAAGGCTCAGTCGCACGATTGAGTCTCATTCGCATATGCTCCTACGAATGACCTAGTTTCATGTGTTTACAACATATCAGGTGTATTATATTAAGCCTAGACTATTCGACAAGCGACGGACACACTATATATGACTCTGTATGTTCCAACATCAGCTCCAGTTTCCTTTGCTGCCATTGATCTGTCTTCGTCACCTCCTGCAGCTACGTCCTTAGAAGCTTCAGCAAATGATCCTCCACGGTCCTTTCCTGCATCACTAGCTTCTTCGGAATGACCACTAGCCTTTGCAAATTGCCTGGTCAGGTCTTGAACATCCATATTAAAGTCATCCTGAGCCCTTACCCTTTCAGCTAACTTCTTTACTTCAGACCTTACTCCCCTGATCTTGTTGGCAACGTTCATAAACAAACTTGCTTCTTTTCTAGTTTCCTCTCCAGCTCCAGCCTTAATGTGATTTTCACATAATATCAGAAGATCTTCATAGCAGAAACTAAACAACTCCATCGGATCAAATACTCTAAACTCCTTTCCATGTTTAACCCTGATCATAGCTTCTCCAGTGTTGTTATCATAAAACCATTTCTCAAAGTCCTGTAGTTGTTGGGGAAGAGGATCAGCCAATCTTACCCGATTTACAGTCTTTGGAGGTTTAACTCTTAGTACAATCCTTCCCTTTCCCGTCTCCCAGTCTTTATCCTTCTTTGATCTCTTTCTTTTTGCTTTCATATACCCGAAAGACTCAAAGTTGTCATTAAGCCCATTTTTTATCTCTTTTTCAAGAAATATGACTCTTTCACTCAAATGAGCATTGATCAGAGGTAAAGTTGCCAAACGCCTTAAATCCCATTTAGGCAAGGTCTTAAAAGCCTTCCTTTTAAGCATATAACTGATATTGCCTCCCCGTCTCTTGATCATAAACATCTTTAAGCTTGAATTATAACACCGGCTTATGATTTTCTTGTCAGCTTCCTTCCTGCTTAATCCCTTCAAGTGTTGGAAAAAGAGGAGTGATTTCTTCTACCTCCTTCTCTTTCACCAACCAATCATTTTTATCCATTTCAAATACATCTGCATCATCCTCTCCCTTTTTAGCAACATAGATCAATAGTCGTTTATCAACTTCATAGAACTCAGGTTCTGAATCATAGTCTATGAGCTGTTCATCTTCCTCTTCATTATCAACCAACCCTTTACCTTTCTCAGGTACTCCTTCAGTAGTAGCTGTTACAATAACTTCTTCACCAACCAGATCCTTTTCAAAGTCAAATTGCATGTTTACAAACCCAGCCTCTATAATCTCTTCCTCATCATTTCTTCCAACATCCTCTCCTGGACCTTCCCGCTCTCCAGCATCAGTGGATGCTGCACCAGAAGTGCCCTCTCCTACCTTAGATGAAGTACCCACATTAAGAAATGAGTACTTTGATGTATCAGTCAAATCATCTAACTCAGATTGAGTTAGTTGATTAGGTAGGCCGGCTGCAGCCTTCAGCTGTGTAATCTCCTCAAACAACTTCTTCACCGGTCGGTTTTGATCAACTAACATCCTCTTCATACCTTCAATCAGTTCATCTTTTTGTTTTTCTCTGATTTCCTGGTTTGTGAGTTTAGTCTTGATCATCCTCAGCTTATTAGCCAACGAAGTATTCAAATTGCGTATCATATCCTCATCAAGGTTTTCACTAGCCTCTCTTCTAGTTGTAAATCCTTCATGTCTATGCTTGGTTCGTCGCTCAGGCTTAGCAAAATCAGTTTTCTTCTTAGACCTTCTTTCTTTTTCAACCCTAACTTTCTCAGCTTGTGCAGCAATATCCTCCTCAAAATCATAGTCTTTTTCTTTGGCATATCTCTTTCTTTTCTTCGTAGCATCAGCTTGCTGTACTCTTGTTTCTTCAGCTCGTTTATTTTCTGATTCATCCACCCATCTAATATAGCTCCAGCGTTCTGGAGGATACATGTTTTCCCAAAGATGGGTGATCTTTCCACTGAAGTCGTGGCGAATGGCACAACAGTCAGCAAAGATACGGGGATTCATCTGTACCAGCCTCTTGATCTCTCCATGTTTTGGAACATGAGGTATAAGATCATCAAAAATCATCTGAAGAAAACGAGGGTACAGCAGCCATTTGTCTTTCTTTAATGCCATCACATTCTCCGCCATGCACGCAAAAATCAGTCTAGCAATATTGGCCTTTTCACCTTTACAACATAACACCATTGCCTTAGCCCAATCAATGTTAAGACCATCGGATCCACCTTTACGGTGATCAAGACACATGATAAAAACATGAGCAATGTATCTCCACTCTTTAGATAAGAATGACTTCTTGATCTCCTTCCGGGAACCAAAGTCTGGTCCCTCATATCCCATGCTTCTAAAGGCTTGGAACACCTCAGAATCTGTCATAGTCACTTCATCTCCTGAATCTTCTTCAAGTCTTAGAATCCTTGATACAGTCTCAGCAGTGATCGTCACTTCGTGATCAACGACTTTAGCAGTGATCCGCTGTACATCTCCTCGAGTATCATACTCTGCAGATCGCCAGAAATCTCTAATATGAAAATCATAGATGGTAGGCGAATGAGATATGGCATGAGCTATAGGAGATCTTTGAAGCCATCTGATACAATCTCTAAATCCAGCTGCCTTTGGATGAGTATCATCTAAAATAGCGGCGATATTATTCCGCTCATCAAACTTGAGATTAGCCATGATAACCTGATGAAGAAATCAGATAAGTTGAATGACAAATTAAGAAAAGAAGAAAATAATACTAAAAACAATGAAAACTAACAGTTTCGGCAAGCGAAACAATAGTTTCGCTCATTAAAACATTTCGCAAAACAAAAGACAGTTTCGACTAGGCGAAAATAGGTTAAAATAGATTCGCTATTAGTTTCGGCAAGCAAAAACATAGTTTCGCTGGCAAAAATCATATTAGTTTCGCTATTCAAAAAGAAAACATGACCAGACGAAACTGTATGAGCTTAAGTCCAGATTCTACGAAACTTAAAATAGTTTGGCGAAACTGTTAAGTTCGCGCGGACAGCATAACTTTACAGTTTCACTGAGAAGTAGTGAACTTTCGTTCAATTTCGCAGAATAAACTGCAGTTTCGCTGGATGAACAGCGAAGACACCGAAGGGTCAAAAACCAAATGTCTTAAAAGGAGTTAATTTTAATCAGATTAAATGATTGAACACGGTTCGAAACTCACATGCGAAGTACAAGATACAATCAATCGGTCCAAAACACAAACAAAACTCAGAATCGGCCACGAAAGTCACGGAAAGCCCTAAAACACTACACAGGTCGATCTTGCGAAAATGTGAGAAGAATTTCGCAAAAACGAATTAAATAGCAAATAGTTTCGCAGTGAGCGAAACTATAGATTCGCAGGGCGAATTTACAGTTTCGCCCAGAGAATCTGTAATTTCGCTAAGAGATAGCCAGTTGAAAACTAATTAGTAAACCTAGCGAAATTGCAGTTTCGCCTTGCGAAACAATTAGCGAAAGAATAGTTTCGGCACCTTTTTTTATTTATTTTTTATTTTATTATTAGTATTATTATTATTATTATTATTATTATTATTATTATTATTATTATTATTATTATTATTATTATTATTATTATTATTATTATTATTTATTTTTTTATATGTTTTTTTATTTTGAATAATGAAGAACGTCACATAATGAGATCTAAATTAATCAGAGATCACATCCTCTAGGTATTTATGAACATAAAGATGATCAAAAATCATCGACCGGCAATGAGATCATACTGAATACGAGATCTTATCACAATCTGCACAGGAACAATTGAAATTAAAACAAATCAATAACGATTGCTGATATAATTGTCCACTTAAACTCATGCCTTATCCTTTTTCGACAAACAGCTTATGATTTGTTAAGGTTCAATTAGATGCTTTAGAATGCTAAGACCCCAAAATTATTTGGATAAAACCCTCACCCAACCTCTGGATTTCTTGAATTTTGAATCAATTTTATACGGAGCAAGGCTTGTGCATTAGTGTGCAAATGATTATGAACTGACTATTTCATTCTGAAAAGAACTCATCGATTAGATGATTTGACATAATTATATCAAAATGGTGAGAGCTCCAGATCTAAACTCACGTATAACATACGAGATGACCATTTAAACATGTGTTGATGAGAGCTCCAGGTCAGTACTATCGTACAGCAGAGGAGATCATCACTCCAGGTCAGTACTTTCATACAGCAGAGGAGATTAGCACATACATAAGATACACAAATATAAGAATATACCAGATAGGGTCCAGGGATATGACATATAAGAGCAGAATGGGTGAAAGATTCATTCTCAATCTAATTTTTGTCAGGACTCAGTTTTTGTGCAAGCTAAAATAATTGAGTAAATCCAGACATACTTAAGCATGATGTTTAATTTAATCATAGAGCTGCTATCTACTTTATTCGTCAGGCTGAGTCTATCAAGCATATCGTTAAAGAATCTGATCGATTCTTCTTTAAAATTTTATGTGAAACAGAATCCAGTATCAGGTACTATCATTTCTTATTAAAGCACCGGTCATGTATAAAGAACATACTTAGAGGATATACAATCATTTCTCGTCATTTTAAATTCCAATCTCAGGATATGAAATTACTCCCCCAAATTTTTATTTTCAAAGAATAGATAATTTATATAAATTATGAAAAAATATATATAATGAATTTATTATATTGTATTTTTATTTTAATTTTTATAATAAAAGACAGAAAATGAAAATTTAAAAGGATATTAACCCGAGCATAGAGATCAATTCATAAAAACGGGGTTTATCAAAAGTTTTTGTTAAAAGATCAGCTTTTTGATGTTTGGTATCGATGGGTATAATATCGATGAAACCCTTTTCTTGAGCATCACGAATCGCATGAATTCGTGTCTCGATATGCTTGGTTCGGGAATGATGAATAGGATTTTTTGCAATCCCAATGGCTGCTTCATTGTCACAAAATAAAGGTGTATGGAGAAAATTAATTCCATAATCAATCATTTGATGTTTAATCCAGAAAACTTGAGAACAACAGCTTGAGGCAGCAATATATTCGGCTTCCCCTGTTGAAAAAGAAACAGTGGTTTGTTTCTTGCTTTGCCAAGACACCAAACAATTTCCCAAATATTGACACTCTCCAGACACAGATTTTCTGTTTAACCTGCAACCATTGGAATCACTATCAGAATAAGCATGTAAATCAAAATTCCCTCCATATGGATACCATAACCCTAAACGAGATGATCCTTTGAGATAACGAAATATTCTTTTGATAGCTTTCTCATGAGATTCTATTGGAGCCGACTGATACCGAGCACAGTATCCAACAGCAAAAGTGATATTAGGACGGCTTGCAGTAAGATACATGAGAGTGCCAATCATAGATCTAAAAAGATGAGGATCAACTGGTTTTCCGTTTTCATCTGGAGTAAGACAAGTCTGAGCAGTAAAGGGAGTCATCTCGGGAGAAGCATCATCCATTTTAAATTTCTTTAAAATATCCTTAATACACTTCTCCTGATGAATAAGAATTCCTTCTTTCTGTTGTTCAACTTGTAATCCAAGGAAGAAACACATTTCTCCCATCATACTCATTTCAAACCTTTGACTCATTACCTTTTCGAACTCTCTACACAATTGAGAATTGGTAGATCCAAAAATAATATCATCAACGTAAACCTGGACAAATAACATTTCACCATTCACTTCCCTTTTGAAGAGAGTCATATCAATGGTACCACGAGAGAAACCATTGCTTAGAAGATACTGTGTAAGGGTCTCATACCAGATCCTGGGTGCTTGATGAAGACCATACAGAGATTTGTCAAGCTTAAACACTTTATCAGGAAAATCAAGATCCTCAAAACCTTGTGGTTGACACACATATATCTCCTCATCAATGTCTCCGTAGAGAAAAGCACACTTCACATCCATCTGATAGACTTTAAATTGTTTATGAGCAGCATGAGAGATAAATATTCTGATTGCTTCAAGATGAGCAACTGGAGCAAAGACTTCTGTATAATCAATCCCTTCTTCTTGAGCAAAGCCTTGCACAACGAGTCTAGACTTGTTACGCACCACTACTCCTCGATCATCCGGTTTGTTCTTAAACACCCATTTTGTACCGATTGGATATTTGTTAGGAGGTAAGTCAACCAAGGTCCAAACTTTAAGCTTTCTGAACTGTTGAAGTTCCAATTGCATACACTTCACCCAACAAGGATCCTGTAGAGCAGCATGAACGTTTTTCCGGACTGTTTGAGAAATGAAGCATGAGAAAAGACAAACATTAATTAAACCAGATTGACTTCGCGTTCGAACACCATCAAAGATAGATCCAATCACATTATCAAGAGGATGGTCTTTCAAGGTTTTGTAATCACTGGCTGAAGGAAAGATGTTTGGAGAAATGTCACCCATAGGTGGTGAAAGATTAGATGAAGATGAATTGATGATAAGTGTTGGATCAGGTAGAGGAGAAGATGTAGGAGATAAAGAATCAGATGTTGGTGCCAGATCATTCATTGGAGACGAGGAACTAACATCAGTTGAAACATCATCATTTACTAATGAGTTGGAAGGAACAGATAATGGAGATGATGAAATAATATTCGTTTGAGCATTTGGAATGGACGTATCATCATCGAAAACTGGCAAATTGAACGAATTAAACACTGTATCGGAGTCAAAGAACCTTGCTGGTTCAGATCTAACTTCAGAGGAGTTAGATTCCTGCCAATCAACATAGAACGACTCTTGAACGATACGTGTTCTTTTGTTATCAACCCGATATGCCTTTTATGAAGAAGAATAACCAACAAAGTAACACTCATCAGAAATAGCACCAAACTTTGTCTTTTGAGATTGAGTATTCAGAAGAGTGCAAGAACAACCAAATGGCCGAAAGAAATCAATTAGAGGCTTTCTCTTATGAAAAAGTTCATAAGGGGTCTTCATTTTATCTTTCACAATCAACACCCGGTTTAGAACATATGAAGCACAGTTTACAGCTTCAGCCCAGAAGATAATGGGTAATGAAGATTCTATCAGCATTGTCTCACAATCCCCTTTTGAGCACAAAATGAATCAAGAATCTGATTTTTGAATTTAGTGCCGTTGTCACTTCTCAATCCCATAACCTTTCTCTTACTAATTTTCGATAGAAAAAATTAATTTTTGCAATTCCTCTGCAACCTCGCATTTGTGTGCAAGAAACCTCACCCATGAATATCTTGAGAAATCATCTGTAACAACAAGACAAAATGATTTTTTAGCAATAGATTTAACACTAATTGGGTCAAATAAATGAGCATGTAACAAATCGAGAGGACAAGATATGCTATTTAGAAGTTTGGGCTTATGAGGTTTCTTATGTTGTTTGCCCTTGGCACATGCCATACATTTTTCATTAACAGAAAAATCTTTTAAAGGAAGTCCTCTAACAAGATTGTTCTTTACTAATTTGTTAATTATCTTAAAATTAACATGGCCTAATCGACGATGCCATAAAACTATCATGAGAACATGATCTGAATTACAAGATGAAATAAAACTATCATGAGAACATGAGACATCAGAGTCTGTTATAGTCGAACTAGAAACAAAAACAGAATTTAAACTAGACTTATGAACTAAAACAGACTGCTGATTATCAGGTGTACCAGTACTAGTTCATCCAAGCCCACTAGTTGGTCCATAGTCGTAGTCTTCACGAATGTACTTCGAGTTAATCCCCTCTAAACCTGCAGACATACTGTCAGTATATGTTTTGATTAAATCATTAGAAGGATGAGGAACAGGCATAGGAGAATAACAATATGTACTAGGTGGAGGATAAACCTTTACTTTTTCATAACCCAAACCTGTTTTAATTCTAGCTCCCCGTTGAGATTTTCAAAGATTATCATGTTTCATTCCTGATATAGTCCATTTATCTAACTTTGCCTGAAGTTTGCTTGCTTCAAATTCAGCAAGAGCAACCCTTTCAGTCAAAGTATTAATCTTGACATTTCTTTCCAAAACGATTCGTTTTAAATGATCATTTTCTTTTAAAGCGTCATTTAATTTCACAAAATATTTTGATTCATTGATTTTAAGTTCATCATTAATTCGCTTTAAATCCTTTTCATTATCAATTAATAAACGGTTAGCCTTATAAATCCCAAATAATCTAATTTTACATGCAGGTGAGCACATATCCTGTATTACCTCATATGGAAGTCCCATTACCATTCTTTCAGCAGCTAAGGCTTTGTCACACATGCATACTGGAGTACTTGACTTCTTTTCCTCAACGGTAGCAGCATCATCATCATTATCCTTTCTTATCCCAACTCTTGAAGTTCTTTTCTCACTTAAACCTGCAGTTTCGTCTTCCCCATTTCCATCATCTTTTTCTTCTTTCCCATTTACATATGACACATTTTCTCTTTTGAATTCCTTGAACAGCTCAAATCCATCTTTACCATCTACCTCTTCATTACTTTCCACAAACTCAGCAACTAACGCATGATTGATCTCAGTTCTTGTTTCCTCAACCTCGGCACTCCAGTCAAAGTTCGAAATCAAAGCAGACTCCTTTTTTAGATTCACATCTTCCTTTTCTTTCTCTGCTGTCAGTCTTGGCACTCCAAAATTACTAGGATCTGTGACAATTGGTAATGGACATTCACATTTGAAATGTCCCAATTGTTTACAATTAAAGCATCTCAATTTTGACTTATCAAATCCTAGTTTTGAAGTAGATGTTTGACCACCAAAGGTCTTTCGTCCAGTTCTTTCCATGAATCTCCGAGCCCTCAAAGTTAACATCGCCATCTGCCATTGAATATCAGTTTCTTCAAGATCATCAGGATCAACCTGGTACATGTCCTCCATAGTCATTCCCTTTCCTTTCAGTTCTCTAGCAACAAGTGCTTCATATCTTTGAACGAACATTCCAAAAAGAGCCATTGTTTCTGATGGAATTGGAGTTTCAACATTGGCCTTAGAATTACCCAAATCTCTTCCAACATGACTGTTCCCACCCAAGAAAGTACTTGTATTGCTCCCTCCTTGAATTGGATTTTGTATTTGAGAGTTTGCAGCGGATGACAACAAAGCAACATTTTGTGAAAAACCGGATATGGGCATCATAGTCTGGTTAAAATCCCGTCTTTTCATATCCAACTAAAAGGATTTCAACTTATTGATGATATCCATCAGCTTGTAATCTGTGAACCCTCTCTCTTGTTTAGGCATTCTCACCTGAAGACTCCACTGGGGTGGAAGAGAATCGAGAAGCCTGTTAACTTGTTCACTGTTGGAGAGCCTTTCATCATATTTCTTTAAGGTGCTTGAGACAGTTAAGAAACGGTTTATGAGATCTGTCAGGCTCTCATTCTTGTATCCCACAAATAAATTGAATTCCTTTTCAGCCTAAATACTCTTATCCTTTACCAAATCTGCATTACCATCATAAAATTCACATAAAGCATCGTAAAGAGATTTAGCATTTTTATGCTCTGCAAAACGATTGTAGATGTCTAGTGCTAAACAGAGAGTTGAGCACCAAAAGCCTTTTGATCACGATCAATCAATTTCAGATCTCTTTCAGTATAGGAAGATGGGTCCTTGTTTTGAGAGACAACATCACCAATAGTAACCGTTGGTATGTGAGGACCAGAAGTAATCGATTCCCATTGGTTATGATCAGTGTAGAAGAAGAAAGCTTTAAGACATCTCTTCCAATCTTCAAAATTATCTCCATTAATGAGTCTTGGAGGCCTATTAGGAGCAACACTTTCAAGATCAGCAAGTGTGAGAGTAGTTAACTTCGACATTGTAGTTTCGGTAGAGAAGATGATAATTTCGCTGACAATTTTGCAGAAAAAGATGACTTTGATGACAGTTTCGCAGAAGAATTACTTTCGCTGACAATTTCGCTGAGAAAGCTAATTTCGCTAGCAATTTCAGCAGCACTTTCGCTAGTCCAAAGACACCACAGGCTTAGTTTCGCTGATAACTTTGCGCGAAACAAGCTTGAACTTTCGTTCAAAAAACAAATTCAGTAGCAATTTTGCTTGTTGATCTTTCACAAACTCTGATGAACTTTTGTCCAAGAGATTAGTTTCGCAGAACCACTAGAAAACAACTTCTGATGCAAAATAGCTCATAGTTTCGCTGAAAGATGATGGCAATTTCGCTGGAAGAATAGTAAATTCGCTGATCGATCTCAAAACCCTTTTCCAACTAAAAATCAATCTGAAATCATCCAAAACTCAATGAATTTAAGATCTGATGATTGTAGGATCTTCCTCAATCGAAAACTAGCATAATTCAATCAATTTCCATGTCAAAAACACCGTATAATTCAATGAAAATTGATTGAGACTAGATATTGAACAAAAACCACAAAAACTCAACAAATCAAGAGCACTAAGGCTCTGATACCATATTGTTGGTCCATGTGATCGAAAAACAGTGCAAATGATGTGATGAATTGCTCAATATCTAACAAGCATGCTAAACAATGACAATAGAGAAGATTGAATACAATTCTAAATCATATTTGATAACAAAAGAAACAATGACAATCAATAACATGAAGCTCAATGATATTTCTGTGTAATAACTGCTTGGAATAGGTAACTTGCAACAATGATCCACGATTAGGGTTTTGCAAGCTTACCATACAATGAAAATTAACAAAAGTATATATAGCAGTCGTAGTTTCGCAGACAGTTTCGCTACCAGCGAAACTGTCATGCCAAAACTACAGTTTCGCCTGGCAGAATATAAGTTCGCCGGGTAAACTAGAACAGCAAACTGTGAGCGAATTTACAGATTCGTTCACAGTTTCGCTGGACTGCTAAAAACACACAAAACTAAGAACATACAAAAGGAAACTAACAAAAGTCCTATTACAAGTAAAGTAAACAATCTATACTAAGGTGAGTCCAACCTATACATGATCTTCACTTGTGTTCTTAGCATCCTTCATTAACAAGTTAACCAGTTCTCTATTTGATCTGTTAAGTGTTCTAAGCAACTCTCATCATTGTGTTGTTGTGTTGTAAGTGCATACCCTTCACCGGTCCTGCAGATTCATTGAAGCAACAATTTGAAAATTTCACTTATATTGCTGGAGAGACCCTCAGCCAGCAATACTTCAGGTACATGAATCGTATTTCTTCACTTCAGTCTATGGGAGTGTCTCCTGAGTTAAGAGATATCTCAATATAGTTCATGAGTGCTCTCCCAAATGAATGGACGTTCTACTTTGTCTCTATCAAGAGGACAGATAATCTGAACTCCCTCACCATGACTGAACTATATGGCATCCTTGATAGATACTGTTTAGAGATGGAAACAAGAAGGGTCACCAGGTGAGCAGACCCTTAAGCCTTCCTGCTAGCAATGCTTTAATGGTTGCTGAAGGCTCAGGAACCCCCAACCTCAGTAGTACCTGACATATTCCCAGCAGCCATCCTGTTCTTCCAAGCCATACATCACATTTCCTAACACTCTAAGGTCTCAACAGGTTCAGCCAAGTCCCTTCCAGGACAGTTGTGCCTTTGTCTCAGGAAATGGACATCCAAGTGATTTTCAATTTTGTTTTGATGATCTAGAATGTTTCAGCCCGGATGATGTCGAGTACATGGACATTGTCCAACAGATGGCTCTATTAACTTACAGGGCGAAGAAGTTCTTCAAAAGAACTAGAAGGCAATTTTCCCAAAACCCAACTAACAGCAAGGTTGGGTTTGACAAAGCAAAGGCCAAGTGTTACAACTGTAACCAGCTAGGCCACTTTGCAAGGGATTGCAAGGCTCCCAAATCCAATCTGGGATCCACTCAAGCTTCCACACATCCAACCACACCTAAAGCTGCTGGAAAGTCAACTGAAACAGTTGTTGTGGCTCAAGAAGTTGACTAGCGCTTCATGGTGCAGGATGTCACCCCTGCTCAAGCATTGATGGCTGGAACTGAAGACAACAAGGTATTTGAACACCTCTGTACTCCAGCTTGCATTGCTAAAGTTAAAATGTATTTGGAGTACAATATGGAAATTAGATCTGATATTGAGTCTTTGATTATCTTAAAATCTGATTTTAAAAGGGCTGAATCTGACTATCAAAAGAAAATTAAAGAGTTAGAGAAAACTGTGTCATTTTTGAAACATGAGCATACCAATTATAAGACCTAAATCAATGATTTAATTTCAAAATTGACTAAGGCTCAAGCCCAGCTAGTAATAGCTGAGGCTCAAGCTAGGAAGCATGCTATTTCTAAGCAAAACCTCCAAGCCATTCTTGCATCATCCTGCCACTCAAAAATTTATTACCAAAACAAACGTGGGTTAGGAACCAATGAAATTGCTCCACCACACTCTTATGAGTTGTAAGGATTCCTATAATTCTGATGTAGCAAAAACATCCAAAGTCTCTCTGCATGCATGCACTGAAGAATAAAGTTGAAATGCTTCGGAAGTTTTACACCATGCACTAGAAATATTCTAAGTGTAAAATCTTCCAAAGCCAAGACCAACATCTTCCGAATCCAAAAGTGATGTCTTCCGAATCTTCATAGACAAAGTCTTCCGAAGCCAAAGAGTGAAGACAGATTTCTTCCGTAGACTTTTAAAGATATGCCTTTATCTGATGTACTTTACCATAAAGCTAGACCACCTTTCTGCTGCAACTCTGTAAAGTTACCAACTTACATGAGTTGGTGAAAAGGTCCATGCTTTTGGTAACTGTACATTGAGGCCTTGAGTCTGTGCTTTCTACTTTATGTATTTTCATCCTTTTTGTAATATATTAGGATGTGAGCTATGGAATGTCATAGTCACTAATCAAAAGGCAAATCTGCCTTTTGATTCTACATTTGATTTTGTAGTTGTCTAGTCATATGTATCCAGTTGGCCCTCAAAGTATGGCCGGCTATAGGATGTAGGATATGTATCTAAAGTACTTGTAATTTTCCTTTATGCTTTGTAACATTTTTAATAGAACTTGAGAAGCAGTATATAGCATTCTTGAAAACCAATTACTTGTGTTGTTTGCTATCTTGTTCTGTCTTATCTTTACTTGTGTTCTTAGCATCTTTCACAAAAAATTAACCAGTTCCCTATTTGATCTGTTAAGTGTTCTAACCAACTCTCCTCTTTGTGTTTTTGTGTTGTAAGTGCATACCCTTCAACGGTCCTTCATGAGTCTATTAGACAACCAAGATGTGGGACTAAAGAGCAAGAGGTTCCATCTGCTGACCCACCTTCCCATGAGTTGAAGAATGATGCAACTATGGAGACCATCACAAGGAAGGACCAGGTAAATCAACCTATTTCCACCGGTGATGATCAACCCCTAACCACCAAAGGCAGAAGAAACAGGACTAAGGCAGCCAGAAAAGCTGCCAAGAAAGTGGCTGAGTCCAAGCTAAAGATCGACCCAAAAAAAGGGTGTATTCGTTTCAGCTAGATTCCAGATAGTGGGAAACTTTGATCTAGGAAAGGAGTGTGGTACCAGCACTTCTGTCCTGCTAAAGGTTCAGAAGTTAAAGGGGAAGACTATTGATGAAAACAAGAAATGCAAGAAACAACAGTCTTCACATCTCACAAAAATTAACATTGCATGCATAATGTGTGGTCTGCAAAACCACATGGCTAAAGGTTGTTACTACAATCCTGCAAGCACACATTACGCAAATAATGTTAAGAAAGAAGGATTCAAGGAGGGCTTCACATTTGGACCATATCACATGGCCCAAGTGATGAGGAAAGGAAAGCTTGTCTCCTAAGCAAAGTTGCTTTCGGAAGAAACACATTCTTCCGAAAGGAAAATAGCTTCGGAAGATAAGCCGTAGAAAATTCAAAAGAACAAAAGAGTTCCTTTGAAACCTTTCTAGAAGAATACTACTTCCGAAGAAAGGATGGTGAAAGCTTCATCCGAGAAGAAAGAAGCCTCGGAAGTATGCAATGCTGCTCAAATTCAACAATCTCATCTACACTGATCAACCAAGGGATGGAATGGGAGATCAAACAAGATGCTACAGCCCAACCTTCTTCTTCAAAGACATCCATTGAACCCTCATGCATAAATTTTGGTTCAATTATGTCATCATCATTGGAGGAACCCTAGACCAACAAGGCTTGGGTCTCCAATAGAAACTAACATTTTCACCTTATCTGTAGGGGCATCCATATGACAAGAATGACAATGTATGGATTGTGGATAGTGGATGCTCAAGGCACATTACTGGGAACATATCTCTTCTTCAACAATTTCAACATTTTGATGGAGGTCCTATTCAGTTTGGAGGTGAGGCTGGAGGATATATTTTTGGCAGAGGGAGTATATCCAATGGCAATTTAAAAGTAGACAAAGTAAACTTTGTCAAACAGCTTGAACATAATCTTTTAAGTGTTTCTCAATTTTGTGATCAAAAGCACCAAATTTTTTTCACAGAACATGAGTGCATTATCCTCAAACCTGTGATGACAATTTCTCAGGAATTGGTGCTTCTTAGATCTCCCAGGAAAGGGGATATGTACAAGCTGGATATGAACAATGCTTCCCAACTAGGTGAAGTATCATGCTTTCTTTCCAAAGCTGATGGTGATGAGTCAACTCTATGGCATAAATGAATGTGTCATGTTAATTTCAAAACCATGAACAAATTGGTTAAAAATAACTTGGTACATGGTGTGCCTAAAAAGGAATTTTTCTGCAAAGATAACTGTGTTGCATGTCTGAAAGGAAAGCAACATAGAGCATCTCATAAATCCAAAAAAGTTAACTCTATCCCACTCCATTACACTTATTGCACATGGATCTATTTGGTCCCACAAGTATAATGAGCATTAGAAGGAAATCATACTGCCTTTTTTACTAGATTCATATAGGTATTCTTTTTAAGACTAAAGATGAAACTGCTAAAACTTTAAAATCTTTTATTATTAATATAGAAAATCAAATTGCTCACAGGGTTAAGATAATTAGAAGTGATCAAGGGACTGAGTTTAAGAATCAAGTTCTTGACTCATTCTATAACTCAAAAGGGATTTCCAGACAATATAGTGCTATAGAACTCCTCAACAAAATGGTGTTGCTGAGAGGAGAAATAGGACACTTATTGAGGCTGCTCGAACTATGTTAGCTGATTCAAAGCTGCCTCTAACATTTTGGGTAGAGGCAGTCAGCACTGCATGCTATCTTTGTTGGATATTCCTCTACCTCTATTGCTTATAGAGTGTATAACATCAAAAATCAACAATTTGAGAAATCATCCAACATTGTTGTTAATGAGCACACTCCTTGTGTTAGAGGGAATGGCTCTGATCATATTTTTGATTTAGAATTTATTCCAAACTATTCTAAACCATCTATTGAGAATGTTTCAGCTGGAACAGGAACTCAAAGTGATTCTTATTATGATCAGCTGTTTGAGTTACCCAGACCTCTTCCAAGTTCTCCAAGAATTGCTGAAAAACAAGCTCTCACAATTGACAAATCTGATAGCATAACTATCTCAGGAACCAGTGGAGCATTAACAAGTTGTCAACAAAGTGAGACTCAAAACTCATCTGGTGACAATGTACAACACCAAGCTGATGAAAGTAGCATTTTGAAGGAACATGCAACTGTTGATGCTGCTTCACAGCTAACTGATACTGATGTCGTTTCTCCTTCATTAAATCAGTCCTCATTGAAGTAGACCTGATATCAAGCTGCTCCAAAGGTGTCTCACCTAGTTGCTGCCAAGAGAATCCTTAGATACCTCAAAGGAGGACATAAACTTGGTCTCTGGTATCCAATGAATAGAAACTCCAATCTCTATGGCTACACTGATAGTGATTATGGTGGCTGCGACATCAACAAGAAATCAACATCAGGGGCATGTTAATTTCTTAGTGGAAGGATCATCTCATGGCAATGCTAGAAGCAATCGTGTGTCTTAACATCTACTGCTGAAGCTGAATACAATGCTGCTGCTAGTTGCTGTGCTCAGCTGCTATGGATTCAAAACCAGATGATAGACTATGGATTCAACTTCATGAGCATTCCTATCCACATTGAAAACAATAGTGTTATCTCTATTAGAGAAAATCCAGTTAAGCACTCCAAGACAAAGCACATTGACATCAAGTACCATTTCATTAGATATATTCATGACAAAAATCTGATTAAAATAGTCAAAGTTAATTCAAATGAACAATATGCTGATTTGTTCACCAAAGCATTTGATGTACAAAGATGTAAGGCCCCGTTCCCGGAAACCTCATAGTTGGTCAATCATTGCACTTAAAACATTAAAAAACATACATTTATTTTGCAGCGGAATTTAAAACTTTCATTAATAACTAAAACCATGTCATTTCATTCATTTACAACATTAGTTTTCATCTCAAAATACAAAGACATGTCAACACGGATGCCAGCCTCAAAATACTCCCAGTAGCTTATGCATCCATGCCTGCAACTCCTCAGCATCAACAAATACCTGCCAACTATCATGCATACAAAAGTCAGCGACGCTGAGTGAGTTCTAGTTTTTATAATAAAATACTTTACTTTGTCAAAACCGTTCTTTACTTTATTTCAAATCATACTATACTTTACAATCGTTCGCGATCATTCATCATACGTACATACGGATAATATCATTATTATATCTGTTATTACGTTCATTAACTTCGCTCATTTAACGTATTACATTTTCGTTCCCTTCTCTTTCTAAATCCGGTCAGACTTTACCCTCTTCTTGGCACTCAGTCACGATTACTGAGGTCGAATGACAAAGATCATGTTCAGTACGTTATTACGATGATTCATTAACGTTCATTTCATACTTCGTTCTTTCATACATTATCTTTCGTTCATTACTCTTTATTACTTGAATCTCGTCTCATGCAATATCCCCGACTCATGCTCGAAAGCTGATGCTGTGCCGGGACCTGCTCACAAGCCCCCGACTCATGTCCGAAGAGTGACACGACACCGGGATACGCGACAAAGATCCCATATGAGTCAATCACAGGGATTGAACTCCATCCGAGTCTGTTGCAACACAAAGTCGCTCACCTCGTACCTATGCTTGGCTTTATGCCACACCCCCGAAGTTATACGTAACTCGGGTAACCATCATATGTTTCACCCCCAACATTATGGGTAACAACACCCCCATCGAAATGGGTAACAACACCCCCACCAAAATGGGTAACAACACCCCCACCGAAATGGGTAACAACACCCCCACCGAAATGGGTAACAACACCCCCACCGAAATGGGTAACAACTCTGAAGGTCAGTCACAAAGACTGGAGCCCTTGCATGCACACTTTAGGGTTTGCTGAACCTCACGCGGTTGAGCTTAAGGCATTTAGAGCCGTGCACCTCACTATACTTTGCTTGCAAGCCTCTTACGTTCACGTTCATTCATTAATACATGCATTCATTCATTAACGTTCCTCTTTTCATTATCTTCCACTTTACGTTACATAATACTTCATTACGTTCATTAACGTTCAACGCAAAGCCAAGGGAAGACACACATACATACATAATAAGGAACATACATAATCATAAACATACACCATCACCATACAGGCAACATCATACATGCATAACACATATCAACCTTAAGCCATCACTTCATAACCAGGCTTATCTCCCCATTTTACCCCTTAAAATCCACTTAGAAAAACCATAGGTCCAACCTGGGCGCATGGGACCTTTCAGGCGCATGAGCCTGAAAATTCTAAGTATAATTAATCTTGGCGCATGGGCACTATTTGGGCGCTTGGGCCCACTCTGGGCGCATGGCCAACAATTTAGGCGCATGGACCATCCTGTTGGGCGCATGGCTAGTAACTTGGGCGCATGGGCCTTCTTGTTGAGCGCATGGCCAGCAACTTAGGCGCATGGGCCTTCCTGCTGGGCGCATGGCCAGTAACTTAGGCGCCTGGCCAACCTGCTGGGCGTATGGGCCGCCCCTATTTAGCTGCATGGGTCCCTATTTAGGCGCATGGCCCTCTCTTGGACGCATAGCCAATCATGCTGGGCGCATGGACCACTGTTCATGTTCGTCCGAACATTCTGAAATATTCTCTATACTATCAAATTCTCCTGATTATCATTCTAATCATACCCATGCATAAATCTAACATACTAAGGCCATATAGGCAAGCTAAACCTCATCATGAACCCATAATTTACACTAAAACATACATACATCGTTTCAAACATAAAGATGTACACCCATGGTTACTTTCAAAATGTTTACTTAGTATGCATCATAGCCCCAAACGAGTTGAAAATCTATAAAAGAGGGGTTCTAGAAACTCACCTTAAGAAGCCTTTGAGCAACACACTTCCCGTTCGAAACCTACCTTCGATTCAGCTCTTGAATCCCGAAAACAAACACTAAACAACCAGAACCTCGGTCAAGAACTCGAAACCCAGCTGAAACCGAGCTCGTATAAGAGAAGACTTACCTTTTGAAGCTGCTTCTTCCACTTTCTCTCTCTAGAACCGGGGCTCTCTCTCTCTTCTTTCTTCTTTTTAGCCGATTGACGAAGATGAAGAAGAAATGGGTAACCGTGCCCCTTTAAACCTTAAAGTAATAAGGTTTTGTACTTTGTACACTTTTTCCCCCTCCACTTGTGCTCATTATCTTTTCTTTCTAATTACTTTTCTTTCCCTTTCATTAAATAGAAATTCGGGGTGTTACAAGTCTACCCCCTTAAAGAGGTTTCGTCCCCGAAACCTGTCGCTTTTCGAACGGTCATGGGTAACACGGTCTCACCTCTTCTTTGATCTTGCACTTAAACTTAGATTCTTTTAGGCTTCACTGCACCCGCACAAGTGAAACCATCATCTTCCTTAGCCTATTCTCTTCTTCCTATTATTAATGGTCACCAGTTGCTTCTCGTGGTTGGATACTTTGTCCATCTCAGTGTTCTCTAGTAGCATGATCATATCCTCATCGGTTGAGCTCTTTCTTAGACGAGACGCATGGAACATTAGATGAATTCCACTTAACTCATCGGGTAGCTCCAGTCGATGTGTCACTTCTGCTACCTGTGCAACAACTGGGAATGTCCCTCTACACTTTAATATTAGCTTTACTCGATTCCAACCCAAGCAATCCGCTTTCCTAGTCGAAGCCTTCCTCAGAATTCATTTTCGTAGGTCGTCACCGAACTCTGGTTGTGCACGGTTGAGCAATCCATCTTCTTGCAACACTTAGGGTTCGAGTCGTAGATTACTGATCAACTCACCCGAAGATGCATGTCTACCTACCTATGCCTGTCTTGAACAGCCTAGCAGGAACAAGCGCTCTCTCTCAATTCTGTCGTGCAATCCTCTGGGCATTAGATAACCTAGTAGACTTACAAATGGTGATTCTACATCAAAGGGCGTATCTATATTCTTACCACTAACAGGCAACTTAGCACAGTAAGCAGCAGAAATAAAACTTTTTACTAGCACCAGAATCAAATAACACTGAGGCTAAAGTTTGGTTTACTAGAAACGTACCTGACACAACATCGTGGTCCGTCTTAGCTTCCTCTGATCTTCTTCACTCCCGAATCTTCCGCCCTCGGCTTCTTGCAATCCCTGCTCATGTGACCTTCCTCATCACAGGAATAACACCTCCCCATACCGTAGTTTTTCACCACATGTCCGGTCCTCCCACAACGGAAACAGACATTGCCCCCCAATCTACATTCCCCGGGGTGCCTGTGTCCACACTTGTCACACCTTTTCGACCTCGCACCAGTTATGACCACACGCTGATCATCCACTTGTGCACCCTTGCCACTTGGAGTGGCTCCGCCATGCCCCAATCGCTTCCCGTCCCATTCTTGATCACCCTCTCCTTTCTTGCTACTTTCAGTCACCATCAAAGATCTTTCATCATCCAACCTCCCAGCCAAATCAACCGCTGACCTAAACGTGCTCGGTCGGGCAGCGATCATGTGCCTACGGATGTCCGCCGGCAAGCCCTGAATGTACCTCTTGATCTTTCGCGAAAGAGGTGTCACCTGATCCGTCACCAGACGTGCCATCTCGTTGAACTTCGTGGTGTACTGTTGATGAGTCATCGTCCCCGCCTCCAGCTGCAGGAACTCTCTTTCAACTTTATCCATCTCATGATGAGGACAGAACTCCTCAATCACCAGCCTTTTCAACTCTGACCATCTCATCCTTCCAATAGCCCGACTGCCCTCAACTTGGACTATGTTGTCCCACCAGCACAGTGCCGAATCCACAAAAGAATGGGCAGCAAACCTTACTTTCTGATCCTCCCAGCACTCGCTGTATTCAATACAGCTTCCATCTCTCTCACCCAGCGGTGAGCAGTAGCAGTAGTGCCGTTCCCATCAAAGGTTGGGGGCTTGCATCGTTGAAACGCCCCATAGTTACAACCTCGTGCCGCCTCCGGCGCAGGCTCCTCCTCTTCTTCCTCTTCGTCATCATCGGAGAGAACCGTTTCAGTCTCAGGTCATCTCCTTTCGCCCGATGATCTACCTCTTTCCTTTCTCTCCTCATCTCTAACAGCCTTTATCACTTCTGTCATTACAGACGGTAGGATCGTCCTCATGGCCTGTTGCACTTCCTCTGCAACCGCCTCTCTCATCGAGGCCCTCTGATTAGCATTCTCATCGCCGCCCTCCTGATGAGGGGTCTCGGGTTCCTTATGAACTACACCTTCAGCCCTAGACCTTCTTCTTGTGACCCGTGGTTCAGCACCACGTCCACCAACACCTCCATCTTGTGAAGCCTTAGAAGATTTACCACCAGCTATCCTCTAAACACACTGAAAGTTTCAAACACTAACACGGTCATTCAAGGAACAACTCAGTTTATGTCAAGTATAGTAAGTCCCTAATTATAGTGGCCAGTTGTGATTAGCCACTTACTTTACTCTTCATACTCCGAGCATTACTATCCTGACTACATCAGTATCCAAATCTCAGCAACACATAGACCACATAACATGTGCACATAATACCGGTTAACGTTAACTTACATAAAACGTTTACATAAAACCTTTACCTGCAGGCACGTAGCTACTAGGACTGACATCCCTTTTTCCTTTTATCCCCATTCTTAGTTTAAGATAAAGTTTTCCAAAATATTTACTCAATTCACTTAAACTTTTGCTCTGATACCAACTTGTAAGGCCCCATTCCTAGAAACCTCACAGTTGGTCAATCATTGCACTTAAAACATTATAAAACGTACATATATTTTGCAGCGGAATTTAAAACTTTCATTAATAACTAAAAACATGTCATTTCATTCATTTACAACATTAGTTTTCATCTTAAAATACAAAGACATGTCAAAATACGGATGCCAGCCTCAAAATGCTCCCAGTAGCTTATGCATCCATGCCTGCAACTCCTCAGCATCAACAAATACCTGCCAACTATCATGCATACAAAAGTCAGCGACGATGAGTGAGTTCTAGTTTTTATAATAAAATACTTTACTTTGTTAAAACCGTTCTTTACTTTATTTCAAATCATACTATACTTTACAATCGTTCGCGATCATACATCATACGTACATACGGATAATATAATTATTATCTATGTTATTACGTTCATTAACTTCGCTCATTTAACGTATTACATTATTGTTCCCTTCTCTTTCTAGATCCGGTCAGACTTTACCCTCTTCGTGGCACTCAGCCACGATTATTGAGGTCGAATGACAAAGATCCTGTTCAGTATGTTATTACAATAATTCATTAACGTTCATTACATACTTCGTTCTTTCATACATTATCTTTCGTTCATTACTCTTTATTACTCGAATCTCGTCTCATGCAATATCCCCGACTCATGCTCGAAAGCTAATGCTGTGCGGGGACCTGCTCACAAGCCCCCGACTCATGTCCGAAGACTGACACAACACCGGGATACGCGACAAAGATCCCATATGAGTCAATCACAGCGATTGAACTCCATCCGAGTCTGTTGCAACACAAAGTCGCTCACCTTGTACCTATGCTTGGCTTTATGCCACACCCCCGAAGTTATACGTAACTCGGGTAACCATCATATGTGTCACCCCAAACATTATGGGTAACAACACCCCCATCGAAATGTGTAACAACACCCCCACCGAAATGGGTAACAACACCCCCAGCAAAATGGGTAACAACATCCCCACCGAAATGGGTCACAACACCCCCACCGAAATGGGTAACAACTCTGAAGGTCAGTCACAAAGACTGGAGCCCTTGCGTGCACACTTTAGGGTTTGCGGAACCTCACGCGGTTGAGCTTAAGGCATTTAGAGCCGTGCACCTCACTATACTTTGCTTGCAAGCCTCTTACCTTCACGTTCATTCATTAATACATGCATTCATTCATTAACGTTCCTCTTTTCATTATCTTCCACTTTACGTTACATAATACTTCATTACGTTAATTAACGTTCAACGCAAAGCCAAGGGAAGACACACATACATACATAATAAGGAACATACATAATCATAAACATACACCATCACCATACAGGCAACATCATACATGCATAACACACATCAACCTTAAGCTATCACATCATAACCATGCCTATCTCCCCATTTTACCCCTTAAAATCCACTTAGAAAAACCTTAGGTCCAACCTGGGCGCATGGGACCTTTTAGGCGCATGAGCCTGAAAATTATAAGTATAAATTAATATGGGCGCATGGGCACTATTTGGGCACTTGGGCCCACTCTAGGCGCATGGCCAACAATTTAGGCGCATGGACCATCATGTTGGGCGCATGGCCAGTAACTTGGGCGCATGGGCCTTCTTGTTGGGCGCATGGCCAGCAACTTAGGCGCATGGGCCTTCCTGCTGGGCGCATGGCCAGTAATTTAGGCGCCTGGCCTACCTGCTGGGCGCATGGGCCCCTATTTGGGCGCATGGGCTCCTATCCCCTATTTAGGCGCATGGCCCTCTCTTGGACGCATGGCCAATCATGCTGGGCGCATGGACCGCTGTTCATGTTCGTCCGAACATTCTGAAATGTTCTCTATACTATCAAATTCTCCCGATTATCATTCTAATCATACCCAAGCATAAATCTAACATACTAAGGCCATATAGACATGCTAAACCTCATCATGAACCCATAATTTACACTAAAACATACATACATCATTTCGAACATAAAGCTGTACACCCACAGTTACTTTCAAAAATGTTTACTTAGTATGCATAATAGCCCCAAACGAGTTGAAAATCAGTAAAAGAGGGGTTCTAGAAACTCACCTTAAGCAGCCTTTTAGCAACACACTTCCCGTTCGAGACCCACCTTCGATTTAGCTCTTGAATCCCAAAAACAAACACTAAACAACCAGAACCTCGGTCAAGAACTCGAAACCCAGCTGAAACCGAGCTCGTATAAGAGAAGACTTACCTTTTGAAGCTGCTTCTTCCACTTTCTCTCTCTAGAACCGGGGCTCTCTCTCTTCTTTCTTCATTTCAGCCGATTGAAGAAGATGAAGAAGAAATGGGCAACCATGCCCCTTTAAACCTTAAAGTAATAAGGTTTTGTACTTTGTACACTTTTTCCCCCTCCACTTGTGCTCATTATCTTTTCTTTCTAATTACTTTTCTTTTCCTTTCATTTAAATAGAAATTCGGGGTTAAGTATCTTATTATAGCTATTGGGATGATAAACATTGATTAGTCCAACTCATTTGAAAACCTTTTCAAAATGTGTCTTGTCTTTGTTGAAACAATCTAAGCCCTGTTACAAAAAGTATCTCTTCAAAATTTACTAAGTATGAGTTCTTCCGAAGAGAAATTAACCCTCGAAAGATATCTTATGTATCTTCCAAAGAAAATTCCTTCAAGTTGTTTTCATCTTCCGAAGAGTTTTTAGCCTCGGAAGAGCATTTGATGGTAAAATCTCCTTCCGAAGCTTGAAAACCTCTTCATTCGGAATATCTTCTTACTCTCGGAAGTAAATTTCTCTTAGGACAAACTTACCTTTAGAAGTAAATTTGGCATCGTAAGAAGATTACCCTCGGTAGAGCTTTTACCCTCGGAAGAAAGCTTTATTGTGTAACGGAAATCTTTTAGGCCCCACTATATAAAAAGGTAAAGATTATCTTAATAATGTCGGAATATTTTAAATGGATTTAACCTTACCGCCCTTGACACATCATACCCCAAACCATCGCTTCACCTTATCCATCCGCTATTTTCACCCATTTAAATACCCCTACTCACTTCTTTAATCTTTTTACCAATTTTACTGCCCAAAGCTTCCTTCGTCTTCAATCTACCCAAATTCCAACTCATTTCCTCTGCAACTTTTCCCAATAATGGCGCTAAACCCTCAGCACAACCAAGTCGCACTCCTTGACTCTTCCAAGGATGCTGACTTCTCTAAAATAATCTCCTTTCTTACCCAATCCACATACTACACTACCCTAACCGTTAACCCATTGTTTACTCGAATGACATGGCAGAATTTTGGGGAAATGCTTAGATTGAAACCCTGTACGGAGTTAGGGTTATTAGGTCGAGCATCTGTGGTCTGGAATTGATCATATCTGAACAGATTATTAGGGAGCATCTAGAGCTTCATGATGAAGGCTCTCCTATGGAATTTCCCAAATCAGACCTAGACGACACATATACCCAGATGGATATGGCGGTGACGTGAGCAGGTCAACTGTGTACAAGTTTAATTTCTCATACAATTGGACGTTTATGTTTCACATAGTCCTTCACTGTTTGTCAAACAAGTCTGGGGATGGGATCAAATTTCCTATGAACTAGGATGCCTAGTTCACGGGTTGGTAAAAGGCCTAAGGTTCAACTACTCAAGGTTTGTGCTGACCAATCTCATGGGAACCTTCAAAGGGAGACATTCTAAATGTATCCCTGGTTCATTCAGCACATAATCAACTTTGAGCTGGTTCAGAGTACGCTTGTCTGTGCAGCTGCTCTACCTTCCTCACATGAAGCCGACCATCTTCAAGGTGCTAAATAAGATGTCCACCATCTTTTCTGGAAGACATACTGCACTTCTTCCAGCTATGATTGAGCAAATAGCTCCTTGTGACATCCCTATTAACTCCACAAGTGATGAACCCACACCAGTAATGTGACATCTCGTAAATTTTAGTAACTTAGAAGTTATCTTTGTTAAATCTTAAAAGGGTTCTTTTATGTCATTTTGAAATTTTGGGGTTGTTATACTTATTTGGTGCTTAACAAATTTATATAATAATAATAACATTATAAGTGATATAATGTTTGCTTATTATTATAAAATTTAAAGTGTTGATAATCTTAAATAAAATAACCACTATTAATATTATTATAATAATCGCACTAATAATATTAATAGCAATAATAATCATAACAACAAGATTAATAATAACAATCATAATAAGTGTTAACCTTTGAGATAAATAAAAATAATAATAGTAATAATAATTTATAAAAAACTTCTAAATTTAAAATAAAGATTAGTGTTAAAAAACATGGGGTTATTAACTCAAGGGGTGTGTTTTGTCATTTTGAAAACTTGAAAGGGGAAGTTTAGGCATAAAATGATAAACAATTAAATCACAGGGACTGAACATGTAAAAACTGAAACTCAAACCCCAAGCCTCCTTTCCCTCTCGATTTTCCGGCCGAAGTTCGGCCAAAGTCCGGCCGCGACTCCGGCGACCCAAAAATGCATAAATTAAACCAATTTTTTACCCCAAACCACTTCACAACTCTTCTAGAACACGTTTCGAACCTGTAAACAACAATTATGTACATTTAAACATCGATTACAAACCTCAATCGAGTGTAGTAACCGTAGCCTTAAAATTTAGAGCCGTTCGAACACTAAAACTCATTGATAATCCAATTAAATGCACGCAAACGATCATTCATCTATCTCGAATCGTATGCAGACCTCAATTACACCTGAAACACACACCATCATCGAATTCGATCATCCTCCTCACCGTGAATATGCAACTAATCGAACACTATGACCTGGGCTTCAATCTTTGAAATTGACAAAGGGCTTTGCATCATGAACCCCACACGAAGCTAACCTCGAAGTTAATTTATTCTCAACAACGATTGCATCTTGAAGCATGATAATCCGTGGTCGCGACAGGTCCCTCATCGTGTAGCATCAATTCGTTCTCGATCTAGGTAATCAAATGGTGTTACATACTCGAAATCATGAGGGAAACAAAAGCCTCATGATTCGGATCATTATTATACACGATTTGATCTGCGATTTGGGGTTGGATTAAACTAGGGTTCATAAGGATTTGGGGTGGATTCTGCTTGATTTAGTTTATAACATAAGGGAATTTAGTTTATAACATAACCTTGAGGTCCCGGGTTCGAACCCGGACACCTCCTTTTATTTTGTTTTATTTTTTTTAAGCCTTTTTAATTGCATATAAAATTACAAAAAATTTATAATTAATATAAAAATCATTTCTGATAATTAATATAAAGATTTTAGACACTAAAATATTTTCTAAAATTTTTCTAATTTAAATATATTCATAAATATATATATATATATATATATATATATATATATATATATATATATATATATATATATATATATATATATATATATATATATATATATATATATAAATATATAAATCTTTTAGTTATTCCTTATAAAACGGATTTAAAATGATTGTTTATATTAATAAATTTTCATTGATCCAAACGTTGCTTCTAAAATCATGATTGTTTGTTTTAAAGAAAAAATGTATTTATTTAAATTTTTATATTTAAACTTATTAGTTGTTACAAAAGATTTTTCTTTTAAATTAACTAAACATTTATTTATTTTTGGTTGGACTTAAAAATATTTATGAACACTTAATTCTTTAAAGAATTAAACTCGTAATTGTAGTAATTATATATAATTACTTAAAATATTTAAGAATATTTTAGCTAATTAATATTTTGTTATTAATCAAAATGCTATTTTCTTATTTTTCTTAGATAATTAAAAAGACTTAATTGTATATTAAACCTCATCATTATTATATTTAATTTCATTTTTAAATACTTAAATACATATATAATTCTTCTAATGGGTTTAAAATGAGAATAATTATTTTATAAATTTAGTTACTTGTCAAAACTCCTTAAAACTATCAAAGCCCTAATCATTAATAGAACGTTAATCGTATTATTAACTTTAATCTTTACCTTGTAATATATATGTTAGGTGCCTTGTAATGGATACGTTGGATTATCTTTTAATCTTCTATACTATCTTGAAATGCATATATCAATATGAGTATTTCCATACCCCTTTTGCTTATTTTCACACTTTGGGGTGAAACATGTTAACTTATATTTTGCACTTGTAAACTTATTTGAGACTTGTAAACTTTATGGCAATTCATCATGTTAAGTTGTGGTTAGTTGAACTTTTGTGGTTACCATGTTATGGCGTTGTATGTACAATCATTAACTATTGCTAGCCCAGCGAAGTCATAGATCTATGGGTAAGACAAGCCTGCTTGGTTGATCCAAGTACACTTAGTTGATCGTATATACTTTTAACGTTTGAGACTTGTAAAACATTGTCGAGGTTTGATTGTTGCATTGTTCATAACATCCCTAATCACTTTATTCACTAACTTATGACTTGAATTGCCATCTTTTATATACTTATGTATTGAAAACTATGGAATGCTCACCAACATTTTTATGTTGACCTTTTATTTTTAACATGTTTTAGGAATACCCCAAGTTTGATTTCTACACTTTGAAGCTTGCACATCTAGAAATGGACCTAGATAAATAAATAAAATGGAATGACTTGCTACATCCTATGTTATGCTTTTATTTTCATTGAGACTTATGTTTGTAATGTGACAATTGAAACTTATGTTTAAATTATATTTGGATTATTAATAGCGTTATGTGGCTGTGAACGATCTTAACTCTCACTCCTCGACGTTTCCGCCGTCAAGGTTGGGGTGTGACAGATTGGTATCAGAGCCCATAACTATAGGGATTTAGGTTATTGGAAATGGTGACCTAGACTATAGTTGCATGAACCTCATAGAAAGATCCTTATACCTTTGTGTTTACATGTTGTTTGCATGCTACATGATGCTATGCCTTTTGTGCAACTTGATGCCTTAGCATAGGATTGCCTTATGTATGCTTAAACTTAGTTACTTGTCTCCCTAAACTTAACTTTGACTCTTTGACCCTCCCCGACAAATGAACTTTCTAAACTTACTCTCAACGACATGTGGAATCTACACTTATCATCTGGGTTCAATTCCTTAAACTCTATGTCTAATCTATGAAAATCTCATCAAGGTTTTGATTTCATAAACCAAAGAAATTTGTGTGACACATAGACACCTGTATTCTGGATTTCCTGGCAAAAGGCCTTCGGGCTAAGGCAAGCATATCGTATAAACTCATTATGAGACCAGTTATGCTTACCTGGGGATTTCTGGGATGAGTGATAAACTATGGTCAACATACACAAGTCTCTATGGCAAATGGGTCAATTTACCTTGACGTGTCAACGATTCCAAATGGTAATGCGTTACCAAATGGAACCATCCTCTTCGTGTCTTAAATATCCTTGATTCCTTGAACTGGTATCTCTTCATTCTTATCATACATAATGTTCCTGTTAATATTGAACCTAACCTATATTACAACTCTTACGTTTAAACACCGTTACACGTTGAGCGTTTCATGTAACTATTTTTATATCTTGACCAACGTGAACATGGATCTTAATATACCCAAAGATATTGGGAATCTAAACCGAATGGTCATCAAAAACTTTAAACCGTTACTTATGATTCTCAAGTCTTCTTAAGGATGTGTCCCATAACTAAGAACATGCAATGCTATAGGTGGAATTCTTACATCTCGGGATACTTTGTCTAGGCAAAGTGTAAATGGAGATTGACTCGATCATTGAATCCATTTACATGACTCGAAACCCTTAGATGAATGATCATTTATAAGTACGTGTGTCTTCAATAAGATTATGGTTGACCTCATATCTTGAGAAGTCCATGTATTCTTTTCGATTGTGAATCGAATGTTCACATCTCATTGTGGTGTTGAATAATTTCCTGCCCTTGATTTCGTCTTCCCGATTGAAACCATCCAAGATTTGAACACAACAACAACATCTGTTATCTCGAACTTTGATCTTAAGCTTGTAAGTATGATTTTACCTTTTTGTTACATCGATCTAACTTGAAACTTTCCGAATTTCTAATTGATATTATTTTCCTTTCGTCGTTAAGTCAAACTCCGTACCGTCTGCACCGGGAGAGATGCACGTGTTTGAAAGTCAACCTATGACTAAGAACACCCGTATCTTCTAAATGATTCTAACTCATCAAAACAGGGGTGACTCCCTTACTTTGATGATTCTCTATTCGTTTCGATAAATGGTTTCCAATCGCGTGTTTTATGAAATTTAACCCTCTGGATTGGGGTGATTACCTTATCTTGAGGATTGACTTCAATTATTTTCTTTGGAATGGCATTTCACAAATGACATGTTCTCACCAAAATAGGATTGAAACCCGTACTTTGGTGACGAATGTCAATCTTCGATTGTTTTCTTGCTATTATGAAATTCAATCATCAAGATAGGCGTGAATTCCATACCTTGATGATAATATCATCTTTATGAATTGTATTTGTTCAAATGAGACGACTTCATCAAAGTAGGAGTGAATTCTGGATTTTGATGAAGAAGTTCATCTCGTTATATTTTCTTTTTGTAAAACTTCACCATTAAGATAGGAGTGACTTCCCTTACCTTAATGGTGAGTTACCTCGTTTTATTTCTGTGGATCCTCAACAAGGAGTTGGGATCGAACTTTTTGATTGGTAAGTTAGTGGTCATACCTTGGGAATACACCATCAAGTTAGGAGTGAAAACCACATCTTGATGACTATTTCCATTTCTTGATCTCCAACTTACCAAGGTTTTAATCAAGTGACAAGAAACATGTAGTAACTTGAAGGGTGAACCAATGTTAGTGTTTGGACCTATCAAGCCAAAGCTTGACTTCTGAACTTGTGAGGAGACCCGATCGCTCTAGGTTGATTTTGATTCCAAGCTTGGAGCATTTGAATTCTTGAATCGATTTCTTTCCCTTTATCTTCATGTTTTAACTCGATCTAGCTACATCGAACCATTTATTTCTTACTTATCAACTTTCATTTTGAGTTATCATCAGCGCATGATTGTGTGATGGTAGCCTTCTTAAACAATCTTTCTACTAAATAAAGACAATATCAACTTGTGGTTATGTCTTTCTAGTCATACGAATGTTCTCGACTGTACTTATGGGTTGATGAATTACGTATGCAATCTATATTTGGAAATTTGTTACCTTGCAAGACATGGTTACAAATGCATGTCTTATTGTTTGCGTTACTTCTTGAACCACTTTTGAACCCTTAACCTTGGAAAATCTTTAAAACTCTATCTTGGTTTCGACTAACGAGACTCGATATTACTTACATTGTGACGTGGAGGTTCATAAACCTTCGTAACTTGTAGTCATGGATTTGGCATAGAAGAGAAGACATAACTTGTTATGTGTCCAAGTGTCTTACCTTCACATATGACAAAGCCTAACATTCGTGTTCCTATGAATCTCATGTTTAACTTTTCATCACTAAGTGCCTCTTATCTTAGATGTCATGATGACAAATGGTGCATTATAGACCGATTAACTAGTTTCATATTGACTCATGTGGGTTAACGGGTCGAGAAATTGGCTCGTATCTATCCCAAATAGTCGTATACCGTGGTATGTCGTTAAACATCGATCATTAATTTGGATGATCAATTCATTTTCTACTTTTAATAATGTTCCTAACCATCGTCGTGAACTTATTCCAAAATCTTCGCATATCGTATTATTCTTAGACCTATGATTGGTCAAAGGAGAGATACATAGTCACAAGATATGTGTTAAGATCGTTTCATATAGTGACGTTTGGGATTCTTATATCCTGACGGTTAACCTTTCTTATCATTGTTGGTCCTTCTTGAGTTCTAGACATCATTTTACTACGAAATTATATTTTAAAAGTTGTGATTTATAGATCTTAGGTACCACGGTAATTCGTCATCGTTTTTCAACGTTTCATCTCGCGTTTATTATGTTAAGAATCTTGTAAGATTCCATAAAGGGAAGCGTTCCATCTGTAATCAAACGTCAAACACAGTTCGTTGTACTCTTACCTTTCATTATAAATCTTTTGTTCTTCTAGGTTCATTTTAATTTCGGGACGAAATTCTTTTAAGTTGGGGAGACTGTGACATCTCGTAAATTTTATTAACTTAGAAGTTATCTTTGTTAAATCTTAAAAGGGGTCTTTTATGTCATTTTGAAACTTTGGGGTTGTTATACTTATTTGGTGCTTAACAAATTTATATAATAATAATAACATTATAAGTGATATAATGTTTGCTTATTATTATAAAATTTAAAGTGTTGATAATCTTAAATAAAATAACCACTATTAATATTATTATAATAATGACACTAATAATAATAATATTAGTGATAATAATATTAATAGCAATAATAATCATAACAACAAGATTAATAATAACAATCATAATAAGTGTTAACCTTTGAGATAAATAAAAATAATAATAGTAATAATAATTTATAAAAAACTTCTAAATTTAAAATAAAGATTAGTGTTAAAAAACTTGGGGTTATTAACTCAAGGGGTGTGTTTTGTCATTTTGAAAACTTGAAAGGGGAAGTTTAGGCATAAAATGATAAACAATTAAATCACAGGGACTGAATGTGTAAAAACTGAAACTCAAACCCCAAGCCTCCTTTCCCTCTCGATTTTCCGGCCGAAGTCCGGCCAAAGTCCGGCCGCGACTCCGGCGACCCAAAAATGCATAAATTAAACCAATTTTTAACCCCAAACCGCTTCACAACTCTTCTAGAACACGTTTCGAACCTGTAAACAACAATTATGTACATTTAAACATCGGTTACAAACCTTAATCGAGTGTAGTAACCGTAGCCTTAAAATTTAGAGCCGTTCGAACACTAAAACTCATTGATAATCCAATTAAATGCACGCAAACGATCATTCATCTATCTCGAATCGTATGCAGACCTCAATTACACCTGAAACACACACCATCATCGAATTCGATCATCCTCCTCACCGTGAATCTGCAACTAATCGAACACTATGACCTGGGCTTCAATCTTTGAAATTGACAAAGGGCTTTGCATCATGAACCCCACACGAAGCTAACCTCGAAGTTAATTTGGTTTTCAACAACGATTGCATCTTGAATCATGGTCATCGGTGGTCGCGACAGGTTCCTCATCGTGTAGCATCAATTCGTTCTCAATCTAGGTAATCAAATGGTGTTACATACTCGAAATCATGAGGGAAACAAAAGCCCCATGATTCGGATCATTATCATACACGATTTGATCTGCGATTTGGGGTTGGATTAAACTAGGGTTCATAAGGATTTGGGGGGGATTCTGCTTGATTTACTTTATAACATAAGGGAATTGGATTTTGGCAGGCATAGGCGCCCAGCCTAATTGGTAAACACACATCTTGTCCACCTTGAGGTCCCGGGTTCGAACCCGGGCACCTCCTTTTATTTTGTTTTATTTTTTTAAGCCTTTTTAATTGCATATAAAATTACAGAAAATTTATAATTAATATAAAAATCATTTCTGATAATTAATATAAAGATTTTAGACACTAAAATATTTTCTGAAATTTTTCTAATTTAAATATATTCATAAATATATATATATATATAAATATATATATATATATATATATATATATATATATATATATATATATATATATATATATATATATATATATATATATAAATCTTTTAGTTATTCCTTATAAAATGGATTTAAAATGATTGTTTATATTAATAAATTTTCATTGATCCAAACGTTGCTTCTAAAATCATGATTGTTTGTTTTAAAGAAAAAATGTATTTATTTAAATTTTTATATTTAAACTTATTAGTTGTTACAAAAGATTTTCTTTTATATTAACTAAACATTTATTTATTTTTGGTTGGACTTAAAAATATTTATGAACACTTAATTCTTTAAAGAATTAAACTCGTAATTGTAGTAATTATATATAATTACTTATAATATTTAAGAATATTTTAGCTAATTAATATTTTGTTATTAATCAAAATGCTATTTTCTTATTATTCTTAGATAATTAAAAAGACTTAATTGTATATTGAACCTCATCATTATTATATTTAATTTCATTTTTAAATACTTAAATACATATATAATTCTTCTAATGGGTTTAAAATGAGAATAATTATTCTATAAATTTAGTTACTTGTCAAAACTCCTTAAAACTATCAAAGCCCTAATCATTAATAGAACGTTAATCTTATTATTAACTTTAATCTTTACCTTGTAATATATATGTTAGGTGCCTTGTAATGGATACGTTGGATTATCTTTTAATCTTCTATACTATCTTGAAATGCATATATCAATGTGAGTATTTCCATACCCCTTTTGCTTATTTTCACACTTTGGGGTGAAACATGTTAACTTATACTTTGCACTTGTAAACTTATTTGAGACTTGTAAACTTTATGGCAATTCATCATGTTAAGTTGTGGTTAGTTGAACTTTTGTGGTTACCATGTTATGGCGTTATATGTACAATCATTAACTATTGCTAGCCCAGCGAAGTCATAGATCTATGGGTAAGACAAGCCTGCTTGGTTGATCCAAGTACACTTAGCTGATCGTATATACTTTTAACGTTTGAGACTTGTAAAACATTGTCGAGGTTTGATTGTTGCATTGTTCATAACATCCCTAATCACTTTATTCACTAACTTATGACTTGAATTGCCATCTTTTATATACTTATGTATTGAAAACTATGGAATGCTCACCAACATTTTTATGTTGACCTTTTATTTTTAACATGTTTCAGGAATACCCCAAGTTTGATTTCTACACTTTGAAGCTTGCACATCTAGGAATGGACCTAGATAAATAAATAAAATGGAATGACTTGCTACATCCTATGTTATGCTTTTATTTTCATTGAGACTTATGTTTGTAATGTGACAATTGAAACTTATGTTTAAATTATATTTGGATTATTAATAGCGTTATGTGGCTGTGAACGATCTTAACTCTCACTCCTCGACGTTTCCGCCGTCAAGGTTGGGGTGTGACAAGTAATCACCCTTACAATGCCAAGTGTACCTTCCCACCCCATCAAAATCACATATCAGAGACAATCCAAACAAACCCTTATTCAATCTCCTCTGATTGAACAAGTCCCCCGTGTTCAACCTAAAAAGGTTAGAGTGGAAACATGGGCTCCCACTCAGTCAGAGGTCCCACCTTCCTTCACTATTGACCTCAATGTGGGTATTGAGTCTCCTCAATCTCAATTCCATGAGCCCCTAACCCCAGCTGAAAACCCTCAGGATGAGTCTCTATACTCTCCTGAGCCGCCAAAAAGAGACAACCCCATCATAGGCTCAATGCCATTGGACATTGATGAAGGTCCTAGGTCATTAGGTATAACTGATATATCATTTACTGACCTTCTGATAGGTACTGATGAAGAGATCATGTCCCTTAAAGGCCATGATGTTGATCCACTAAACCTATCTATGGATCAACTGACCCTAGAGAGACCTTTGCTTTCTAGCCCCTATCAACAAAGCCAAACTGAGGTGAGTCCCACTGATGTGGAGGGGACTCATGTACATTCAGCTGCCCCTACTACAGGTGCCTTATTGGGCCCTCAGGTTAGTGGTAACATTTCTTAGACTGAATCTACGGAAACCATGCTTTTCGATGACTCTAAAAGAGACATCATCAAGCATGGGAACATGGGGGCCAAGAAACCATAACTGGTGGTGAGGATCAACATACTAGGTATGTTACCTCATCTCCCCGTGATTCTTCTAAAGAAGACGATGGAAGAATGCAAATCGCAATCAGAGACCTACTTTCTAAAGTCTCAAACCTTGAATTCAGGATTAAGACTTTAAAGGGATGGTCTGCCACTCAGCAACTTGAGATTGAAAATCTCAGGGCCAAACTAGCTGAGAAATAGACTGAGAGATCTGTTATGCATGTACCAATTCAAGTCTATTTGACCTCTTCCTCTAACTCATCTAGCTCTCAAGATGATGCTACCAAAAAGGAGGAGAGTGTTCAGAGACAAGCACATGAGGAACCACAAAACTTAGCTCTTCCACATTGACTGCTAGATATCATGCTCAGCAATCAACAATCTTTCTTGAGACTCCTCCAATCATTCTTCAAGTGGACCCAAGGATGCTCAAAGATCTAAATAGGTTCTTTTCCAAGTTCCTGATGGGATCTTCTATTGAACAGCCAAGTCCGGATGTTGCTGTGGCATACTTTGAAGCTGAAGTGTTCTAGAGGTTGAATGCACCTTCTACCACTGTCAAAGAAGTTTGTCCGATGATCTAATTATCACAGATGCAATCCTTGAACTAGCATCTGAGGTAAATAGTGAGGACTTTCTCAATTCCCCCTCACTTAAACACCATCATCACCTGATGCTCCAATCACCACCTCCCAACCTGAAACCTCTACTCAAGAACCTCCCAAGTCTTAAACTTCTGAAGACATTAAAGGGAGGAGGAAGATGACTGCGGAAGAGCATCTAGAGGAAGAAAGGCTGGAGAAGCTGAAAAGAAAAGGTAGACTCCTCACTGGAGAGCTACTAGCTGCAGTAGCAAAGCAGTTGTAGCCAACAAAAAAGGCTATGAACAATAAAAGAAGGGTGGAGATCATTAACAGGCTTGTCAATCTAGGAGCTGCTAGTGAAGATGTGCTCCTGCTACCAAAGGAGGAGCTGGTTAAGTTAGAAAAGGAAACCCTGTTGCAATTTGAACAAGAAGAAGTAGCTAGGTTGGCCTTACAGGAAGAAAGAAGAAGAAAGAAAGAAGAAGCTGACAAACAACTTAGGAGTGAAATGATAGCTTTCCTAAGCTCCAGGGGATTCTCTCTTGAGGAATTAACTCCTCACAACAATGATACAATCTTGTGGCTTGTCAAGAAAGAACAAGATCAAATGAAGAAAGAGAGAAAGAAAGCTTCTAAGGAAAAGCTAAAGGAGAAGAAGACGAAGGAAGAAGAAGAAGCTAAGCTTGTTGCTGTAAAGAAGATGGGTGACAAAGCCTATATGAAAGATTATCTCAGGGCCCATGGCTTCTCTGGAAGGCAAGTGGGTCCCATGTATGAGAAGTCCATGCAGCGACATGTCAGTGACATTAAAGCTGACATTCGCATAGGAAGAAGGAAAGAGATGTACCGAAGAGTACAGGGGATGACCTCTAGGACAACACCACAACCACAACCTCAGCCTCAACATGAACCAATCCTTTTTCCTTTCCCCATCAAAACCGAGCCAACCACTGAGCCATATACTCCTGAAACCACACCATAAACCATACCCCTTCTTCACCCACTCAATCACAACAACCACCACAATTACCCATCCTCAAACCCAAAACACTCCCTAGTACCCAAATACCATCTACCCAACTACCACCTAAGCCATCCTTTCAACCATCAAAACCTCTTTCCTTAGAAGAATTTAAGGAGATCAAGAGGAAGCTCATCAACTGCACCACCTTGAGCGATATCTCTTGTGAGGAGGGGTCCATCAAACTGACTTTCATTGATGGCTTCTCATGTTCCCTCACAAGAGAGAAATTCCTTGATCTGCCTAGAGGAACACTGGACCAAGCTCGTCAACTCTTGGCAGCCAACTCTAACACTCTTAAAGAAGAAGAGAAGTTGCTGAGAAGAAAGCTGGTGGCTTTGCTGGACACGAGGAAGTGAGACAAGCTACCATCTCAACAAAGAAGATAGTCCAGTGGAGGTTCAAAGACTCTTCTCACAACTTTGTTATGGAAAGAGAGAATGGTGAAATCAACAGGAGTAATGCCTCTTTTCTTTTACACAGATTTTACATCACTGAGTTAGCAGAGAAACCATTCTACAATCCCTCCAACTCTAAGGTACCTTCTCACATCAAGAATCATCTTAGCAGCCTTTATTTGGCTGAGCTAAATGCAAGAGTCATGATTGAAGAAGGGTTGAAGATGAGAGAAAAGAAAGAAGGGGAAGGGTCAGCGACCAAAACGCAAAGCCTTTCTACAAATGGTTGAAGGCCCGGAACAGGAATCCATAGTTAGATGGAAGTATGACTACAACTCCCGTCAACTAACTCTCTTAAGAGGGACACAACAGAGGGTACACATCATTCAAAGTGGCAGACTGGATATCCTGTCTATGAATGATCTGTACAAACTTCTCAGCACCACATCTGGGAAGAACAAGGAAACTGATAAGTATTTACTCTTCCTTGTGTTAAAAGTTTTGAGAAGTAGAAACAAGTGAAGTTTTGGTAGCATCACCCTAGGGGGAGTTTGTTGGATCAAGTAAGGATGGTGCAATACCAAAACAAACACTTAGAACATTTTTGGTGCAACTGACAAAGGAACTTCCGAAGGCAAAAAGAGAACTTCTGAAGGCAAATGCTGAGCTTCTGAAGGTCAAGTCAGAAAGAGTTCCGAAGAGGAACTCTAGCTTCCGAAGACAAAGTCTTCTCTCTTCCAAAGTTTCAACACTTAGAAGATTTTAAGACAATGACTTCCAAAGTATGAAAGCATAAAGAACAACTCAAGCCTCGGAAGAAGTAGCCACTTCCAAAGTATAAGTGGCTTCGGAAGAACTTGTTCTTCCGAAGCGAGTTAAGCTTCGAAAGAAGCAACTATGAACCAATGGACATAAGTATGGTCCCTTTGACACTCCGCTGCAAATCTCTGAGATACTGCATGGTGCTTTCCCACGTCCATGTAGTGGACCATACTTTATTCCATAGTTCATTCCTTATCAGTTAGTATAGTTACCAACTACGGTTGGTGACAAAAGGTAAGTCATGGACATGTCATGACTACCAAATCTTAGATAGTATTTTATCTAGGATACCTTACCTCTAGGAATGTAATGACTTCCGAAGTATGAAAGCATAAAGAACAACTCAAGCCTCGGAAGAAGTAGCCACTTCCGACGTATAAGTGGCTTCGGAAGAACTTGTTCTTCTAAAGCGAGTTAAGCTTCGAAAGAACCAACTATGAACTAATGGACATAAGTATGGTCCCTTTGACACTCCGCTGCAAATCTCTGAGATACTGCATGGTGCTTTCCCACGCCCATGTAGTTGACCATACTTTATTCCATAGTTCATTCCTTATCAGTTAGTATAGTTACCAACTACGGTTGGTGATGAAAAGTAAGTCATGGACATGTCATGACTACCTGTCACACCCCGGGCCCAGGTAGGGTGAGACGTCACAGACTAGCAACAACATATAGCAGCAGAAACAAACCATTATAAGAGCTCAAAGGAGAGAATATCACATGGCATTAAAGTTTTAAAAAGGTAACAGGGCTAGAGACACATCAAGCCCCAAATAAGTTTTACAATCATCCATAAAAATGAAATTGTACTTGTTCAACACAAAATATAAATTGTTCAATTGTTTCATCAAGGAAATAAGCCAATGCCATGTCACGGGGATAAGTCTAGGTCTTCACAACTGCTAGGATCTCTTCCTATATTACCTGAAACATGCTCAAAAGAAAATTGTGTCAACTAAAAAGTTGGTGAATTCAAGTGCTTAAAGTTTAAAAACAAAAGGACTTAATAAATCCTTCTTTGATTAAAAGAAAAATAATCATTGTTTAACATCGTGGGAAAAATAAAATCATAATCAACCCTGCACTCAGTCCCGGTTAGCCTCTTCTAAAGTTTTGTTTTACCGGATATTCCCGAAGGAAGAAACTGAGCCCCATACCAGTGAACCCTTCCTGCCCGGATGGTTCACCATAGAATCTTAGCAAAACTTGTTACATGCCACAACGATCCCTCAGGATCTCAGTGGGGTAACCTTCCTGGAACGGAAGCCACTGTGTGTGGGGGATTCCCCAAATAGATCTATCCATATAAATCAAGCGGTTCACGAAAGAATTAATGATCATGATATAAGAATCAACAAGTAACCACAAATCCCACATAGTATCATCATAAAGCACAATCATAGTTCATAAAAAAAAGTAGACCATGTTTCATCCCAAAACAATAGTAAAAAGGGGGATCACTAGAACTCACCTTAGGTTTCCAAATCAAAGTCTCTTGGTGTGCCGAGAAGTGTCACAAGTCTAGCACCCTAACATGTACATATTAAGCAATAAGCTACTGCCCTAAACTCATTCAAAGTGCAACATTGATGTCAAGAGTTTAGCTATTGGGTAAGGCTTTGGTTTCTTGAAGGTTTGTATAAAAAGTTTCCTTTTATGGCAAGTCAAGGCGTCTTCATGAAAATTGGGGATTTTCACTTAATTAGATTAATTATATTAAGAGATTTTGTTGTTAAAGTGTTTATTAGTTTCCTGGAAGTCGGCTATAAGGTTTGGAAAAATTTTACAGTTTAGTCCCTCAAGTTTCAAAATTGACAGTTTCTACCCTTAAGTTTAGTTTCTTGCCTTTTATGTCATTTAAGTCCAAAAATCAGATTATTAGAGTCATATTATGATTATTATGGAGTAACTGCTTCAAAACTTTAGTCTACGGGTTCGATTTTAAAAACTGCGCGTTTAACGCTCCCGGTTACGGTAAAAGCCGGATAGTTTTAACAGTAATTTGGAGTTTTCCTAAATTTAAATCTTGGACCAGTAGGTATTTTCTAAAAGATTTATTTATAAATTTTTAAGTCCTTAAATTGTGTAAATTGGCCTTTTATAGTTAAAAATCTTGTTTTTACGTTTGACCCGTTAATACGCGGTTTTGACCGGGTTTGACCATTTATAGCTCGTTTGACCGAATTTTTAAATCCTTTAAGTCCTTTATTACTTATCTTACTGAAATCATATGATTTCTATAAATCTTAGTTTTAAACTCTATTTTTATGGATTTTTCTCAAAAACGATGCTCGGTTTGTACCCGTTTTTAGTTAAAATGTCATTTATTTGTGTCTTTGACCATTTAAATTATCCATTGACTCCAGAGTACTTTATTTATCATTTTTGAGCCTGGAATTCTTTTTAAGAATGTTAAATTTGTATTCTTACTATTTTTTTAAGTCATTTTACCATGTTTTTGGGTCCCGAAAGTGACTAAAAGAGGGTAAATCACAACATGTCCTTTATTCCAGAGATTAAACATTGCTAACACTTCTAATATTCACTAAAACCTACTGTAATTTCAGTCCCAACATGTTGCCTAGTTGATCTATACATCCATATGCTTCAAATATGTAGAAAATGCCATAACCGACAATTACACTAGTGTAAACCATCTTAACTTGAGTTTAAATGTTACCAACACTTCATTTAACTTCATAAACAGATTATTAAGGTGTCATTAAGTCGTTCATGAGTAGGTTATGGGTCTTGGTAAAAAGGATTTTTCAAACAAATGCTTAAAAGGTGTTGTTACATGTAGAAAGGAGGGTTTCAAGGTGAAATCCATGTATCAACCGTGGATTTGAGTATGTAGCCACTTGGAACTTTTAAAAACAGGTTCTTGGGAGTACATTAAGTCATAAAAATGCAGGTCACAAGTTTGGTTTACAAGAGTTTAAGCTTTCACAAGTTAGATGATGTCAAAACACTCAAAATGAGGGTTTTCATGGTGGAAATCGGTTTCCACCTCAAGAATGACTAACATAACATGAAGTTTACCTTCAAGTACGGTGGGAACTCCTTAAGAATGAGATGATGGTGAGATGTTTCTGCTACAACAAGGAAATACACGGTTCTTAGATGTTAAATGAAGAAAGCAAGAGAAATGTCACAAAACCGACAACATGAGCTTACACTCGATGTAACTCACGGTTTAGAAGGTGTTGATGGCCGTGAATGGCTTGAAACTCCCTGGACTTGAATGGAGAAACTCGAACTAAGGCTGGAAAGGTGGAACAAACACGGTTGTGTGACCAAATCTTGCAAATAAGGCTACTTCTTTGCGGTTTTTGCTCTTGGCCGATTAGAACTTGGTGTGGTCTTCGAATTTCCTTCACAAGACTAGAGAGAATTGTTGGAGAGTATTGTGAGATGTGTGTGAGTGTTGGATCAGCTGGTAAGTTCGAATAAAGGGAGAGAGGGAGAGAGATGCATGAAAGATAAGTGGTTGTGTGGGGTGGTGGTGAAGAGGAGAGGAGAGTGGTGAGGGGGGGGGGGGGGCGGCTGTTCTTGGAGGGTAGTGGGGAAGGATTTTTGATTTAATTTTAATTGAAATTTTTGTTGTGTAGTGTAATTTTGTAGTATTGGGTATTATGTATTATTTAGTGGAAGGTGGTTTGAGGTATCTAATGCATGCCCATGCATGCATGGCCGAAATTATGTAAGTGTGAGTGTGTATGCTCACATTTTAATTGCCATCTCTTGAGTTTAATTTTGTAAGGGTGACTAGTTGACATTCCCGGAACACTAATTTTTAAAAGGTAGAAACCTAAATTGGTTAAAAGTCAATAATAAAAATCACATAAAATCATAATTTACATCAAATAGTAAGAATTGATTCCAATTTCATAGTAGGGTTGAATAGTTTCAATTATTAGCACTCATAACATGGATAATGATGCAAATAATCTATGGTTAGGGTAACAACCTGAAGGTCGGTTGTCACACTACCAAATCTTAGATAGTATTTTATCTAGGATACCTTACCTCTAGCAATGTAGTATTTGCTTTTGTTGTAAGTTCCCAGCTGGTATCAAGGTATAACCGGTTGTAGAGTGTAGTATATATAGTTTCTCATTGTAACTTTGCAAACATGCTTGTAAGAGTCTTGTAATACTTTGAGTTGAGAAGTAATATATACAAGTATCTTGAAAATTATTCTCTTGTGCTTTGTTTCTTTAATATAATATTATCAAATCTTAGAGGATTCTGCATCATCAATCCGTGTGAGAATTATTGAGTGTAAGAGATCAAACTTGTGTTGAGTGACAAAACTCGATCTTCCGTTTATCCACCCAACTTTCTCGTACTTTTGTCCATTAGCTTGACATGTTCCATATTGATGCCTCTGCATGCTTGCAAGGCATACCAGTTATCTCCCATCTCCTACAAGCATAAACTTTAAGCCTCATGTCCATCATACATTGATCCCCCCATGCATAACTTACTTGATACTGATCCCCTCCATTCCTATGGTTGTGTACCTTGTAGCTTCTTTTTTAGTTGATTCAAACAACTTGGTTGCCATAGGTGTTAAAGGTCCCTCACTTTTTTCAATCACATTCAAAACAGACACAATCCTCCTCATCAAATATTCCCTGATGTACTCTAGAACAGTTATTATAAGCTTGTCTCTTGCATCAACTATCTTACCATTGAACACCTCACACATGTTATTTAGCAAAACATCTGAATGTGCCTTACCTGTATATACAATAATACAAAGTATGGCCTAGATCAGAATATATACAAAAAGTGTTTGTTGATACAAGGAAAGCTTACCAGAAAAATGTGTCCTACTCCAATGTTCAGGTGGGATTTTTGACAACCACAAATGTGCATCAATGTTAAGTTCTTTTTAGTTCATCCATACTCTTTTGAAATTGAATTTTAGTTGTGCTTGTAGACAGTTCCCATAAAACATCTTTGTAAGCTTTGCCCTTGAAACTTTTTAATTTCATCTTTCTTTCCAAATACTTGACCCACATATAATGTGTTATTTTTTTATTTGCTTTTCTTTATTGTCTTAGCCTTATTTTCCTTCGACTAGTAGTATTATCATCTGAATCAGTTCCACTCTCAAAGTTCTCATTATCAAGCACCTCATTTTCAAGCAACTTATCTTCTCATACTTCATTATCAACCACCTCATCTTCGATCTCTTCACCAACATTCAAGTGATAATCCCACATATCTACATCCACATCCTATATACAATTTTCATCATCCACATTAAAGTCATTGTCATCACTTTCATCATCCTCAATACTGACATGACTGTCATCACTTTCATCATCCTTATTATTGCCATTTAAACCATCACTATTGCTTATATCCTCAACTTTGCCTGCATGCTGTTGTGATACACCCAGATCATCAAATATATTAATGTCACCATAGTCTAATAATGTACATTCTTCTTGAAAGATGGAGCTTGGTTCTCCAACTTCATTACCTTGTTCATTCAAGTTTAATATCAGACTATGAGGTGAGCAAAAATAGTTGTGGACATTTGTAACTCCATGCACTGTGTAAACATTTATGAACTTATGTGTTCTACTATGATGGAGGAAATTGAAAGCATCATAATTAGTTCCTAATGGCTGAAGTCCTAAATCCAAATCTAAACCTGGTACCAAGTAGTTTTAGTAAACTGTATTCATAACCATTACATTCATATTCAACACATACCCTAACTTGAAAAGCACAACATCTAGATCGCCTATAGAGAACTTGTCAAGATCAAGCATATCAACAATGTTTTCTTTCCCATCAACATATATACGCCCTGGAATTCCAATAAACTGACCACCATGATGGATCTTTACAGAAAAAAGGGTTTCATACATACCTGGGATTTTAAAAAAAGAACTGATTTTTAACATATCATTAAAATAATTGATTGCAATAATAAATGAGGTACTAATAACTTACCATATATTTCATCTACATCTCTTTGATCAAGGAGCTGCCTAATCTCAAAGTATTCTTCAGCCATTGCTTGCACAAGGGCGGGACAAGTGAAGTGTTTTTTTGGAAGAAGAAGGAGAAGAAAAAAGGTTTTATATATACAAAGAAAACTACCTAAAAAACACAATTCTGCCCTCATATGGATGGGGCATGATCAAAACTAACGGGACTTTTTAATGCCCATTAGGATAAAGAGCACAACTTGCAACAAGTTTTGAAATAAAGTATGACTGTTGTAATTTATAAAGTTAAAGGACAAAAGGTGAAATTTATAGCATACTGAAAGGACGAAATGTATAATTTACCCATATATAAATTAATCTATCCAATATTACTACATATTTTACAGATCATTATTTTCAATATTTCTTAACAACTTCCTAATTTTATTCGTACGATCACAGTCATTTAAGTTTTTAGTTCAATTCATTAAGATTATTCATGTTTGTCAACCCTTTAATTTTTGTATTTTTATTTAAATCTTTGATTTTTATAAATATCTTCAATTTTTCAGTTCTTGAACTTCCTTTCTTTCTAATATTTGAATAAAATCATATGTTCATGAGTTTTACATATAGTCTTGATGATTCTTAAAGGGTTGGTATATATATGTGTTTAGTTAAACACACACCTATACTTCTTATCCAATGGGTTTAGGAATCAAACCTTGATTGAGGATGAAAGAACATAAAAAGATTGCTTGGTTATACTCTTGATGATCCACTTGGTGTGCTTGTTCTTTGAGCTTAAAGATTGATCATAGGCTTGTGGAAATGAGTTGGTCTATGTTCTTGAGGTTGTTAATGATTAGGAGGTGGTGATGAGATGAGAACCAAAGGTATGAGGTGATGGAGTAAGAACCGAGAGTATGAGAGGGGGTGGAAACCGAGTAGGATGGTCACGGGTGTGGTGGATTGCGGTTGTGGTGAGTTGTGGTGGTGCACGGTAATGAAGTGATATTTGTGGGGAGTTGATAGGTTCAAATGGATCGATTTGTGTTGATGTTATGATGCAATTAACAATTATATGAACAAAGTAATCAAAAGATGCAAATATAACAAAAATTCATAAGAGTTTCATTGATAGTTGCAAAGGATTACAATGTACAATTGAGAGTTCTAAGTATTCTGCAAAATTCTCAAAAGTCTACGTGCACAAAAATAGATAATATCCTATTTATACTAAACAATGAAACTAAGGAACATTTATTTACAAATAAGTCCCAATATTATGACAAAAACAAAATCTAAAGACTAAATGCTAATCTTCAAAGGCTCCAACAATACTCCCTCTAAGATTGGCATGTCGTCTTCAATCAAAATAGTCTTCTAGTTCTTCTTTAATCTTGAACATCTGCTTCTGTTTATACAACTCCAGTTCTCTCAACGCTTTCTTTATTTCCGACTTGAATTTCCAGCCAAAATCCCTTGTTCGGGCTTTGATTTATTATTCTTGATCTCCATAGCATCCATCACAAGTAGAGTCTCCTTTGATAGACTGGCTATGTCGATATTGGCATAAAACTCTATCGGAATAGGGTGATCTTTCGCATGAATATCCAAAACAACCTTGCTTAATATTCTCATGAATTATATATGTTGAATATCCTTCTTGACAATATTAGCATATGCCAGAGCTTTCCTTAAGGAAATTCGCTCCATGGCTGCATTCATCACCTTTATGATCGTCATGAAGTATTTTCTGTCATTCTCAGCATCTTCTGAAGCAACTTGCTCAAATTTCTGATTAGACAAGAATGATATGTAGCTTGGATGTAGGAGTTTTAGTTCAAACACTCCAAAAAGACTAATCAAGTCCTTATCCCAGTCATCATTATTTCTCACAAACATAAGGTGAAATGTATTTGAATCATAAAACCATCACAGGATTGGTTTAGACTTTTGAGTTCCCTCTATCACTTTCAATCCTGGATTTGTCACTTTATCAAAGTATCTATCACCAAATGCTTCCAGATAGCTTTCTTTTATTTCTAAGCTTGATTCTCCTTTCTTATTCTTTCTCTTCAATGTATCAAAAAACATCTTATCTTCTTGATCACAACGTGTTTTGAGAAAAGCTAGCATTCTAGTAATTCCTCTGTCAAGAAGTTTTACAAAGTTTTCTCCTCTCGAAGCCTTGAAAGGATTGATTAGAGGCAACATATGTAATTCTTTAAGATCTTGGACTGGTAGAGCAATAATACTTGAATAAAAGTGATATACATCACATATGGCATTCACCATTTTTATCAAGAAAGCATAAAAAATATCATCATATTTCCACGCCACATTCTTTACTTCTTTAGTCTTCTTAGGCACAATCATAGCATTTAAAAGCTCAGAAATTGATTGCCCTACTTGAAGCACATTCCTTACTATGTCTCCTGTTGATCTTGCCTTATTCCACAACTGCTTTTGATCTATAGAAACTTTGTAAGCTTGCTTCTCAGAATCAGGAAACATCTCCATTAGCTCCTTTTTATTCTTATGACTTCTTCTTACTAACTCCATTGACTTGATTTCTTGTGGTTTTAACACTTTGGTTCTCTTTGTAATCTCCAGGTACTGTGGGTTGTCCATATCCAAAATGATTATCTTATTATAAATCTTCTCAGTTTCTTGAAAACTTCGTACTAATCTTCTTAAAGATTCACCTTGCAATCTATTTAGCCTTTTCCTTGGGTAATTCCTGGATTGCAACCACATCCATAAAGTTGGTATATTCATATCCTCAGGATCAGGATGGTGCATTTCTAACACAGGAATATCATCTATGTTCAAGCTTTCACTCATAGGTGCCCATTCACCATGTTGAAGGCTTGTCTCACTAGGATCAACTGGTTCCAATGACTTTGCAAGCACGCACTTTTCATACTCCTCATTAATCTAAGTCACAGTCAACCCATCTAAGAACACTCTATTATACTTCTTCTTAACAAGATAGTTATATCTGTCTTCAAAGTTAATTGGAATTGGAATGTCATCTTGAACATTCATCATTGGAGAATTAACCAACTCACATACATCTTCCTCTTCGAGTACTTCATCATACCATTCGTCTGGGAAGTCAGAGTCAATATCATCAAGAGCTTCAATTTGCTTTTGTACTTCTTCTTCCTCAACATTCACAGCTTCTTCACCAATCTTTTGCATCTTAGATTGTACACAAGATGGTTCTATTTCCTCTTCATCTATCTTTCTTTTTCCTTTTTCAGCTTGAGAGATCTTTTCAATCACAACTACTTGAGATTCTTTTTTAGTTTCTTTCTTAGTCATACTCACTTCAGGCTCTTTTTCCTTTTCTTGTACACTCTCTTTCAACTTTGCTATCTCTTCATTCAATATTTGGACTTTTTCTTCAAGTTCACTTATAATCAAGTCTTTCTTTTCACACTCAGCTTTTAACAAAGCATTCTCCTCTTGTAATTTCTTTATTAATTCATCTTGCTCAACAATCTTAGCTTTCAAAACATCCATTACCTCTTCATCACTATCATGCTCAGTTTGAATATAAACATCATAGGTTTGTTTCATCACCATCTCATCTACAGTCACAATCTGATCTTTTTGAGTTGGATATGATACATCAGAAGTTACATTCTGAATGACTGGCTCAGATAATATAGCATCAGTGTTATCAAAATCAGAAGTTTGATTTTGGTCCAAGGTATCATCAACATTCTCGGCAGCACCATCATTACCATCATCTCTCTCCTGATAATTCATTTCAGCTTCAACTTCAGATTCATCATTCTCAACAGTTTCATCTCTGTGATCAGAAATAGTTTCCTCACTATCCATCTCTTGGTTAGTGTCTTCTATGTTCCCCCAGTATCACCACCTTGGTTATCACCACCATCATCATCATCTTGGTCATTACCACCATCATCATTATCTTGGTCATTACCACCATCATCATCATCACTAGAAGAACTTTCATCATCAGCATATTCTTCTTCATCCTCATCATCATCATTATCTTATTCTACAATCACTTCTTCAAATACATCCTCAATCAAATCATTAGGATCTACAGGCTCATCTTCAATCAAATGAAAGTGTTGTTGATTAATATCAACCTCATCTCTAGCAACATCTCTCATGTAATCAAACATAGGGACATTTTGAGCTCCAGTATTAGTTGCCAGTCTTTTGTAGATAACCTCAGACATGTGTTCCAAGTCTAATCTATCACCTTAAACACCATAGACATACAAATCTGGATGCTCTTCATTGATAATCAACTGAAGGAATCTACGATACATCAGGTACTTATTCCTCTTCCCTTTCTCCAAGTTAAAAATGAATCCATTCATGATCCATTTGGCCATATTAAATCTTCTATTTGTGACCAAAGCAACTATAGGAGAAGCTATGTCCACTGGAAATATATTCCATCTCGCACTTCTCTTGGACATGCAATGTTGGAAGATATAGCATAAAAGCTTCCAATGATTATATACTCTAGCTCTAAAGAACTGTTTCTTCAGGAAGTTATCTGGGTGACCCATCAACATAAAAGTTTCTCTACACTCATTAAAAGTGAACTCTGATAAGTCTTGGGCTTCATTGTCACCCAGTCTAAGAGCAACTTCGATAGATTGCTCGTACACTTCTATCATCCTGTCTCCAGTAACAAACCCTCTCAAGACTTTCTTCCCTTCATCATCTATCTCAATCTCAGCTGTTTTGCAGAACCTCTTTATCAATCTTGCATATATGGCTGGACGAGCACACATAGCATACACATATCTTGTTCTTAGAATGAATCTAATCATCTCCTCATTCCCAGCTGCTTCTCTCACATCCTCATTTAGAAATGCAACTACATTATGCTTTGGCTCAAACTTGAGCTCAACCATCTGTCATTCACAAAGAAATAAGTATAAGTATGAAAAGATTACATTGATGTAAATCTCATAATGTTTTATCAATTTTATATTCAGTAACACTTAAAAATATTTCTAAGTCTTTTACACACTTAGTTTCTCAAATGAATTAGATAAATTTCAACAATTATTGTGAGATTAAAATCACGTAACAAGTTATGAATACTTACTTATTTTTATTTCCAAAATTTACTTAATAGATTTTAAATTTTTAAAATTTGATTAATTTTATTCAAAATGTTCTAAGTGTTGAACATTTACTGTTATATATCCAGTCAAATTTTAGAAAGTTATAATCAATTAAGTAACTTCTTTCTTGTTAGATTTATGAACATTAAGGGAATTTTGATGATTAACTGGTGAAAATTTATTTAGAAATCATATAGTCGATTCATTTCTAATGATAAATTTTTTATTATTATTTTTAACTGAAAAACACACGGATCATCAAGAAATTTTATGATGAAATTAAGTTTTGATGATGTTAATGTGGTCGAAATCATGTGTTATCAACAATTTCAGATTCAATTTTGAACATTTCATCACATTTGATCATCAAATTTCAAATCTTTCAACATTCTTAAGGTTCGAACGCCCGAATAGGGTTCAAACGTCCAATCAAATATGATGTTAATGGACTGTGATTAGATGATATCCACTCAACAAGTTGTTTAGAATCACTAATTATACCTTAATATCACAATAATCTCAGTAAATCAGTCTAAACAAGAGTGAATGGTGATCGTCAGGTACTAATGAATATGAACAGAGTGTTTAGAGTTTGTGAATGAAGAGTGAAATGAAATTATGTCAAGTGTTGAATTTATATAAGTGTGAAAAACCCTTGGACGCATGACCACTGTGTAGGCGTATGACCACTGTTGAGACGCATGAGGCTTAGGCGCATTGGCAAGCATATTACTCCTGTTTAGACGCATGAGACCTAGATACATGAACTAACTTGGTCAATTTTTTTATCAAAGGACTTAGGTGCATTAGCACTGTTTCAGGTGCATGACCTATCCTGAAACGCCTAACACTTGGACAAATTCATGAACCCTCAGTTCGTATGAGAACTGTTTAGGCGCATGGGCTTTCATGGAGTCTACACTTGGTTTATTTTCAACATGGAACGTCTGCTACTGTTCAGGCGCATTTTCTTGGATAAAAACGCCCAACACTTATTATGACCACTGTTTAGGCGCATGAGTTGGAACCAAAACGCCCAACACTTAATCATAAACACTAAAAATTCATCATACTCCTAAATTAGACTTATGATCACTGTTTAGGCGTATGAGGACCTTTCCATACGTCTAACACTTAGAATTTTTTTTTTCACCAAAAACATCCAAACCCTAATTTTGAAAATTGTCACTGTTCTTCATGAATTTTTCAACCCTTGGTCAAAGTTTGATTATTTGACTTTTTGACTACACAAAAACTTTGACATTTTGACTTTAACATTTAAAAATTCTATTTCTCACTCAAACTTTTACCTTTTATTTTTCAATTAATTTCCCATCATTTTAGTCTCAAAAATTTTCAAAACATTCAAAAACTACAAACAATCTCAACTCTTTTATTGCAAGAAGCTTTTCCACATTTCAAATCAAAATCAATTTGAAATCTTTTTAGGTTCATTTTTAAATCATATCAAACACACACATGTTTGAACATTTAGCATCATTCTTTTCATCCAAACATTTATTTTGATTTTCTTTTTCATTCTTTACTCCCCCTAAACTTTAAAGTTCATAAACTTAAAAGTTTATTTGATTGATGGAAATTAAAGACAAACCAATCATTATCAACATGCCTGCAGAGAAAAAAATCATGCAAAAATCTAAATTAAGCAGAATAAAACTCTACTATACACAAAATGAATCATATGCCTGCAGTAAGATCATATCAGATAAGAATCAGCACATTAAAATAAAAAAAATTATGGATAGTCATAGACAGTGATTAAATCCTGATCAGGTGTGTTCCAGGTTAGCGTTACCGCAACAAAAGAGACACTAGATCTAAGGACAGACAATGAGTACTTTGGCAAAAGTATCAGCTCACTTACTTTTTCAATTCTTGGATTGATTAAGGTTTGATTAGTTATGACATTATGTGACCCACACGGAGACTTAGAGAGTATGACCCTCATCAAGGTATGTAAGCAAGCACTTGTACTCAACTTAAAAAACTTGACATATATGTATAACCAGATCTCAAGTTTAGGTCAATGAGAGAATCATCATGGTAAAACCATTTGATAATCTCTGAGAAAACCACCATGGACAAACCATTAGGTAATCCCTGAATCCGTTTAATAAAAAATTAGATAGAGATGATTCATAAGAATCAGAGGACATCCATTTTGGACTTTTGAAAGGATTGTGCACATGAGACCTAGACGCATGAACTAACTTGGTCAAATTTTTTATCAAAGGAGTTAGGCGCATTGGCACTGTTCAGGCGCATGACCTATCCTGAAACGCCTGACACTTGGACAAATTCATGAACACTCAGTTCGTATGAGAACTGTTTAGGCGCATGGGCTTTCAAGGAGTCCACACTTGGTTTATTTTCAATATGGAACGTCTGCTACTGTTCAGGCGCATGATCTTGGATAAAAACGCCCAACACTAAACCACATTTTCATAATTATGACCACTATTTAGGCGCATGAGTTGGAACCAAAACGCCCAACACTTAATCATAAACAATGAAAATTAATCAAATACTCCTAAATTAGACTTATGATCACTGTTTAGGTGTATGAGGACCTTTCCATACGTCTAACACTTAGATTTTTTTCACCAAAATCATCCAAACCCTATTTTTGAAAATTGTCACTGTTCTTCATGAATTTTTCAACCCTTGGTCAAAGTTTGACTATTTGACTTTTTGACTACACAAAAACTTTGACTTTTTGACTTTAATATTTAAAAATTCTATTTCTCACCCAAACTTTTACCTTTTATTTTTCAATTAATTTCCCGTCATTTTAGTCTCAAAACTTTTTAAAATTTTCAAAAAATTACAAACAATCTCAACTCTTTTATGGCAAGAAGCTTTTCCACATTTCAAATCAAAGTCAATTTGAGACCTTTTCAAGTTCATTTTTAAATCATATCAAACACACACATGCTTGAACATTTAGCATCATTCTTTTCATCCAAACATTTATTTTGATTTTCTTTTTCATTCTTTACTCCCCTAAACTTTTAAGTTCACAAACATATAAGTTTATTTGATCGATGGAAATTATAGACAAACCAGTCATTATCAACATGCCTGCACACAAAAAAAATCATGCAAAAATCAAAATAAAGCAGAATAAAACTCTACTATACACAAAATGAATCATATGCCTGCAGTGAGATCATATCAGATAAGAATCAGCACATTAAAATAAAAACAATTATGGATAGTCATAGACAGTGATTAAATCCTGATCAGGTGTGCTCCAGGTCAGCGTTAACGCAGCGAAGGAGACAGTAGATCTAAGGACATACAATGAGTACTTTGGCAAAAGTATCAGCACACTTACTTTTTTAATTCTTGAATTGATTAAGGTTTAATTAGTTATGACATTATGTGACCCACACATAGACTTAAAGAGTCTGACCCTCGTCAAGGTGTGCAAGCAAGCACTTGTACTCAACTTAAAAAACCTGACATATATGTATAACCAGATCTCATGTTAAGGTCAATGAGAGAATCATTGTTGGTCCAAAACGATCGAATTGAATGATTGAATCGTTCAATATCAACAATAAGCACAAAGAATAAACAATTTGATGATGAAGAAGAACCCAAAAGTATTCAAAGTATAACAATCACACTCCAATACTAACAATATAACAAAGCTTAATATATTTCTGTGAAATTCTATCTTAAAAAGGCACTTGCAACAATGATAAACGGATTAGGGTTTTGCAAGGATGCCTTACAATGAAAGAAATCAAATCTATATATAGTATTGATAGTTTCTCTGACAGTTTCACTGTTAGCGAAACTATCCTGCAAATCCACAGTTTCGCCCGACTGTGACATACAGTTTTCCCGGGTGAAACTGGCAGCTGGCTATGAGCGAAACTATAGTTTCGCTGGGCAGCAAAACATAACTAATTAACAAACTTAAAAAAGTAAACTAACATTTAACCTATTACAATCAAACATAAACAGAATCTAATCTAAGGTGAGTCCAACCTATACTTGATCTTCAATACTCCCCCTAGGTTGGATCTCACCGTCTAGATCATCCTCATTTGTCTTTTCAGCTCCAATATCCACGGCCGCCTCTGATATTTCTTCATTAACTCCTGCAACATCATCCTCGGAAGCTTTAGCCGATGATTCTCCATGGTTAGCTCGTGCTGTTATAGCTTCCTCGGCACGTGCACTTGCCTGCTCAAATTGTCTCGATAAGTCATGCACGTCCATTCTCAACTCATCTTCTTCCCGAACTATCTAGGCCAGTTCCCTAACTTTAGTTCGAATATCCCTTACTTTGTTGGCAACCGTCATGAACAGGCCGGCCTCTTAACGCGTTTCAGCTCCTACCATCACCTTGATGTGATTCTCACACAACACCAGTAGATCATCATCACAAAAAGCAAATATCTCCATCGGATCAAAAAGTCTATATTCGATCCCATTCTTCAATCTGATCACCGCCTCCCCAGTATTATTATCATAAAACCATTTTTCAAAACTCTGAAGTTGTTGGGGAAGGGGATCCGGCAACCTCACCCTGCTCACAGTCTTAGGGGGTTTCACCCTCAGCACTATCCAACCTTTCCCGGTCTCCCAATATTTATCTTTCTTTGATCTCCTTCTCTCGGCCTTCATAAACCCAAATGCCTCGAAGTTATCATTCAACCCCTTCTTTATCTCTTCCTCCAACATCTTTGCCCGCTAACTCAAATTTGAATCAATCATTGGGATCACAGGTAATCTCCTTAAATCCCATCTAGGCAAGGTTTTGAATGCCTTCCTTTTATGCAAGTAAGTAATGCCTCCCTCTCCTCTTAATCATGAATATTTTGAGGCCGGGGTTGTATTTCCAGCTAATGATCTTCTTGTCAGCTTCCTTCTTGCTCAGCCCCTGCATATTCTGGAATAAAGGAGTTATCTCCTCCGGCTCCGTTTCCCTCATAAACCACTCCTCCCTAGACATCTCAAACACATCTCCTTCATCCGAGCCCTTATTGGCAACATAAGTCAATCGTCTCTCATCGACCTCATAATATTCTGGCTCTGAGTCATAATCAACAAGTTGTTCATCCTCTTCCTCCTCATCTGTCAACCTCTTTTCAGCAGTCTTTTCAGCACCTTCCACAGCTGTGTCTATCACAATCTCCTCTCCTACCAAATCTTTCTCTATATCAAAGCCTAAGTTAACAAATCCAGCTTCTATCACCTCCTCCTCATTCTCTACATTCTCATTCCTACCATCCTCATTCTCTATCTCCACCTCATCTCTCACCCCAGATCCTCCTGCTGTCTCAGTCCCTGCACAAGAAGTGCCCTCTCCTGCCCTGGAAAATGTACCCACATTCAGAAATGGGTACTTAGAAATATCACTCATATCATCTAACCCAGATTGAGTTAGCTGATTGGGCAGGCCGGCTGCAGCCTTTAGCTCGTTAACTTCAGTCAATAGTCTCTTTATCATATTCTGCTGATCCACCAACATCTTTGTCATCCCTTCTAGCATCTTATCCTTTCTTTTCTCTCTCAACTCCTCATTGGTCAACTTTGTCTTCATCATGCTTAGCTCATTGGCTAAAGAAGAGTTGAGGTTCCTGATAACGTCTTCATCCAATCCTTCCCTCTCATCCCTTCTCTAGGGCTCAGTAAACGATTTATGCTTATGCTTCGTCCTCCTCTCAGTCCCCCTCTCTTCAGTCCTTTTCTTGGACCGTTTCTCCTTCTCAGCCATTACCTCCTGCTCCGCCTCATGTATATCATCTTCGAAGTCATAGTCTTTTTCTTTAGCGTATCGCTTCCTTTTCTTCACAGACTCAGCCTGTTTTTGTCTTGTCTCCTCAACACGCTTATCCTTAGACTCAATCACTCTCCGTATATAGTTCCATCTTTTGGGTGGGTATATATTCTCCCATAAGTGTGTAATCTTGCCACTAAAGTCGTGCCTTATGGCACCGCAGTCAGCAAATATCCGAGTGTTCATCTGAACCAATCTCTTTATTTCCCCATGTCTCGGCACATTTGGAATCAGATCGTCTATTATCATCTGCAGAAATCTTGGATATAGCAACCTTTTGTCTTTCTTTAGGGCCATAACGTTCTCGGCCATACACTCATAAATGAGTTTGGCAATATTGGCCTTCTGCCCCCTACTAAATATGATCATGGCTTTGGACCAATCCAGATTCAGCCCATCCGATCCACCCTTACGGTGATTTAAGCATATAATGAAAACGTAGGCGATGTATCTCCACTCCTTAGACAAAAAGGACTTCTTGATCTCCTTTCTTGTCCCAAAAGGAGGGCCCTCATATCCAATGCTCCGGAAGGCCTCAAATACCTCCTAATAAGTCAGTACAACCTCATCTCCACTGTCTTCTTGGAGTCTCAACACCCGAGTAATAATCTCCGTAGTAATCGCGATGTCGTTCTCCA
>CM046030.1:30651542-30845429 GCA_025215565.1 Flaveria ramosissima
TTTTAGGGATTTTAACAGGAAGAACGATTTTTCTATAAGCCAGGGACGTTTCCCCTTCGACCCCACTAGGGGCTGCCGCCCCTAGGACCCTGCTGTCAGGGCTGCGCCCGCGAACCCCCGCTGTCCCGCGGCGGGTCGGTTATTTTTATGATGACTAGTACTTGGTATGTTATGTACTTAATAAGTTAAGTATTATATATTAAAGTGAAAGATGCTATTAGTGAAAAGCGAAACTTAATGAATGTTACCATTGGGCCCGTTTGATGATGTAAAGTCTTGCAAGCACTATGATAGACTTCACTTATGTGAGTCTGATGTATGATGATGGATCTGTATTCATGAGCGGGCTATGTGCCTTGCAGTGTGGATCACTGTCAGTGGTTAGCTACCGTATTCATGTGTACCGACAGGGATTGGCATTTGTTATCAACATGGAGCTCTTGCTTTGTGCAATCTCGTTTATGGTGAAAGTGAAAGATAATGAAAAAATGAAAGATAATGAACATGCTTATTATGATGCAAGTAATGTTATGTACTATGTTGTATGCATGGTCATTATATGAAGGATATAGTTAATATTTTCTTATATTATTTAAAACTAGAACTCGCTCAGCGAAGCTGACTTTTATGCATAATAGTTGGCTGGTAAGAGCTGATGCTGAGGATGGCACACGGAGCTACTTGGGGAGCTATGGATGGCATTCCTATTTATGAAATCCTAATTTATAATTTAAGAACAAGTAATATGTTTTGTTTGCAATTAAAGGACAAATGTATCAGTACGATATTGTTTCTAAGTTTTAAATGAATGTCTAATTATTTCCGCTGCAATGTTTTGTCATTAAACTGATTTTATGCTATGATTAACCAACTGTGAGGTTTTCCGGGAACGGGGCCTTACAATATCAATAAAACCCTTCACCTGAGCATCACGATTTCATGAATCTATGTCTCGATGTGCTTGGTGCGGGAATGATGAATTGGATTCTTTGCGATGCCAATGGCTGCCTCGTTGTCACAGAACTACGGTGTATGAAGAAATTTGATGCCATAGTCAATCATCTGATGTTGTATCTAAAGCACTTGTGAGCAACAGCTTGAAGCAGCAATGTACTCTGCCTCCCCCATGGAAAGAGAGACAGTAGTCTGTTTCTTGCTCTGCCATGATACAAGACAATTTCCTACGTATTGACAGCCTCTAGTGACTGATTTTCTATTTAACCTGCAACCATTTGAATCAATATCAGAATAAGCATGTAAATCAAAATTCCCACCATAAGGATACCAGAGCCCTAAAGGAGAAAAGCCTTTAAGATAACGAAAGATTCATTTTACAGCCTTTTCATGATACTCCTTCGGGGCAGATTGGTATCGAGCATAGTATCCAATAGCAAAGGTCATGCAAAATGTCTTACCTTCGGTGGTAACCGAGGTGATCAAAGCAGTCAAGGACGGAGAGAAAGCTGAGAAGAAGGGGAAGGAAAGTGAGAAGAATTCAGGAAAGTCCACTGGGAGGACTGAGGAATCTGAAGAGGAGCCATCAAACCCTAAGGTGGTAATCCATGATGACAACAGTGATGAGGAGTCTGAGAGAGAGACTACTAGAGGGTGCAACTAAGGGGCATTTCAAAGGTGCAAGCCCCCAACCTTTGATGGTAACGGCACTGCTACTGCCGCTCATCATTGGGTCAGAGAGATGGAAGCGGTACTGGAAATTAGTGAGTGCCGAGAGGATCAAAAAGTTAAGTTTGCCACTCATTCCTTCGTTGACTCAACGTTATGCTGGTGGGACAATATTGTCCAGGCTGAAGGGAAGCGATCGATAGCCAAGATGAAGTGGTCTGAGTTGAAGGAGTTAGTGCTGGAGGAGTATTGTCCCCATCGGGAATTAGACAAGATTGAAAAGGAGTTCTTGTATTTGAAGGTTAGGAACATGACTCATCAAGAGTATACCTCCAAGTTCAATGAACTTGCAAGTCTTGTGCCAGACATGGTGACACCTGCGTCCAGGAAGATCAAAAGATACATATAGGGTTTGCCTGTGGACATCAGGAGGCACATGATTGCAGCTAGACCGGGTACGTTTAGGTCTGTTGTGGATTTAGCTGGGAGGTTGTACAATGAGAGAGACCCAGTGCCTGTATAGAAGAAGGTGGAGAAATGGAATGGGAACAAGAACGGAAATGGGAAGAGGTTCGGAGGTGATAACTTCCGGAGTGGAGAGAAGAGGATGAGGGTTGAGGATCAGTCTGGGAGACAGGGAAATACTGGTGAAGGAGGTACTTGTAGAAAATGTGGAAAAGGTCATTCAGGGAGTGCAGAGTTGGGATGGGAAAATGTTTCAAATGTGGAGGCGAGGGCCATTATGCTAGGGATTGCGGGTGGGGAGGTGTTACCTGTGTGGCGAGATGGGTCATGTGGGAAGAGAGTGTAAGAAAGGAAAACCAGAAGGATCAGGGACGGTTAAAGCTGGAGATAAGGGAAGGGGTGACGGTTCAAAGGCGAAGGCGAGGGCATTCAACATAACTCGCGAGGAGGCCAGGGCAGACCCAGAAGTAGCTTCAGGTATGTTTCTGGTAGACCATGAATATGCTTCTGTGCTCTTTGATTCTGGTGCTAGTAGGAGTTTTGTGTCTGCTGCCTTTTGTCGTTTGTGCATGATAAGAGTAGAAAGTTAGATGCACCTTTCTATGTAGAAACAGCCATTGGTAAGTCCACTAAGGTAACTGAGGTGGTTGAGGATTGCCTGATTGAGTTAGAAGATTGTAAGTTCCCTGCTAGGTTGCATGTTATGGCCTTAGGAGGTTTTGATGTGGTGTTAGGCATGGATTGGTTAGCTACCTATGAAGCCAATATTGTATGTAGTAAGAAGATAATTCGTCTAACAGCGCCGGACGGTAGTTCTGTTACGGTTCGTGGAGATAAGGTGTGCTGCGTACCGAAGGTCGTGTCGATGATCACAGCTGAAAAGTACTTGAGACGTGGGTGCAACGCTTACTTGGACTATGTAAAAGATGTGGATGCACCAGAGCCACAATTATCAGACGTGCCGGTAGTGCGTGAGTTTCCTGACGTCTTTCCTGAAGACCTGACCGGTGTGCCGCCTGACCGTGAAATCGAATTCCAGATCGATTTGCTACCGGGAGCACAACCTGTCGCTAAAGCACCGTATCGATTAGCTCGTTCGGAGATGGTAGAACTAAGGGACCAGTTGCAAGATTTACTGGATAAAGGCTTCATCCGACCGAGTATCTCTCCATAAGGTGCTCCGGTTTTATTCGTCAAGAAGAAAGATGGTAGCATGCGGATGTGCATTGACTATCGCGAGCTTAATAAGCTGACCGTAAAGAATCGGTATCCGTTACCAAGGATCGACGACCTTTTCGATCAACTTCAGGGTGCCAGCTGGTTTTTGAGGATAGACCTGCGGTCTGGTTACCACCAACTGAAGGTGAAAGAACAAGACATTCCTAAGACAGCGTTCCGTACGCGTTATGGACACTACGAATTCTTTGTCATGTCCTTTGGTTTGACCAACGCGCCAGCTGCTTTTATGGATCTTATGAATCGGGTATGTCGGCCGATGTTGGATAAATCGGTGATAGTGTTCATTGATGACATCTTGATTTATTCAAAAAGTGAAGAGGAACATGTCGATCATATTTGAGAAGTATTGGAGACGCTCAGAAGTGAGAAGCTATATGCTAAGTTCTCTAAATGCGCATTTTGGCTACGAGAAGTTCAATTTCTGGGTCATGTGGTTAATTCTGAGGGGATCAGGGTGGACCCTGCAAAGGTTGAAGCGGTGATGCAATGGGAACCTCCAAAGACGCCATCTGAGATTCGTAGTTTCTTAGGCCTGGAAGGATACTATAGGAGGTTTATCAAGGATTTCTCCAAGATAGCTTCTCATTTGACAAAGTTGACCCGAAAGGACATGAAGTATGAATGGGGTACTGATCAGGAGAACGCCTTCCTAGAACTGAAGATGAGGTTAACTCAAGCCCCTGTCTTGACGTTACCTGAAGGGAACAAGGATCTGGTGGTCTACTCGGATGTCTCGTATGTAGGATTAGGTTGCGTGTTAATGAAATGAGTGAAGGTAATAGCCTATGCTTCTAGACAATTAAAGGTTCACGAGGCCAATTATCCTACCCATGATTTGGAGTTGGCTGTAGTGGTGTTTGCATTGAAGATTTGGAGGCACTACCTGTATGGGGTGAAGTGCACTATCTTCACTAATCATAAAAGTCTGAAGTATTTCTTTGAACAAAAGGAACTCAATATGAGGCAGGGGAGGTGGTTGGAACTGATCAAGGATTATGACTGTGAAATTCATTATCATCCAGGCAAAGCTAATGTGGTTGCTGACGCCCTTAGCCGAAAAGGACGACCCAAACCAATTCGGGTGAGGGCTTACCAGATAATCATGACACCTGATGTTATGAAACAAGTGAGGGAGCTCCAGGATGAGGCATTAAGAGAGGATAGAGTCAACTCTGAAAGAGTGAAAGGACAAGTTTCAGACTTGGGGGAAAACACCCTAGGTGTTAGAACCCGATCTGGGAGAATGTGGATCCCTCTCTATAGGGATCTAAGGGAGAAAATCATGGATGAGGCTCACAAAACTCGATATTCCATCCATCCCGGTGCCACGAAAATGTATCAGGATCTGAAGAAAGATTACTAGTGGTCGGGAATGAAGCGAGACGTGGCCAAGTACGTGAGCAAGTGCCTGACTTGCCTGCAAGTGAAGGCAGAGCACCAAAAGCCATATGGGAAGATCCAACCTTTGGATATCCCTGAATGGAAATGGGAACACATCACAATGGACTTCATCACGAAGCTACCTTGCACGGCGAGGGGAAGCGATGCAATCTGGGTGATTGTTGATCGTCTAACAAAGAGCGCCCATTTCCTACCAATTCATGAGACGTATTCCTCTGACAGGTTGGCAGAGCTATTTATCACGGAGATCGTGGCTCGTCACGGTGTGCTAGTGTCTATCGTTTCGGATAGGGACACGCGGTTTACGTCCAAGTTCTGGAAGAGGTTTCACGACTCAATAGGGACTAGACTGCATATTAGTACGGCTTACCATCCCCAGACGGATGGTCAGTCGGAAAGGACGATCCAGACTTTAGAAGACATGCTACGAGCCTGTGTAATCGACTTTGGAGGAAGCTGGGATGAGCACTTACCATTGGCGGAATTCTCATATAATAATAGTTACCATGCCAGCATTGGTATGCCACCTTACGAAATGTTGTACGGTAGGAAGTGCAGAACGCCTGTGTGTTGGGGTGACATCGGGCAGAAGGAATTGGGGAGTCTTGAAGTGATTGAGGTCACAACTGAGAAGTTAGATAAGATTAAGGCGTTCATGAAAGCTGCAAAGGACCGCCAGAAGTCTTATGCTGATAAGAGGCGTAGGCCGATAGAATTTGAGGTTGGTGACAAGGTTATGCTCAAGGTATCCCCCTGGAAAGGGATCATCAGGTTTTGAAAAAGGGGAAAGTTGAGCCCAAGAATTATAGGGCCATTTCGTATTATCGCAAGGGTAGGAGAAGTGGCCTACAGATTAGAACTACCTGATGAGTTGAGTGGAATTCACCCTACGTTCCACGTATCTCATCTCAGGAAATGTCTGGCAGATAATGATGCATTTGTACCATTAGAAGACATTGAAGTCAATGAACGGCTAAATTATGTAGAGCAGCCGGTGGCCATCCTTGATTGGAAAGAGAAGCACTTACGGAATAAAGTGGTTCCACTACTACGGGTACAGTGGAGACACAGAAAAGGGTTAGAATCTACGTGAGAGACCGAGGAGGAGATGCGGAAATTTTACCCTCAATTGTTTGATGACTGACAGGTTTCGAGGACGAAACCTAAATAAGTGGGGGAGACTTGTAACACCCCGAAAAGTCAAAACGAATCATTAAGGATAAAAGGCTTAATTATTGGGTGTTTTAATAAGGTAAAGAAATGGTCATGGGCTAAATTAGGCTTATTGGGTAGTGGCCTATGGGATTAAAGGCCCATAATCAGCCCTTAAGCACCCAAACCAGCCTTCATCTTCCTCATTACAACCCTAGCCACCAAAATTCATAGAGAGAGAAAGTAGAGAGAGAAAGTGAAGAAAACTCCAGATTTGAAGCTTTCAAGGTTAAGAGATTGAAGATCTGGGTGTTGGAGAATCAAGATCTAAGAAAGAAGCAACAAATCCAGGTAAGAATCGACCTCTAAACCCTTCTGTAGATCAAACCCGGATTCTAGGGTTTTGGGTTTTGAAAAGTTGCAAAGAATCGCATAAAGGTCACATTTTTACGTATGAAAACATGTATAAAGCTTAGATTTAGCCTCATGGATGATGAACTAAGAGATTGGACGTAAAAAGTTATGATTTTGGGTTAAAAACGGACTGGTTCGTAATTTTATGCGATCTGCGAAACTGCATATGCATTCAGCGAAATTACATATTCAATCAGCGAAACTATGAGGACTTCCTGCGAAACTATAGTTTCGCAGGTAGTTTCGCAGACATGGTTTTCCAACGAAAGTTGGGCGAAACTGGCAGCCAAGATGCCAGCGAAAGAGCCAGCGAAGTTGCTAGTGAAACTAGCAGCGAAACTGCTGGTGAAACTAGCAGCGAACCTGTTGGCAAATCTAGCTGCGAAATTGCTGATCTTGCAGCGAAATTAGCAGCGAATTTAGGTAGAAATTATCCCCTTTAAGTGTCAGCTTATCTGCAGGCTATATAGAGTGATCCTAGCCTTGTACGCTTAGTTTTGAAGTTGTTCTTGGTATCCAGGTGAGTTCTAGATCCCCTATTTATAAGTTTTCCATGTTTTGGGGCTATTACGCATACTAAATTTACGTTTTTAAATGACCAAGATTTTAAGGGATTTTAATAGGAAGAACGATTTTTCTATAAGCCAGGGGCGTTGCCCCTTGGACCCCACTAGGGGCTGCCGCCCCCGAACCCCCGCTGTCCCACGGCGGGTCGGTTATGTTTTATGATGACTAGTACTTGGTAAGTTGTGTACTTAATAAGTTAAGTATTATATATTAAAGTGAAAGATGATATTAGTGAAAAGCGAAACTTAATGAATGTTACCCCTGGGCCCGTTTGATGATGTAAAGTCTTGCAACCACTATGATAGACTTCACTTATGTGAGTCTGATGTATGATGATGGATCTGTATTCATGAGCGGGCTATGTGCCTTGCAGTGTGGATCAACTGTCGGGGGTTAGCTACCGTATTCATGTGTACCGACAGGGATTGGCATTTGTTGTCAATCAACATGGAGCTCTTGCTTTGTGCAATCTCGTTTATGATGAAAGTGAAAGATAATGAAAGAATGAAAGATAATGAACATGCTTATTATGATGCAAGTAATGTTATGTACTATGTTGTATACATGGTCATTATTTGAAGGATAAAGTTAATATTTTCTTATATTATTTAAAACTAGAGCTCGCTCAGCGAAGCTGACTTTTATTCATAATAGTTGGCAGGTAAGAGCTGATGCTGAGGATGGCACACGGAGCTACTTGGGGAGCTATGGATGGCATTCCTATTTATGAAATCCTAATGTATCAGTACGATATTGTTTCTAAGTTTTAAATGAATGTCTACTTATTTCCGCTGCAATGTTTTGTCATTAAACTAATTTTATGCTATGATTAACCAACTGTGAGGTTTTCCAGGAACGGGGCCTTACAATATCAATAAAACCCTTCACCTGAGCATCACGATTTCATGAATCTATGTCTCGATGTGCTTGGTGCGGGAATGATGAATTGGATTCTTTGCGATGCCAATGGCTGCGTTGTTGTCACAGAACTACGATGTATGAAGAAATTTGATGCCAGATGTTGTATCTAGAGCACTTGTGAGCAACAGCTTGAAGCATCAATGTACTCTGCCTCCCCTATGGAAAGAGAGACAGTAGTCTGTTTCTTGCTCTGCCATGATACAAGACAATTTCCTACGTATTGATAGCCTCCAGTGACTGATTTTCTATTTAACCTACAACCATTTGAATCAATATCAGAATAAGCATGTAAATCAAAATTCCCACCATAAGGATACCAGAGCCCTAAACGAGAAAAGCCTTTAAGATAACGAAAGATTTGTTTTACAGCCATTTCATGATACTCCTTCGGGGCAGATTGGTATCGAGCATAGTATCCAATAGCAAAGGTGATGTTGGGCGGCTTGTTGTAAGATACATTAGGGAACCGATCATAGATCTGTATAGATGTGGATCAACAGGTTTCCTGTTCTCGTCTTGAGTGAGGCATGTTTGAGCAGTGAATGAAGTCAGTTCAGGAGAAGCATCATCTATTTTGAATTTCTTCAGAATTTCTTTTATATACATCTCCTGATGAATAAGAATTCCCTCAGGCTTTTGTTCAACCTGCAACCCAAGGAAAAAGCACTCTCCCCTATCATGCTCATTTCAAAACGACTACGCATAACCTCCTCAAACTCCCGACACATCTTTGGATTGGTGGAGCCAAAAATAATGTCATCCACGTAGACTTGCACAATTAGCATCTCACCATCCACTTCTTACTTGAATAGAGTCATATCAATGGTGCCACGAGAAAAATCATTGCTTAGAAGATACTGTGTTAGAGTCTTGTACCAGATGTGAGGAGCTTTATTAAGACCGTAGAGAGATTTATCATGCTTGTAGACTTTGTCGGGAAAGTCTGGATCTTCAAACCCTGGTGGTTGACACACATATATCTCTTCATCAATGTCTCCACAGAGAATTGAACATTTGACATCCATCTGATAGACTTTGAACTGCTTGTTAGCAGCATGAGCCAGAAAAATTCGAATAGCTTCAAGACGGGCTACGGGAGCAAAGATTTCCGTGTAATCAATCCCTTCTTCTTGAGCAAAGCCCTAAACCACCAATCTGGACTTGTTTCTTACCACAATACCACAGTCATCGGTTTTGTTCTTGAACACCCATTTCATGCATATTGGGCATTTGTTTGGTGGGAGATCAACCAGCGTCCACACCTTGAGCTTCCTGAACTGTTGTAGCTCCAATTGCATTGATTCAACCTAACAAGGATCCTGAAGAACTGCATGAACATTCTTTGGAATGATTTGGGATATAAAACAAGAGAATATGCATACATTAATCAAACCAGATTGACTTCACGTCCGAACTCCATCGGTGATGGATCCTATAATGTTATCATGGGGATGGTCTTTCAAGTCTTGTAATCAGTGGTTAATGGTAGGGTATTTGAAGAAGGTGGGCTGATGGGTTGTTGATTGGTAGATGATGGAGAGGAAGATGGTTAGGCAGATTTAATTGGTGATGTGGACGGAACAGGTTGAGATGAGGTAGAGGTGGGTGACGAGGGAAGAGATGCAGAAACAGGTGGGGGTGGAATGTCAAAGGATGATGAGGAAGATGCAATGTCAACTAATGTGGTATTGTCAGGTGAGGAATTATGAGGGGCTTGATGAACAGGAGGAACGATAGGTAATGGATCTGGAGGAATGATGTTTGTTTGGACATTGGAGATGGACGCATCATCATCAAAAACTAGAAGTTTAAATGAGCTGAAAAGCGTATTTGAGTCAAAGAACCATGCGGGTTTTGATCGAACATCAGAGGAATTAGATTCATGCCAATCAACATAGAAAGACTCCTGCACAATACGGGTTCTCTTGTTATACACCTGATAAGCTTTCTGAGTGGAGGAGTAACCCACGAAGTAACACTCGTTAGACACATCACCGAATTTCATCTTTTGTGCCTGGGTATTTAGTAAAGTACACAAGCATCCAAATTGACGAAAGAAATTAATCGAAGGCTTCCTCTTATGGAACAGTTCATATGGAGTCTTCATTGTCTCTTTGACGATCAGCACCCTGTTAAGAACATAAGAAGCACAGTTCACCGCTTCTGCCCAGAAGATAATGGGTAAAGAATACTCAATTAGCATAGTACGAGCGGCTAGAATAAAGGTGAGATTCTTTCTTTCAGCAACACCATTCTGCTGAGGTGTTCTCGCTGCACTAAACTGTCTCAAAATACCTTTACCAGCACAGAAGGAGTCAAAGAATTGATTTCTGAACTCGACACCATTGTCACTTTGAATAGCCATAACAATCCTCTTGCTTATCATTTCAATAGAAATAGTCAACTTCTGCAGCCCTTCAGCAGCTTCTCCTTTATGGGCAAGAAATGTCACCCAGGAATACCTAGAAAAATCATCTGTAACGACAAGGCAAAAAGATTTCTTAGCAATGGATTTAACGTTGATTGGGCCAACAAATCAGTATGTAACAACTCGAGGGGATTAGAAATGCTATTTTCAAGTTATGATTTATATGGTTTCTTATGTTGTTTTCCTTTGGCACATGCCATGCATTTCTCAACAACTGAAAAGTCTTTTAAAGGTAATCCCCTAACAAGATTGTTTTTAACTAATTTGTTTATATTTTTGAAATTAACGTGTCCCAATCTGTGATGCCACAAGAAAGACTCAGATGTGGAATATTTTGATAGAAGACAAATGACAGTGGATGTTGACTCTTTAGAACCCGTGTCGAGAGGATATGTGTCATTCTTTCTCGGAGCCCGCATAAGCACCATCACGTCTAGAATATTGTTAGGATCGTGTATTGCACGAAATACTAACTAATTAATGTGTATACCAACTCAAATAGTGCGGAATCCTATTTGATTGGCGATCCAATCAGTGAGAACGCACGTCGAATCAATTATCAATTGAATCTAAACGTTAAGAACGATATAGAATCGATCTAGTGCGATCTGTGAACTTGGAACAGGTTCTTAGGTTTCTGGACGGCTAGGGTACATCTGGAGTCGAAGCAAATTGAAGTGTTACGTTTTTCCACGAATTAGGTGGTATTTATAGGTTAGGGTTGCTCATTCGTGCGACTGAACCATTAGCATGGTTCATTCGTGCGATTGAGCCATGCGGTTGATTCATTCGCACGACTGAGTGTTCAGTCGTGCGACTGAGTCAGTCGCATGAAGTTGTTCAGGCGTATGGACTGTTTAGGCGCATAGACACTCAGTCGCATGGCCATTCGGACGCATGACCACTGTTGGGGCGCTTGGTCCAGTCGGACACATGTGAACTTCACTCAACCAAGTTTGAATGCATTCATTATTATAACATTATGTGTATCAATTCAAACAATCACAAACCTATATAATCAAGTCAATATAAACAACTCATTAATGAAATATTAAACATTATAAATCACAACCAAACATTATCATTTCATTAATCACCCAAGCATTACATAAGTGTAAGACATTCAAGACATATTACATTAAGATCCACATCTAGGTACATATGTATCAATAAACTCCCCCTTGGACCTAGATCTATCTAATTTCATTCTTCTTCATTACCTCCTCATACTTTTTGTACTTCTCTTCTTTTGTGACTCCTGCGTGTATTTCAAATGCAAAGCAGAGTCTTATAACGTTTTGGAACTGTAGAGCTTGTACAATATCTTGAGAGTCATAGAATACTGGCCACTTGTATAATGTGTAGACATCATTTGCAGACAAGTTAGTAAGCCACATTGGGTCAAATACCCTGATAGTAACCATTTTTACTTCTTTGTTAAAGACTATGACTGTCTCTCCTGTCCTCCAATCATAGTACCACTATTTGAAGTGTGGAGTGAAGTCCTGTGACATTTCGCGTAGTTGGATCTTGGACATGGTGCGTGGAGGACTCCACTTCAGCACTATTCTAGGCTTTCCAGTTATAGAGTCAACCTCAGACCTTCGGATATACCTCGTAAGTTGTTGAGGTTTGAAGTTGACCCATCTGGTGTGGTACTCTTTCTTTAACGCAACCTCAAACCAGCCTGACATCTTTCTCGGGTCAGCATATAGCAGCTTTAGTCTGGCTAGCTTGTTAAGCTCAAAACCAGGTAGTCTTTAGATCATGTGGGAATCTAAAGTACTCAATACCCTTCTCTCTCTCTTTATCGCGTACACGTTAAGATCCTCAAAATGAGCCCACGCGATAATCTTACCTGACACCTTGTGATGTTTCTTCACTTTGTAGAGTTTGGTGTAGACATTTGGTTTAGGAACAACGCGTTGGGCTCGGATCTCCTCAAAACATGCAGCCCATTCAGCCTTTCGGATGTTGACATCGGCGTCTGAGGCTTGGGCTTGTTCCTCACTCTTCTCGGACTCTTGCTCCATCTTATCCAGTATCTCAAATGTTTCACTGACCAGCGAATCACCCAGATTGGGAATCACATTTCCTTCCTGGTCAGCATATTCTGGATAATGCTCTGCAGTGACATTCTCGATCTCTATCTCATCAATGTCGTTCAGCTCGTCATCACTGGTTGACTAAAAGGTTTGAGCATCCTTGATAATCTCATCAGGATTCAGCTTGAACATTTCGGCCAGTTGCTCATTTGTAAGATCATGAATTATTTCTCCCTCTTCAGGGGTGTAATCACTGATCTCCTGACGATCCCTTGCAGATCAAGAATCATGGTTAGTTGAGTCTTGACCTACTGAAGGGGAGCAACATCATATTCGCCCCTTTGAAAGTTTGGATATGCTTGATTTAGACATGTAACACATCAATCATTAGTTAATAATCAGAACAGAAACACATTAACATCATATAAACATTAAGTACATAAGTTTAATACATGATTAAAGTACAAAAGCTATCAAATACATAAACGTCTAATCATTACTTTGTCCTGAACTCGCTGGCTCATCAGTAGTTGAGGCAGACGACGAGGCTCGTTGGTCTTGATTTCTCTTCGAACGTCTTTCTTGACCCTGAGCTGAGGCAGATGCAACTGCATCTCCTCCTTCATCATCATCATCATTTTGCATTTCCTTTGTCTTTTCTTCATCATTTGCCTCATCATCATCACTATCTTCATCTTCATCCTCATCCTCATCCTCATCATCGTCATCACCATCGTGATCACCATCTTTTTCCTTTATCTTCAGAGGCTTCTCCTTAGTTCCTTTAAGCTTGAGCAAGATAGTCTTTTTGGCATCCTCCAACTCCTCTATCTTCTTTGCTGATATGCTTTATGCTCCTGGAGTTATGCAATCTCTTGGCTCTGAGCAGCCATCTGCTATGCTTGCTACTCAATCAGCTGAGCAAGCTGAGAATCTGCTGAGATTGTGCAGCTGTAAGATCTACCAACTGACGAATCTGAGATGTCTTCTCGTCGTCGCTGCCAGCAGCCTCAGCACCATACGGTTTAGTGCTGAAGCTGTTCCTCTACCCCACTGGGAGGTAGAGGTGATCCAGATGTATGGGAGGGATGTGATGATGGGCTGGCTTGGTGGCTAGTAGTGGTGGTGGTGGTGGCAGTGGTGAAGATTGCGGTTGGTCTGGATGAAGGTGGTGGTGGATGAGGTGTGGTAGATATGGTGGTAGAGCTGGGATGGTGGGGGTAGCAGGTGTTTGGTGACAAAGTGTGGAGGGGGTGAAGTGGTGGTGTAGCTGTGGTGGTGGCTGTTGTGGTGGCTGTGGTGGTGATCAGGTAAATCTCCTTCTCTTACTCTTCATTCCATGAGGCTGAGTCATCCTATTTTTCCTCGTTCCCTTCAAGGAGGATGCTGCCCCTTGGCTGCTAGGTGGGTCCGGGTATTATGGATCTATATCAACATTGCAGCATCCCCGGACCCCGGACTCCCATGGCGTCCACCAACCGCCCTAATACCTCTCTCCGTGGCTACTACCACCCGACTCCCCACCGTTTCGCACCAGAGGTTCTTCATCTGACTCCTCCTCCTCCTCCATCTGGAAGTCAAGGTGAATAGGAGCTGGTTCGGGTCCACCCTTAACATCCCCTCCCTGATCAGCATCATGATCATCACCGTCGGAGTCATCGGAGGGTAGAGCAATCTGCTCAACGTCCGAGTCACTGTCATCGTGGCGCCACTTCCTCCGAGCTGGCGCCACATAATCCTCACGGGCCAGATTCCCAAACACTCGCCTGACAGGGGGTTTCACTAACTTCGCCCTGTACACCTTCATTCTGCCTAAGGTGGTATCATCCATCACCTCAAGCACCACGACATCTTCCTTCTCCTTTGGCAAGGAAGGGAGCTTCTGTCAATAATCATCTGCATAATCGAGGGTACATGCAGAAGCCCTCCTTCCCTTTCCCCTCAATGTTCTCAACCAAGTAGGTGAAGATCATCCTGGAGAAGCTGAACGGGTGGTTTAGCACCAACGCTGCATATGCATTCTGGATCTTATCTGATAGCTTATCAAATCCTCCCTTCCTAGATGCTATGCACTTCAGCAGCACATGTGCGAGGTACTTGAACTGGGGGCACAGGTTGCTCTTGTTGAGCACCCCTGCGTTGATGTCCCAGAGTACTTAGCTCGCAAGAAACATCCTCTCGGAGAGTAAGGGTGTAGTCTAATGGGACAGTCAGCATCGTCCCCGAACTGCAGCACCATCCTAAGATCATCCTCCGTGATCTCAATGGCCTCTCCAAAAATGGTACTCCTGATACGATAAGGCTCAAAAGATCTATCAACAACTGCGCCTTCCCAGAAGGCCTGCTGAATGGAGCGATACGGTGTACATGGAGCAGATATAGCATGAGCGATCCTCGATCTCCTCAGAAATGTAATAATGCCAGAAAAGTCTGACGCATTTCTGGATGTCAGATCCAGATGAGCACAAGTGTTGTGCTTAGTACTCATATTCCAGCGACTCGCCATCTCTTACACAATAAATATAAACATTAGTATCCGTTGGTTAAAAATATCTTGAATCACTTGAACTTGAAAACATTCTTTTCTGTCATCCGAATGAGACTGTACGACTGAGATCAAGTCGTGCGAATGAGTAGTGCGACTGAGATCCAGTCGTGCGAATGAGCAGTGCGACTGAGATCATTGTGTGAATGACCTCATACGTACGACTGAGTGTGCGACTAGGCTCATACGTATATAAACTCATGTGTTTACCCCAGTCGTGCGACTGAACTCATACGTATGGTTCAGTCGTGCGGTTTAGCTATTCGCACACCTCAGTCGTGCGACTGAAGTTCATCAACATGTCCATTCGCATTACTTCTGGCTGTTCAATTTAAATTTAAGTTTTGACCAATTTTTAAGATTAACATCGTGTTCTGGTCATTAATCTCGCAATCATTTAATTTAACACCTAACGACTTTGATTTCATTATTTTACTTAGTTTCATTTAGATTATCAGTCCAAACATGTTTCAGTTTTCGGATAGGGTCGATTGTCCAGATATGGACTCAAATTGAGTGAGATATTGATGGATTTGCACCGCAATATACCTGTATAATCAGTGCAGATAGTCAGTACACAACAATCAATGATTTATAGTGATCAAACGAAAATTTGGCGGAGTAACACTAGTCGTGCGAATTAGGGCAAATTTGGGAGTGATGAGTCTCTACGACCGACTCCCCCTCTATTTAAACTAAACCTGAATTCAATCGTACGACTGGACTCATACGCTCATTTCATTCGCCAAATGGGCCTCAGTCGTGCGATTGGTTCAGTCGCTCCCCTTCAGTCGTCCGACTAGAGTTCAGTCGTGCGACTTGTTCATTCGCTCGCTCTCAATCGGCCGACTGGGTCATTCGTATAAGCCATTCGGTTGAATGGTCCATACTCATGTCCATTCGGCTATAAAAGGCATGAGTATGGTCCATTCGTACGATTGGGCCCATACTCATGGTCCAGTCGTGCGAATGGGTCATACTCATGAAATTTTTTGCCGTTATGACCATTTGACATTTAAACCCTTTTAAACTGTTGAATTAACATTATGAACATTTGATCATCTCAGACATGATCATTTTAAATTGAAAAACTTTTGATCACCTCAGATGTGATCCTTTTTAACATTTTGTCACCTCAGACGTGACCCATTTACCTTTTAAAAACACATGTGGTCACCTCAGACATGACCCTTTTAGGTGATTTACTCCTTTATGAATTCCATGATGTAGTCTGATATTAAACAACTGAATTGACTAAATTTAAATAAAATAAAGACTTAAACTGAAGTACAAAAATAAACTTGTTTTTGACTTTTTGTGAGGTGTAAATCCTAAGATAGATATCTACTGGATTCGGTTCCGGAATAGGCAGCTTCAATTCATTTTGACCATAACTGGACCAATTCAATTTGGAATCATACAGGCATGTCAAATCATTTGGGAAATGTTATTAAAAACTTTTTGATGCTCACTTCTTGTTGTTCATCTAGAGTCGTTAGCAATTTAGGAAATCATACTGGTACTATTAGATCCCCATTGATTTGGGCTTCCAAGAATTGTAGCCACGATGATTGTCAGTATACTTGTCCTCTTAAATCCATACACAGACTTTTGACACAGATTGGTGATAGTTTAAGGTTTAATTATTTCAACCAACATTTGTGGATCCCATGCTTATGTGGTAACCAACATTCCTCAGGAGATTTTAAGCGGTCTACGGGTATTTTGACAAGAAGAGACTATTCTTAGAGCTTTCAAAGAGAAGCCAAGCCTCAGGTCAGTGCCATCGCACAACAGAGAGGCGGCAAACAACATTGAATTCTAGAATATATAGGTTATGCTTATCCTCAGGTCAATGCCATCGCACAGCAGAGAGGCACACAACCTATCTTCTTGTTAGAGCATCTTTATTTTTCTTTTGCACATAACGCACCAACAACATAAGTTTTTAGCTTGATAGCATTTGCTTTTCATTTTTTCGTGCTTTGGTCTATTTTGGTCATCCGCTCACATTTGTGGCGTTTATTTGCTCGTCACCCCCTTATTGGAATATTATTGATTGTGTTAACCAGTGATAAGATGTGAACCCACAGTCAGTTGAACAACTAAGTTTAATCTTGAGATCACCAATCAAGTCTAATCATCTATTGTGTTGAATCTACCGACATATCATCTGTGGTCTAGCAACCTCTAGGTCTACTTTCGTTGTGTTACCTTAGTAGTTACCAGTGTTTCTATCATTTTTCCTTTTATATTGCTCAGACTACACAGACTTCTACTTTGAATTTTGCATCTTAACTAATTTAAACTTTTAAATTCCCACTTGATTTGTTCATGTGTACTATCATTTTCCAAGGTATTTGAATCGGTATCACATATACGATCTACTTTCTATCAGCTAGCCTCTCCTTCTCTTCTCCCTCGTTTTTTTTAATGTTACTGGCTGACCTATTCTCCCCCTAAAATTCTAAAACCGTAACCGATTTACGTTTTTTAGGATTTTAATAGACAGCTAAAAAACATATATTTAATTTAAACATAAAATAGAATAAATAAAGGAAATAAAAAGAAAAAAATAAAATTAGACTAAATGCATCGGACTACACATGGTCATCATCTGGAATGACATCACTTTTCTTTTTAACGCCGTTGACCTCTAACAAATATAGAAAACGTGGTTTGTCAAAAGCCTTTGTATAGAGGTCAGCGCGTTGAAAATCAGTGTTTATTTTTACCACATCGATTAAATTCTTTTCAAAGCAGTCACGTATGAAATGATATTTTATGCCGATGTGTTTGGTCTTAGGATGTTGTACCGGATTTTTAGTTACTGCAATTGCAGCAGAGTTATCAACAAAGAAAGGAGTAGAAGAGAAATTTAAACCATAGTCCCGCATTTGCTGTTGAATCCAAATGATTTGTGAACAACAACTTGCAGCAGCAGCAACGTATTCGGCTTCACAGGTTGACAGTGCAACCGAGATCTGCTTCTTACTTGCCATGTCACTAATCTCCTCCCAAAAATTGACACCCTGCTGATGTAGACTTGTAATTCATCTTGCAGCCACCGTAATCCGACTCACTATACGTCGTGAGCTCAAAATCATCATCATGAGGATACCACAACCCAAGTGTTGGAGTACCCTTCAAATACCGAAATATCCTTTTCACCCCAATCAGATGGTTAACCTTTGGCTTAGCCTGATATCTAGAACATAGACATGTAGCATACATGATGTCTGGTCTTGAGGCAGTGAGGTACATGAGAGATCCAATCATTCCTTGGTACATGGTTGCATCACCGAGAATCTCCATTTTCATCGGGTGCTATATCATGGTTTTTGCAAGTGGAGTCCCAGCTGTAGAAGCATTCTCCATGTCAAACCGACTGAGAATGTCTCCTACATACTTGGTCTGAAGTAGGAAAATTCCTTTTGGTGTCTGATCCACCTGTAACCTGAGAAAGAATTTCATCTCTCCCATGGCACTCATCTCAAATTCAGCCTTCATTACTGCTTCAAACTCTTGACATAACTCTTCATTCTTTGATCCGAAGATGATATCATCAACATAGATTTGAACCTGCAGCAAATCACCATCTTTCTCTTTGATAAACAGTGTGCAATCAATAACACCTCTACGAAATCCATGTTTCACAAGGTGAGTTGAGAGTTTCTCATACCAGGCCCTTGGAGCTTGATGAAGCCCGTATAAAGCCTTGTCGAGTTTGTAAACTCTGTCCCGATGATAAGGATCTTCAAATCCCTCGGGTTGACTGACGTACACTGTCTCTCGGATTTCACCATGAAGGAATGCACTCTTCACATCCAATTGATAAACTTTAATCTTCATATACGATGCATAGGCAAGGAAGATGTGGATGGCTTCCATTCTTGCCACGGGTGCAAACACTTCATTGTAATCTATGCCCTCAACTTGTCGAAATCCTTGAACTACAAGTCGAGCCTTGTTCCTGATAATAACGCCTTGGTCATCCTTCTTGCATTTCAAAACCCATTTGGTGCCAATGACCTTAGCACCTTTAGGTCTATCCACCAGAGTCCACACTCCTAACTTCTTGAACTGAAGAAGTTCTTCTTGCATAGCACTCACCCATGCCTCATCATTCAGTGCTTCACTAACGTATTTTGGCTCAACCTGCGAGACAAAACAACGATAAGCACCGTCGTGAATGTATCCTTTTTCCATTACCGAGGCATAATCGGCTGAGTACAGCTGATTTCTGGTCTGCACTCCTGATCTGACATCCCCAATGACATTGTCTAGGGGATGATAGACATTTAGACGTGATCCTGGAGTGGTGGGAACAACTACCTCAGAGTCAAGATTATGAACATTTGGTTCTGTATCTGAGGTAGTAGGAGTTTGAGGTTCTGAAGTCGAAGAGGCATCACTGTTAGATGCTTGTGAACTTGTAGGAATTTGAACTTGTCCCTCCTGATTGTTCTGGTCATTTTCCTCAGCTTCATCTTCTGAGGAGGAGTCACTTGCTTCGAGTGCTCCCCCTGAGTGGTGAGATGAGTCACCTTGTGAACCAGATGATGCTGAATCTAGTGACGGTGAGTTCAAGACATCATACATCATTCTAGTTGCTAACTCATCGTCAGAAGAGGAGATAGGTATGTTGAAGGACTTGAAGAATCCATCATAGTCGAAAAGAAAGCGGGTCCTTTTCCAGTAGGTGGTGTGGTGTATCTATGAACATCAACATTACACCACACTTCTACTAAACCGTTGAGTTGTTGTAAACTCTCTTGTTCAGTATGTTCTATCCTAGGAAGATACCTTCTTCAGCCTTCTCGCTGAATTTTCCTTTTTGAGTCTTCTTCAGTAGAGTGCACGGTGCGCCAAATGGTTCGAGATACTCTAGATTAGGTTTACGTCGTTGTAGTAACTCGTAACATGTCTGGCCATGGCGTTTGACTACCAGAACTCGATTTAATGTGTAACACGCATTTGCCACTGCCTGATTCCAGAATTGGATAGGCAGTTTCGAGTCTGCTAGCATTGTCCGTGCTGTCTCTATCAAGTTGTGATTCTTTCTCTCACCAACGCCATTCATCTAAGGCCTGTAGGCAGAAGTGAACTGGTGCACAATTCCCTTTTCCTTGCAATAAGCCTCCATCCACTGATTCTTGAACTCAGTCCCGTTGTCTTAGCGTACCTGTCTTACCTTCAACTTGTAGAGAGATTCCAGTGTAGTTACTAATTCCTTGAAAGACTCAAATGTTTCTGATTTGGACTTCAGAAACATTACCCAAGAGAATCTTGAGTGGTCATCAGTAACTACATAGCAGTACAAATTGCCTACAATGCTTTTTGTACTGACTGGACCAAACATATCCATGTGAAGAAGTTCAAGAGGAAGCTCGATGGAATGAACTTTCTTTTCCTTATGAGACTTCTTCGTCTGTTTTCCTTTCTTGCATGCTACACAGAAATCCAGAAGTTGGAAATTTTTGACGTTAACTCCTCTCACTAGATCATTCTGGATCAAGTGATTCATCTTCCGTTGATTAATGTGTCCCATTCTCTTGTGCCAGGAAATGGAGTCCTTCTCAGTAGCTTTTGATAAGAAGCACTGAACTTCATGATCCATTGTGGAAGCCGTTGAGAGATCCAAAACATAAAGATCTTTATATCTTGAAGCTGTCATCAAAACTTGGTCCTCTAGAATCATATAGTCCTTCTTCAGGACATAACACTTCTTGTTGTCGAATACAACCTTAAATCCTTTGTCACATATTTGGAAACAGAAAGTAAGTTGTTTTGAAGTTGTTGAACGTAGTTCACTTTATCAAACTTAACTTCTGATTTCCCACTTCTCCTTGAGCTGTGATATAACCTCCTTTGTTACCAGCAAAGGAAACATGCCCTCCTTTTATTTGTTTGACGTTTGATAAGAGTGCCATGTTTCCTGTCATGTGCCTGGATGCTCCGCTGTCTACAATCCACGTGTTTTTTCAGCATCGTAGCGAACACCCTGCACATTCAATTTAAAACATTAGTTCAGGTTAGGAAACCCAAGCCTTTACTGGCTTGGGTTTCCAAGAGGCATCACACATCATGATTCAACCCATTGACCCTTAGAAGGTGAGGCTAGCTCAGGTGACTTCTTTTCCTCATTATCAGACACAGAGGTTGACTTTTCTTTCCATAAGCCAGATTTGTGTAAGGCCTGTTTGTGATAAACAGACGACTGGCTAATGGGTTGAACTTTGGGTTCACTAGGTCTTCTAGGTGGAGTCAATGAGCTCCTCTTAGAAGACCTAGGTTTTGATTCTGAAGTTCAACTTTCTTCCTAGGTGTCTGATAGTAAGGACAGTAAGAAGCAATGTGTCCACACTCTCCACAGTCGTAGCATGACCTGCTATCAACTTTATGATTAAACTGTCTATATGCAGACGTGTGTGACACCCTAGTGACATCGTTATGTTTGGGCTTTGACTCTACTTCTTTTGATGTTTTATCTTGTTTAACAAACTTAATTGTTTTAACATTCTTAACATCTTTTCCATTTTGGTTAACTGGACTTTGACATGAAACTCGTGATTGGTTAACATTAATAGTCTTTTTAGGTTCAGATTTGACTTTGTTTGACCTTGACTTTATATTAACCTTTTCAAACTCTTTTTCCAGATTAACACAAGGCATTTTACCTTTTGCCTTTGAAGTGGCCTCCTTTTGTTTTGTTCCAGATTCATTTGATGTACCAGATGAATCTGGATCACTTACAAGAGGAGTAGACACCACATGATCCTTGATTGGATTGTTATTTATTGGTTTACTCTTAGTGTTCACCAAGGTCTCAGGTGGTGGTGGAGCCACTTTATATCCCAAACCCTCCCCATTGTTACGCTCTCTCACTAAGTGTTGGACAATATGAGATGAACTTGTCCAACTGTGCAGTTTTTGTTTTAATAAATTGACTTGTACTTCTAAAACTGCTTTTTGGTTCTTAGTGTCTTCTAGGGAGTTAAGATAGTACCTAATGTCATTTGTTGGTTAAAGGCTACTACTTCTGTTTCCTAAGCTGTTTATTCAAAAGGTCTATCTTTTCTTTGTAACTATGCTCATTTTGTTTTAAAAACTCTATTTGCCTCAGTGCACAGTTGCAAATCCTTTACTAAGCTATCATTATGATCTAATAACCTAGCAAATTTCAGATCTATGCTTTCCCTAAATTTATTACAATCAGAACAAGCATGATTTTTGAAAAGTTGGTCAGTAGTACTTACCTGAGGAGGTTCTGATGAATTAGCCATCAAAGCAGCATCTGATGTTCCTGGTTCTAGTGATTATGTCTTTGTTGTAGTTTTCCTTTCTTCAGGCTTGTAGTTGACCTCAATAGCAGTCTCTTCAATGTTTGGCATCGCGAGTTCCACTACAATATCTCCTTCACTCGCGGAATCATCATCTAAGTCTTCCACACTAGCAATATTTGGATTCTCCCGGAGAGACAAACTGGAAACTCCAGTCATGTCCCTCATCATCATGAGCAGTCAAGACTTTTGGATCCTTGCTTGATGAAGTAGGACTGCTAGTTGGCTTATCTTGACGAGTGAAGGACGAGAATGGATTCCTGTTTCCAGTCTTCTTGGGCTTCACACACTCTCTTTTGACGTGCCCCTTTTCTCTACAGTTGAAACAGGTCACCTTGCTCTTGTAAAAACCAAAAGTAGTGTCCTTAGTAGCAACCAAGTTTTGTCCGGTCTTCTTCACAGACTTCTTAGCTCTCTGGACAGCACTTGCTAGGGCCCACATTATATCCATCCTCTCCAACTCTGTCTCATCTACCTGCTCGTAGTCCTCGTCTGCCAGATGGCAGTTTCTAATTTTCCCAGCAACAAGTCCATCATAGGAGTGGACTACTATTGATAAGAGATCCATGTGCTCTCTTGCTACTTCTACCATCACATTTCCGAGATTCTCAGTCTTCAGTCTTGTAGCATTTGCTTCAGATGCAATGTATTGGGTACTAGAAGACCCTGACGTTTCTGACCCTGAAGTAGAGGCTTGTGAAGGACCAGATGAGCTTGACATAAAGGCGGTCTGAAGTGGTGCTCCAGACGTCTTGACTTGTGGAGTTGCATTGTACATAGCTGGATTCTGAGTATACGAAGACTTTTGAGCTCGGTACTTCATCCTTAGTGCTTCTTCTCGCAGCTTTAGAATGAAATCATTGATGTCCAACCTCGCTAGCAATCCATTCTGTCTCAGATTTGAAACAAAAGAAGCCCAATTTTCTGGCAACCCGTCTGCAAAATTCGACACTTTGTCTTCCATGGTCGTTGTGACACCATGCGTGGCAGCTCGCTCATGAAATGGTAGAATCTATCAATGACATCATCCAAACTCTCATTACCCATCGATGATAAGTTGTCAAACTCTTTCTTCAACTCTTTAGCTTTAATAGCCTTCAATGACGCATTCCCGTCATACCTTTTCTCCAGCTCATCCCATAACTTCTTGGCTTGCTTGTTCTCAGAGAATTGATGGAAAATATCCTTAGGAATAGACTGAGTTAGCAACGCATACACTCTCTTTTCAGCATTATATTTGACTTTTTGTGCATTACTCTCATGCCACCTAATGTAAGTTTATTCCCATCAGCACCTACTAGCATACTGTACCCCGTCTCAATTGCTTCCCACATATTAGGATCTACTCCATTTAAGTAGATCTCAAAACATTGTTTCCACTGTGGGATTCATCTAATGTTATAAGCTTAGGGGGTTTATTGTGATTCCCCACTTCACTCTCCAGTAGCAGTAAGTTCTGAATACGTGAGTCCTTCCCTGCTGTAAACGCTAAATACTGGTCCTCCATTGCGATTAACTTTAGTCTATTAAACAAACTGTTTTACTAGTGCGAATGGAGCTGTGCGATTGGTCCAGTCGTGCGAATGAACAATGCGAATGGTTCAATCGTGCGGCTGAACTAATGCGGTTGATCCAGTCGTGCGAATGAACTGATGCGGTTGAACTATGCGAACAGTCTGCTCAGTCGTACGAATGAAGGTACGAATGAGTTCAATCGTACGTCTGAAGGATGTGAATGTGTCCAGTCGTGCGATTGAGTCAACCGTGCGACTGAAGCTGCTGGAATTTGAAAATTTCTAGGTTTAAGGTGTTTTGGCAGTAAAAACCCGAATTTTCACTAAGCCTAAACGTCGTATGCCGGAAAAACCAAAACCTTATGAGCAGGAGACGTCCAAGACACCGTTTGACACGAAAAGATTGCGTTTTTTGTGAAAAAACACAACTTTTGTATCAAAAACGATTGAATCACACGTAATCAAGAGCCAAAGCTCTGATACCACTTGTTAGGATCGTATATTGCACGAAATACTAACTGATTAACGTGTATACCAACTCAAATAGTGCGGAATCCTATTTGATTGGCGATCCAATCAGTGAGAACGCACGTCGAATCAATTATCAATTGAATCTAAACGTTAAGAACGATATAGAATCGATCTAGTGCGATTTGTGAACTTGGAACGGGTTCTTGGAGGTTTCTGGACGGCTAGGGTACGTCTGGAGTCGAAGCAAATTGAAGTGTTATGTTTTTCCACGAATTAGGTGGTATTTATAGGTTAGGGTTGCTCATTCGTGCGACTGAACCATTAGCATGGTTCATTCGTGCGATTGAGCCATGCGGTTGATTCATTCGCACGACTGAGTGTTTAGTCGTGCGACTGAGTCAGTCGCATGAAGTTGTTCAGGCATATGCACTGTTTAGGCGCATAGACACTCAGTCGCATGGCCATTCGGACGCATGACCACTCTTGGGATGCATGGTCCAGTCGGACGCATGTGAACTTCACTCAACCAAGTTTAAATGCATTCATCATTATAACATTATGTGTATCAATTCAAACAATCACAAACCTATATAATCAAGTCAATATAAACAACTCATTAATGAAATATTAAACATTATAAATCACAACCAAACATTCTCATTTAATTAATCACCCAAGCATTACATGAGTGTAAGACATTCAAGACATATTACATTAAGATCCACATCTAGGTACATATGTATCAACCAATATCAATCTCGGATTTCAGAAAGAGGCATTCACTGGACTTGAACAAGACCGGAATGTCTTTATCACAAATCTGAGAGGCGCTGAACAGATTGAAAGCTAGCTTTGGCACATTATTGACTTTCTCCAGTGTAAGAGATCCATTGGAAACCTCCCCTTGGCCAGTCATTTTTCCTCATTTCTTGTCGCCGGCAAACGCGACATATCCTCTATTCATTATGCGGTAGTTTGTCAATAAATTCTTTAGCTTCGTCATATGTCTAGAGCATCCACTATCAACATGCCAAACACTATTTACAACTTTAGTCGATGATCCCTACAATAATAGTATAAACATATTAACTAGTTGAAATTGGAACCCATGTTTGAACAACCTTGGGCTCTGGTGTAGATGACTTTTTGCAAAAGAAATTATTAACCAGATGAGTACTGCCAAAAGAATTCTTATGAACATGTCTATGATGAAGCTCAGGACAGTTTTTAACTACATGATCATCTTTACCACACCTGAAACAAGGTGATTTTAATCTATTTCTGTTATGTCGTAAGTCAAGGATTTTATTAATGTATATTTCTTCAACACATTCAGACAATCTAGAATCAACATCACTATAAGTCTCGAACATATCTCTGGGTCTGTTTTTATTTATAAAAGAATGATTATTTACACATGATGAAACGTTTTCATCTGAAGTGCACGTGGTACTTGTACCACTTGTACTTGCACACGATGATGACATTACCCTTTCACTTGATGGTGAAATATTAATTAAGGTAAATGATGGGATGGGGTGAGAAAAGAATTTTTCAAAACAGTTACTTTTAATTCTCTTTACTCTTGACAGCAGAGTCATTCACAACATTATCAAGACAAACAGAAGAAGCATAACATTACAACTCAAATCATCTAAAGAAGAAGTAGAAACATTACTAAAACAAGTCAACTAAGTGTTTGAGACAGATTTTTTGGAAACAAAAACATAACTTAAACTAGAGCTATGATCTAAAACAGAGTGCTGAGGTTTAGGTATACTAAAACTATTGCATCCAAGCCCGCTAGTCGGTCCATAACAATACTCCTCACGCACGTCCTTAGAGTTCATACCTTCTAAACCTGCAGTCAGACTGTTAGTGTCTACTTGAATCAAATCATTAGAAGGATGTGGAACACGCATAGGTGAATAACAATAAGTACTAGGAGGAGGATAAATTGCAGCAGTTTCATAACCCAAACTCATGTTAATCCTAGCCCCCCTCTTTTATTTGCATAAATCATCATGTTTCATCCTAGATATTGTCCATTTATCAAGCTTTGACTGAAGTTTACTTGTTTCGAACTCAACAAGAGCAACTCTTTCAGTCAAAGTATTAATTTCAACATTTCTTTCTAAAACAATTCTTTTTAAGTGTTCATTTTCTTTTAAAGCTTCATTTAATTTAACAAAATATTTTGACTCGTTTATTTTAAGCTCTTCATTAATTCGTTTTAAATCCTTTTCGTTATCGAGTAACAGACGATTTGCTTTATACACACCAAACAGCCTTACTTTGCACGCTGAAGAGCACATATCTTGTATCACCTCATATGGAAGATCCATCACTACCTTCTCTTCTAGCAAAGCCTTTTCGCATTGACACACTGGAGTACTCTTCTTGTTTTCCTCAACAGTGGTTGCAGCATCAATCTTCTCTTTCCTCTGCTCTTTAGTTTGGCTTCCATCTATCAGCACCTTCTCATCTTCAGCCTCTATCAAAACCTCAGCCTTCAAATCATCATCTTTAACCTTCTTTACACACTCCTCACAATCCTCCTTCACATCCTCAGCTACTTCAGCTTTACTTCTAAATTCTTTAAACAGAACAAACTCTTCCTCACAATCCATCTTCTCCTTCTCTTCAACAATCTCACTAACAAGGGCTTGATTGGTTTGTTCTTTAGTCTCTTCTGCTTCTTCACTCCAGTCAAAGTTAGAAATTAAAGCTGTCTCTTTCTTCTGTTTCATTTCTTCCTTATCTCTGTTAGAAGCTAATCTTGGACTCCTGAATTGCTTGGATCGGTGACAATTGGCAATGGACATTCTCTTTTGAAGTGTCCTAACTGCTTGCAGTTAAATCACCTCAGTTTGGATTTGTCAAAGCCTAATTTGAAGTTAGAGTTTTGGCCTCCAAAATTATTCCTACCAGTTCTCTCCATAAACCTTCGAGCTCTAAGAGTCAACATCGCCATTTGCCACTGTATATCAGTCTCTTCCAGATCATCTGGATCGACTAGATACATATCCTCTATGGACATTCCTTTCCCTTTCAATTCTCCAGCCACTAATGCCTCATAACTCTGCACGAACATGCAAAAGAGTGTCATCGTTTCAGATGGAATTGACGTTCCAGCACTTGCTTTTGAGTTAGCTTGATCTCTACCAGAATTAACACCACCACTAGATTGATCATATGTATTCACTCTACCTTGTCTTCATGCTTGCATTGGTGAGCTTGCAGCGGAGGTAAGCAATGCAGGATTCTGAGTAAAACCAGATGATGGCATCATGGTTTGATTAAACTCCCTTCTCTTCATGTCTACCTCCAATAATTTAAGCTTGTTAATGATGTCCATAAGCTTGTAGTCAGTAAAACATCTTTCTTGCTTCAACATCCTCACCTGTAAACTCCACTGTGGTGGGAGTGAGTCCAACAACCTATTCACTTGCTCACTCTTGGAGAGTTTTTCATCATATTTCTTCAATGTGCTAGAGACTGTTAGAAAACAGTTTGTTAGATCAGTGAGACTCTCATTCTTGTAACCCACAAATGAGTCAAACTCCTTTTCAGCTAGAATACCCTTGTTTTACTAACTCATCATTTTCATCATAAAAGTCACAGAGAGCATCATAGAGAGACTTAGCATTCTTGTGTTCGGCAAAACAATTGTAGATGTCTGGTGCAAGTCATAGAGTTAAAGCTCCGAAAGCTTTCTGATCTCTGTCAATCAACTTTAGATCTTTTTCGGAAAACGTGGTTGGGTCCTTGTTTTGAGAAACAACATAACCAATAGTAACAGTTGGTATGTATGGACCAGAGATAATTGATTCCCATTGGTTATGATCAGTGTAGAAAAAGAATGCCTTAAGACATCTCTTCCAATCTTCAAAATTGTCTCCATTGATGAGCCTCGGGGTCTGTTGGGTGCCACACTTTCTAAATCAGCAAGAGTGAGAGTAGTCATCTTTGACATGATAGTTTCGCAGAAGAAATGACAGTTTCGCTGGATTGAGCTAGTTTCGCTGAGAGAACACTAGTGTCGCTGCTAATTCCGGCAGCAGTTTCGCTAGCCAAAAGGTTGAATATGCTTACTTTCGCAGACAGTTTTGCACGAAACAAGCTTGAACTTTCGTTCAGATGTAATTTCGGCGGCAATTTCGCTTGAAAATGGAACACAAGCACTGTTGAACTTTCGTTCAAAGAAGATACTTTTGCTGAGTTTCTCAAAGCAACCATAAAAGGCAAAACACTTATAGTTTTGCTCGATGAAGGCAGCAGTTTCGCTGGAAGAACCGTACTTTCGCCCGATGATTCCGAAAAACTTTTTGAACACGAAATCAATCTGAAATTTCACCCAAATCTCATTGAACTTGAGATCTGATAATTATCAAGGCTTTCCCAACCAAGAACTAACAGATGTCAATCAAATTCCATATCAAATACACTGAAATTTGATCCGGAATTGATGAACTTGTGATATTGAACTCAACTATCAAAAACCTCAAACAATCAAGAGCACAAAGGCTCTGATACCATTTTGTTAGTCCAAAACAATCGAATTACAGTACACTTGAATGATTGAATCATTCAATATCAACAATAAGCACAAACAAAAAACAATTTGATGATGAAGGAGAACCCAAAAGTATTCAAAATATGACAATCACACTCCAATACTAACAATATAACAAAGCTCAATATATCTATGTAAAATTCCAGCTTACAAAGGCACTTGCAACAATGATAAACGGATTAGGGTTTTGCAAGGATGCCTTACAATGAAAGAAATCAAATCTATATATAGTATTGATAGTTTCGCTGACAGTTTCGCTGTCAGCGAAACTATCCTGCCAATCCACAGTTTCGCCCGACTGTGACATACAGTTTCGCCGGGTGAAACTGGCAGCTGGCTATGAGCGAAACTACATATCGCTCATAATTTCGCTGGGCAGCAAAACATAACTAATAAACAAACTTCCACAAGTAAACTAATATTTAACCTATTACAATCAAACATACACAAATTCTAATCTAAGGTGAGTCCAACCTATACTTGATCTTCAATCATCATGGTAAAACTATTTGATAATCTCTGAGAAAACCACCATGGATATACCATTAGGTAATCCCTGAATCCGTTTCATGAAGAATTGAATAGAGATGATTCATAAGAATCAGAGGACATCCATTTTGGTCTTTTGAAAGGATTGTGCACATTGGCATCCTTTGCATCAGGTGAGAATATCCAGGACTGTAATGACATACAACAGAGGATACCTCGTCACTTAAGGTCTATGATGACTCATAACAGAAGAGTGAACACATGCGGTAAATAGATCTCATGGTTATTCATATCACCATCGGGTGTGAGTTTGTGACTTGACAAACAATCAATGAGATAAGCTAACACCACTTACAAGAACTAAGACGGATACACATAAATGCATAATGATTTAGTTAAATCACAAGAATCTACCGTTTCTGTTTAATTGCATGAGCTTACCAGCACATCATATCTGATCACGTCAGACTTTATTAACTAGTGAAGTATGTAACTGATTACAACTGATGTACTGCCATTTCTCACATATTGCAATGGCAGATTCAATCCTAAAATAAGAAATGAATAACTTAACTATGTTTTTGTATTTTTATTTTATATTTTTTCTTTTGATTTTGCACTTTTCTATTTTTGTATTTGCTTTTTTTTTTACCGCACACACACATATATACAATTTGGCAGTTAACTTTGACAATATCTCTTTTAATTTGCTTATAAAAAGAAGGGAGCGTTCTTTTCATTTTGATAAAACAAAATCAGTTTTCAACATGATTAATAAGACCAACACACTCAACCAAATACTCAAACCTTCCTAGTAAAAAGGCTTTTGTAAATAGGGCAGCCATTGTTTTTTAGTTGATATTTGAATCAAAATGATTAAACCTTTTTCAGAGTTATCTCTGAAAAAATGATATCGAATTTCGATATGCTTTGTTTTTGAATTTTGGACATGATTAGTTGTTATAACCATAGCAGCGGTGTTATCAATGTAAATAGGAGTTTTAAGAAAATTGAACCCGTAATCCAGCAGTTAGTTTTGTAACCAAATGATTTGAGAACATCCTGCCGATGCACCTATGTACTCAGCTTCTGCAGATGAGACTGACACATTTTTTTGTTTCTTACACTGCCATGAGAGTAATCTGGGACCCAAAACCTGATAACCACCCATAGTAGATTTGTGATTTTGACAACATCCCCCGTAATCACTATCAGTATATCCATGTAACTCGAAGTTTCCTTCATAAGGATACCATAACCCTAGAGCCGGTTTTCCTTTGAGATATCTGAATATGCGTTTGACAGCAATAAGGTGGTGATATCCTTCGGTTTCTTATGATACCTGGCACGTACACAAACATAATACATTATGTCAGGTCTAGATGCAGTAAGATACATCAAAGATCCAATCATAGATCTGTATAATGTTTGGTCAAAAGATTTTTCTTTCGGATCAGGGTCAATCTTGGTATCAACATCAGTTGGAGTCTGATAGATTGACAATCTTGCAGTTTGAACTTTTTCAAGAGCTTGTCAACAAATTTCTCTTGATTGATAAAAATGCCATCTGCAGATTGTTTCACATGTAATCTAAGGAAAAAGTTTATCTTTTCGCTAAGAACTCATCTGAAAACAAAATTTCATGATATCTTCAACAGGAGCAACTGACTCTACAGTAATGCATTTCTCATATTCATCATTTATTTGAGAAACGGTCAGTCGATCCAAAAATACTCTATTGTATTTCATCTTCACAAGGTAGTTGTATCTATCTTCAAAGTCTTGTGGAATTTCATCTTGATCTTGAGTTGGTTCTTGTGAAGAGAAATTTGATACAAATTAAGCTTCATCTATGTCTTCTTCATCTAAAACTTCATCATACCAGTCATCATTGTAAACTTCTTCAATGTCTTCTAAGGCTTCAATTTGTTCTTGAACATTTTTCTCTTCAACAGTTTCTTTTATTCTTTGTACTTTTGAAGATGACTCAGTTAAACTTGTATCTGCTACCTCATCAAGTTTCCTTTTGCCTTTGAGCACCTCAAGATTATCTTCAACAATCATCTCAGCACTTATCATTTGATCTGGTGAAATAGGCTTTTGAGATTCTTTTTCCTTTATTAATTCATCTTTCAATTTTTCATTTTCCTCAGATAATTTCTTCAATTTTTCTTCAAGAATGTCATAATCCTTTATCATGACTTCAAAATTTTTGATGACATCTTCTTTGTCTTTTGCATAGCTCACAAGCTTTTCATCTTTTAGTAAATTTTCTTCATTCAACTTCGAATTTTCATCCTTTAGCTTTTGAATTTCCTTTTCAAGAGTTATATTCATCTCTTTCAATCTTTCATTCTCAACTTTCAATTCTTCAATTTCTTTCTCTTTAATCAAATTTTCTTCTTTCAAGTTCTCCATCTCATCTATATCAACTATCTCCTCTGTTTGTACTGACACATTGTGTGTTGTACTAACAGGAATTTCTTCAACTTCTTCATTCACTTCAGCTTGAAACACTGGTTCATATAACATATCATTCATGAAATCAAAATCAAAAGTTTGATTTTGTGAATCTTCTTCATGTACAGAATCATCATGAATATCAGCATTAGTAGTTTCTTCAGCTAAGTTCTGAGGTTCATTGACATTATCATCATCATTCCTTTCATCAATTTCTTCTTGATGTGCTTCAGTTGCACCATCATTACCGTCATCATCATCATTATTATCATCATCTGATGAGCTTTTAGTAGCTTCATCATCATCAATTATATCATCCACAACATCCTCAATAAGATCATTTAGATCTATTTGTTCATCTTCAGATAAATGATAGTGTTGTTGATTGATATCTACTTCATCCATAGCTACATTCCTTATATAATCAAAAAATGGAATGTTTTGAGCACCATTATACACAGCTTCTGACATGTGCTCTAATTGCAACTTATCTCCTTTAACTACTTCAACATATAAATCTGCATTCTCTTCATTAATAAGCAGTTGGAGAAATCTTGGATACATCAAGTATTTGTTTCTCTTTCCTCTTTCAAGATTGAATATGAATCCATTCATTATCCACTTTGTCATGTTAAATCTCTGTTTGTGGCTATAGCAATGATAGGAGATGCAATGTCCACTTGGAATGGATCCAACCAGCACTTCTTTTAGACATGCAATGTTGAAATATATAACACAACAATTTCCAGTGTTTATATACTCTCGCTCTGAAGAATTGTTTCTTAGGGAAGTGATCAGGATGACCCATTTGTAGAAATACATCTCTACATTCATTGAAAGTATACTCAGATAAGTCTTCTGGGTAATTTTCACCAAGTTTAAGAGCTATCTGATTGCTTGTTCAGAAACTTCAAGCATTCTATCTGAGGTAATGAAAGCTCTTAAAACTTTATGCCCTTTTTCATCTCTTTCTACTTCTGTTGTTCTCCAAAATCTTTTGATCAATCTTTCATTAATCATGGGTCTTGCACACATTGCATAGACATATTTTGATCTTAGCAAAAATCTTATAATCTCTTCATAACCAACAGCTTCTCTGTTTTCATCATCTAAGAAAGCAACAACATTATGTTTAGGTTCAAACTTCAAAGCTGCCATCTGCAAAACATAGATAAAAAGAATATTAGAACATTTTACATATGAATTTGCAATTTTGTAATATTGAATTCAATTTTGACTTATGATTTTGACTTTTGACTTATGAATTTAATTTGTGAAATCTTAAAATTTATTCATTTTGTATCTATCATCAAGCATTTGAATTCTGATTTATGTACTTTTTGTTAAAAAAAAATTTTGATCACAATTTAAATTCTGTCTGTTCATCTTCTTCTTCCTTCGAAGAACTGACTGATCGATCTATAATCAATATCATTTACAATTTCAGTCGATGACCAATATATCAAATTGCTCGAAATTTGATATATATCAACAATCCAGAGTCAATTTTAGATATGATTAAGATTTAATTAGTTAACTTTGAATGTTATAGTGTTCGAACGCCCAAATAGCAGTCGAACGCCTATGTCAATCATCATGTTTTAACCAAAATCTACTGATTTGAATCACAAACTTACGTTATAGACCCAAATAATATCTAACAATCAACAAGATTTGTTGCAATCACTGAGAATCTGAGACTTCGATGATTACTAAGAGTCGATAGTTCAGGGATTTGTTTTTAGAGAATTTTTAGTGTGAATGAGAAACAAGTATAAGTGTTCAATTTATATTAAGTGAAATTTTAGACGCATGAGCACTGTTTGTGCGTATGAAACCCTAAAATTCACAAAATACTGAGACGCATGAGCACTGTTTGTGCGTTTTGACTCAGACGCATGAGATTGTTCAGACGCATAAGCACTGTTTAGGCGCTTTTGCACAGTTCAGCCGCATGGAGTTCATGAAACGTCTAACCCTAAACACTTTAAACATTTCAACACTGTGTAGACGCATGAGACATTAAAAACGTCCAACACTTGGTTAAAATCAGACTCATTATCACTGTTAAAATCTGACTCATTATCACTGAATAAATCCTGATCAAGTGTGTTCCAGGTCAGTGATATCACAGCAAAGGAGACACAAGATCAAAGGACAGACAATGAGTGTTTTTGACAAAATATCAACTCACTTACTTTTTCAATTGTTGGATTGATTAGGGTATATTTAGATATGACATGATGTAAATCATACACAGAATGAGAGAGCTCAACCATCATCATGACATGCAAGAAAGAACACATACTCAACTTATTACCTGAAACATATGCATCACCAGAGTTCATGCTACTTAAATTAATAGAGAATGATCATGGATAACCATTTGATCAGCTCTAACTATTCATTTGAATAGTTTTTGCACATTAGCATCTTTTGCATCAAAGAGAAAATCCAGGTCTGTAATCAGTTACAACAAAGGATATCTCAGCACTTCAGGTCTATAATGACTCATAACACAGAAGTGATATGATGCTTTGTAACAAATCTCATGATTAATCATATTACCAACAGGTGTGAGTGGTGTAACTTAACAAGCAATCAATCTGATAAGCCAAAACATCTCAAAAGTACTCAGATGAATACACACAAGCATTAAGATTTAGTGTGATCACAAGAATTAACTTTTTCAGTATAGTAGCATGATATTGTCTACACATCATATCTGATCATGTCATACTTTATTAATGAGTGAAGTATGCAACTGATCTCACTAATGTACTATCATTTCTCACATATTGCATAAACATATTTCTTTCTAAAAAAATAAACTGACAATGAGAAAAAGACTCTATTTTTGGAGATTTGATTTATACTTTTGTATTTGTTTTTTTTTAAGAAAACAAAAATCACACACACACAAAATACAAACAGGCAATTAACATTGAGGACCACTTATGATGATCTTTTGATTTAGAGAGTTCACATATGATTAATAAGACCAACTGACTCTACTAAATACTCAAACCGTCCTGGTAGGAAGGCTTTAGTAAATAGATCCGCCAACTGTTTTCCGTTGCAATTTGAATCAATATGATTAATCTTTTTTCAGAGTTATCTCTGAGAAAATAATATCGAATTTCGATATGTTTTGTTTTTGAATGTTGAACAGGATTAGCTGTAATGAACATAACAGCAGTGTTATCAATGTAAATTGGTGTTTTAAGAAAATTGAACCCATAATCCAGTAGTTGATTTTGCAATCAGAGGATTTGAGAACATCCGGCTGATGCAGCAATGTACTCAGCTTCTGCAGTTGAAACAGAGACATTTGTTTGTTTCTTACATTGCCACGAGACAAATCGGGGACCAAGAAATTGACACCCACTCGAAGTAGATTTTCTATCTTAACAACATCCACCATAATCACTATCTGTATATCCATGTAGTTCAAAGTTACCCTCATAAGGATACCAAAGCCCTAAAGCTGGTTTACCTTTGAGATACCTGAATATCCTTTTGACAGCAATTAAGTGAGATTCTTTCGGGTCTGATTGATACCTGGCACAAACACAAACCGCATACATAATGTATGATCTAGATGCAGTAAGATACATCAAAGAACCAATCATTGATCTGTATAATGTTTGGTCAATAGATTTTCCTTTTGGATCAGGTTCAATCATGGTGTTAACATCTGCTGGAGTTCGTATGGACTGACAGTCTTGCAACTTAAATTTCTTCAAGAGCTTGTCAACAAACTTCTCTTGATTGATGAAAATTCCATCGTCAGTTTGCTTGACTTGAAGTCCAAGGAAAAAATTAATCTCTCCCATAGAACTCATTTGGAATCGAGATTTCATGATTTCTTCAAATTCATTGTACAATTTGGACTGGTAGAACCAAATATGATATCATCAACGTACACTTGTACACATAAGAGATCATCATTATCCTTCTTTATGAATAAAGTTGGATCAATTTTCCCTCTTGTGTATCCATGTTGGATTAAGTGTTGTGATAATGTCTCATACCAAATTCTAGGGGCTTGATGAAGTCCATATAAAGCTTTACTCAGCTTATATACTCGATGTGGAAATTCTGCATCCTCAAATCCCAGAGGTTGCTTCACAAACACATCGTCAGTGATAGGACCATATAGAAATGCACCCTCAATATAGAAATCACCTTACATCCATGTGATACACCTTAAATTTTCATGAACGAAAGCATAAGCCAGGAAAACTCGAATGGATTCAAGTCTTGCAACTGGTGCAAAACACTTCATCATAATCTATCCCTTCTTCCTGTGTGTATCCTTGTGCAACAAGGTCACTTTGTTCCTTATTACTACACCACGAACATCGGTCTTATTCCTAAACAACCATTTCGTGCATATAGCATTTTCTCCTTCAGGTAGATCCATTAAATTCCACACTTCTAGTTTGCGAAATTGAAGTAATTCTTCTTGCATGGCTTCTATCCAACCATTGTCCTTTAATGCTTCAGTAATATTTTTAGGAACAATTTGAGAAAGAAAACAAGAGTATAAGCACAAGTTTCTTGTTCTGATTTACTTCTTGTTGTTCTCACATTCAATGGACCAATAATCTGAGAAACTGGATGATTCTTGTGAATACGAGCTGTTGGAAACTCATCACATTGAATATTAACATCCAGATTTGTTTGGTTTAAGTTGAAAAGCTCATGTAACAAAGTAGAAGAATGTGGATTGAAGTTTGGAACTTGAATCGATGAGTTAATAAAGTAATCAAAGTTACCAGTATCAATTGCATCACTAGAGATGGATGATATTCCAGACTCAGGTTGCACAAACTCAATACCATCATTAGGAATTTGTTGTGATCCTTTCTGATCAAATGAAACTGAATGATCTGAAGCTGTATTAGCATGATTATTGTCATCGAATCGTATTGTTGAGTCCTTGACAAATGATAAAAATAGGTAGTCTGAGCTAGAATCATCTGGGTCGTCAGAATCTGAATCCTCACCGAAAGATCCAAGATCTCCTCTAGAGTTCTTCTTACCTGTAGAATCAAGACAATTTGATTGATTAAACAAGTTAGATTGAAGAGAGTTTGATAATGAATTAAATCAAATAACCATGCAGGACCATTTGAAACTGATGGAAAAGAATTTTCCAGAAATTTAACATTGAATGTTTCAAGAATTATATTCGTTCTAGAGTTGTACACTCGATAGGATTTTCAAATAGATGAGTATCCAACCAAAAATCCATTATCAGATTTTGCTTCATATTTTCCTAATTGATCATTCGAATTGAGAATCATAATAGGACAACCAAATGATTTTAGAAAGTTTATGTTCGGTTTCCTGCCAAACATTAACTCATATGGAGTTTTCATTTTATCTTTCACAATTAAGATTCTGTTCTGAAAGAAACACGCAGTTGATATAGCTTCATCCCAAAAAGTGATAGGAATTTTTGCATCAGCTAACATAGAACGAGCAGCTTCAATCAATGTTCTATTCTTCCTTTCAACAACTCCATTTTGTTGAAGGGTTCTGGGAGCACTAAACTGATGAGCTATCCCTTTCTGTGCACAAAACATTCAATGTTAGCATTTTTGAATTCCGTTCCATTATCACTTCTTATTATTTTCACTTTATTTTCTAATTGATTTTCAACTTTAATGATAAATTCTTTCAGTAAATCAGCCGTTTCAGATTTAGCATAAAAAAAAACCCATGAAAATCTTGTATAGTCATCAATGATAACTAAACAATATGATTTTTGTCCAATACTCTTGACATTTGTTGGTCCAAAAAGGTCCATATGTAACATTTGAAGAGGTTGGAAGTTGAGTTTATGAGTTTGGACTTATAAGACGCTCTGTGTTGCTTTCCCTTCAAACATGTTGAGCAGTGATCAGTCGTTGCAAACTTCTTAGATGGAAGGCCAATGACATGATTTCCTTCTACAAGCTTGTTCATATTCTTGAAATTTGAATGTCCGACACGTCTATGCCAAAGCTGGCTTTCATCATTTGATGCTTTAGCAATTAGGCATGTTGTTTCAGTTGAAGGATCAACTTGAGACATATCTAGCTTATATACATCTCTATCCCTTTCAGTTGTAACAATTACCCAATCTTTGCTTATCTGAAAACCTGGCTTCAAAACATAACAGAATGAATCATCAATAGAACAGAGTATGATTTATCACATATTTGGGATACACTTAAAAGATTAAAGTTCAACTGTGAACAAAAGTTGACTTTGTCAAAGCTTATTATCCCATTTGATACTGTTCCTTCTCCTGTTATTTTTCCTCCAGCATCACCACCAAAGGCGACGTGTGTTGCATCTTTTAACTTAAAATCTTGTAACAAGGCAGGATTGCCTGTCATATGCCGGCTACACCCACTATCCACATACCATGTATTAAGTGGTCTTCTTGGGCGTACCTGCACAACAAGAAAATTAAGTTGAGATATCCACCCAAGCCGAGATGGTCTTGGGTTTTCCAAATTTATCAATAATGGTAAATTGTTTGTAATAAAGATTATTCAAATCAGGTTTATTCTTGATGAATTTACCAATCTTGTTCTGGAAATTGTTTTGAAAATCTTTTTGAAAATTGTTTTGAAAATTGTTTGAGTTATTTTGCGGAACATTCATACCATTTGATTGATCAATTTTTGACACGTTTTGATGACTAACAGTTTTATTAGTCATTCTTACAGATCTTGGTATGAATTGTTCTTGCACATGATCTCACATAATTGTTCTTTTGTAAAGATCTCAAACCTAAAGAAGGTTAATTAGTTAATTTTTTGAAATCCATCAGTTTGATTTCTCATATATTGAGGATTAACATAAACTTTGCTCATGTTTGAATTTGCAAATCCTCTAGTATGTGATCTCTTTCTAAAATAATAATTTGCAGTATTGTGAGTCTTCTCATCACAATAAGTACAGTATTTGTTAAAAAACAATCTGCTGTGGAATGATTTCTCATGTCACATATGTGACAGTACTTGTTGAAATAGCACTCAGCAGTATTGTGATTTTTCATATCACATATTTCATAGTACATTTATGGAGTTAAAAACAACTGTTTGTTAACTTTTGACATTATATTTGATTTAGGTGTCAAATAGTTATTTTTCACATTTTGACTTTGTGCCAGATTATTTTGCATCTGTTTAACATGAATTTCCTTCTTGAATTCATTAGGAACAAATCTTTTTGCTACAGCGGAAGTCTTAGAATCTGAACTTGATTTCAGATCAGAGTGAGATTTGTTCATAGTATTTACCTTGTTGTTTTGAAGAGAATTCATATTTAACAAACCGACTGACACAAATTTTATCGGTTTAAGTTTTGTTTCCTGATTTGTTGCTTTGATCAACATTTCTGAACTTTTGTTTTGTTCAGATTTTATTTTTGATGATTTCTTTCTTCTTCTTTGATTCTTTGACTTAGAAGAACTTGGTTTACTCTCAGATTGAACATCGTCAGAAGAAGATTCCTTTTCAAACAGAACTTGTTTTAGATTAATAGTGTTTGAATCTTCTGATGTTCCTACCTGTTGTTTATCTTTTTCTTTGCTTTGAACTCTCACTTCTTCTTATACAACATGAATTTGATCAAAAGTGTTTTGTTTTGTTTGTTTTGGTTCATAAGATTTTATCTTGATTGGATGACCATTTTTAATCTTTTCTTGATCATTTTCAACAAAAACTTGTACATTTTCCTTTTCTTCTTCTGAATTCTTGTTTTTGACCTGAAAAGCTTTAAGTTTAGCTTTATTCTCAGGAGAATGATCATGTGTATTAAAGTTCTCTGGTAAAGTGTTTGTAACAGATTCAGGCATAGGTTCATGAGTGAAAACCTAACCGTGCTTTCTATTTATCATTTCTCTCACTTACCAGTTTTTCTACAATCATTTTTGAACTTTTTACTTTAGCAAGATCCATTTGAGTAGCAGCATGTGCTATCTTATCCTGTTCAAGATTTTTGGTCATCTCTTCTAATTGTTTAGAAACAATTTCTAATTCTTTTAGTGTTTTGTTCCATGAAGTTTGAAGAGAGATAATCTTTTGATCTGCTGTTTTATGATCAGATTTTAGTTTGTTATGCATTGACTCTTCTTGTTTTAGCTTCTCACAGATTTTATGAGTAGTTTCTATAGTATTCAACATGTTTATAGCATGATTTTGTGCGGAGTTTTTCTCTCACTTCAGATGGGATTTCAGGGAATTTTGGAGATAAGTTTTCAGATTTTGAAGATGAAGTGTCAACCTTAGGTTGATTAGACTGTGCCATTAGAGCTACTTCATCTGTATCCTCTTTAGGATCAGATTTGTCACTCCAATCATAGTCATCTTCTTCATTCTCACTTTCCACCTTTGGATCATTGTTTTCTGACTAATCTTCTCCCTGAATTTCTGCAACAAGAGATAAACTTGATGTTAAATCATTAGTAAACTGATCAGCATATGTACTCCAATCATAACCATCTTTAATGTTGACTACTAAAGCTTTCTTGGTTTCATCAGATGATTTTGTTTCATCTTTAAGCTCAATCATAAGAAGACTTTGATAAGGCTTTTGAAAAGTCTTCTGAGCTGGTTGAAACCTTTGATTGCTAGATCTTGATTTAGTATTTCCTTCATTATTCCTTGGAGCTTTGCATTCTCTGGAGAAATGTCCATAACTGTTACAGTTAAAACACCTTAATTTTGACTTATCAAACCCAATAGCCTTGTTAGCACTTGGCTTGTACCTCCTGTTGACATATGTGTGTTTTTGTGTCCTGTAAGCAATCATCACCATCTGCCAGTTTAAGTCTATCTCTTCAACATCTTCAGGATCCATCTCAAACAAATCCTGCAAAAAAGTCTAATTGAGTTAAATGGCTACCTTGATATGCTTGAAAACTAGCCATAAATGCAGTGAATGCAGTTTTAGACTCTTCATCCTCTAATAGGATGTTTATCACATCTTTAACTTTGCTAGATTTAGCAGAGTTAGATGAAGAATTCTCTGTTTGAACATTAGATGGTTGAGACTGGGATTTAGGAGGAGATTGAGAATGAGACTGAGTTGTATAAGCAGGACCACTAGTAAATGATGACTTAGTGAAAAATCCTGCTCCAACAAATAAATCTCCCTCTTCTTCTGTAATTTTCTCACTTTTTGCCTTTAATGAATTTCAATAGTGGTTGTAGGAGAAGCAACAAACTGATACTGAGACATTATTGCTGCTCTATCATTATTCATTGAGCTTTCATCAATCTCTACTGACTCAATCTTGGCAATAAGTAGATCTAGATCCATAGGGAACTTCTCAGTATGCTTTAGTAAGGTTACTGTTTGTTACCATGATGAGGGTAAAGCATTGAGTAGTCTAAGATTTAGATCTTCAAGATCAGGCTTAATAGCAGCTTGACATCTCAGTTGTAAGTTGAACAAATCTGTTCATCATCTGATTTATGGTTTCTCCAGACAAATGTTAAAACAATTCTAATTGCCGTTTCAACTTTTGTTTCTTGAGATTTTGAATCTCCTTGCCTCCTTCACAAATGGTCTTTAAGGCTTTATAAGGTGTATCCAGTTTGATATGCATCAAGCCTTGCAAGAACTTCCAGAGGTAGTCCTTTACACATCAAGGAATATGCTTTGATATCATTCTTTACTCTTCTCAAATCATCTCCTTGAAGACCATATTCAGGATAGGGTTCTGGAGAATCTTTAGTATAAATAAACCATCTGTCAGGCCCATCAGTGATTATAGGAATGTATGGTCCCTTCTCTATAGATTTCCAAAGATCAGTGTCAATGGAATTAAAATGTTGTTTTAACATAAGAGACCAATTTTTGAAATCAGCTCTATTTTTAAATTTTGGAACTCTATTTTCAGAATCTTCTGATTTCACCATTCTTATATTTTTGTTGTTTTTCTTAGATTTTGAATTAAGAAAAGAAATGAAAAAGTTTTTGAAAAATTTTCTTAAAAAAATATTCTAAGAGTCAAGGGTGATACACCTGAACAATAATCAAACGCTCAAACAGTTAATGCGCCTAAGTTGAGAGACGTCTAAGGGAATGCCTTAGAAAAATTTTCCAAAACGCCTAAGTTGATGCGTCTGAACAGTTGTAAAACGCCTGAGGAGTTGAAATGTGCCTACACAGTTGTAAAGCCATCAACAATCAAACGTCTAAACAGTTGTAATACGCCTCAATAAAGTTGATACTTCTGGCCTTTTTCTCTACAACAGTAGTCAACCGTCTGAACTGAAAGCGTATACACAGTGTTAATGCAACTAAACAGTAGTCAAACGCCTAACACTTGGACAATTTTTCAGCAAATCTCAACTCTAATGCGCCACATTCATCATGTTCATATGAATGTAACTAACTCAAATCTTCTGAAATTCTTCAAAAGTTGATGAATTTGATTGAAACTTTCCAATTAGACATGTTTTATGCCGATAATCATTCTTCTAACATCAATTTCTTTCAATATCAACAACAAATCAATCAATTTTGTGATTTTCAGTTTGAAAAATATTAACCTTTTTCGAACACAAATTCAAGAAATTATCTCGAATTTGATGAATTTAACTGCTAATTGTGATTCAAATCATGTTTCTGATGATGAAACACATCTGAAATCCACAAATTTTCAATTGAATTGTCTATCAATCACAGATTCAGTGAATTTTTGAGTTTGAAAGTTCGACAAACCTCAAAAATCACTCACTAACAGCTTACCAACAGCTCTGATACCATTTGATAAGATCAAATGTACCAATCTGTGATGATGTATGAACACAATTCAAAGAAATACAAACAAAGTAATCAAATTAAGCAAGATATCAACAAAATTCACGGTTTCATTAATATCAAGCAAAGACAAATTACAAAGTAAGTAAGCAGTTTCGTCTCCCTTAACTTCTACAAGTCTAAGCTATTTATAAAGAAACACAAGGATCTAACAAAATTACAAAAATAGTCCCTATACTATTACAAATAGTAAAAAGACACCTAAAGACAACATGTTAATCTTTCTAGAGCACTAACATGTAGTTTCGCTGATCGATCCCAAAACCCTTTTTCAACCCAAAATCAATCTGAAATCATCAAATACTCAATGAATTTAAGATCTGATGATTAGAAGATCTTCCACAATGCACTGAAAATTGATTGAAACTAGATATTGAACTAAAACCACCAAAAACTCAACAAATCAAGTGCACTAAGGCTCTGATACCATATTGTTGGTCCATGTGATCGAATTACAGTGCAAATGAAATGAAGAATCGTTCAATATCCAACAAATATGCTAAACAACAATAATAGAGAGGATTAAGCACAATAATAACTCATTCATAATAAGACTATGTTCAACGACAATCAATAACAAAAAGCACAAGGATAATTCTATGTATTAACTGCTTTGAAATGGTAACTTGCAACAATGATAATCGATTAGGGTTTTGCAAGCTTACCAAACAATGAAAATGAACATAAGTATATATAGCAGTCTTAGTTTCGCAGACAGTTTCGCTGTCAGCGAAACTGTTCTACCGAAACTATAGTTTCGCCCGGCAGAAACAGCAGTTTCGCCCGGCTAACTAAACAGCTAACTGTGATCGAAACTATAGTTTCGCTCACAGTTTCGCTGGACTGCAAAACTATATAAAGCTAATAACATACATAAAAGAAACTAATACAAGACCTATTACAAGCAAAAATAAACATTCTAATCTAAGGTGAGTCCAACCTATGCATGATCTTTACAGGTGTGAGAATTATAAAACAGCAAATTCCTTGTGGAAGATTCTTCATACACTCTGTGAAGGGAGTGATGAAATCAGAAGCATTAGGAAGGACACCCTTCGTTCATAATATGAAACTTTTCATGTGACAACCGACCTCCAGGTTGTTACCCTAACCCTAGATTACTTGCATCATTATCCATCTTATGAGTGCTAATAATTGAAACTATTCAACCCTACTATGAAATTTGAAACAATTCTTACTACTTGATGTAAATTATGATTTTATGTGATTTTTATTATTGACTTTTAGCTAATTTAGGTTTCTACCTTTTAAAAATTAGTGTCCCGGGAATGTCAACTAGTCACCCTTACAAAATCAAATTCAAGAGAAGGCAATTAAAATGTGAGCATACACACTCACACTTACATAATTTTCGGCCATGCATGCATGGGCATGCATTAGATACCTCAATTCACCCTCCACTAAATAATACATTATACCCAATACTACAAAATTACACTATATAATATCAATTTACAATTAAAATTTAAATGAGAAATCCCCCACTACACTCCAGATTCGACCGCCCCCTCTCCACTCCTCTCCTCTCTTCACCACCTCCACACTACCCACTCACCTTTCATGCAACTCTCTCCCTCTCTCCCTCTCTCCCTCTTATTCGAATCCACCAGCTGATCAAACACACACACATACCTCACAACTCTCTCAAAACAATTCTCCCTAAGTCTTGTGCAAGAAAAATTCGAAGAACACCACCAAGTTCCATTCGGCCAAGTGCAAACCGCAAGGAAGTGGCCTAGTTCGCGAGTTTTGGTCACACAACCACACTTGTTCCACCTTTCCGGCCTTGGTTCGAGCTTCTCCATTCAATTCCAAGGAGTTTCAAGCCATCCACGACCATCAACACCTTCTAAACCGTGAGTTACATCAAGTGTAAGCTCATGTTGTCGGTTGTTTTGTGACATTTCACTTGTTTTCTTCATTTATCATCTAAAAACCGTGTATTTTCCTTGTTTGTAGCAGAAACATCTCACCATCATCTTGTTCTTAAGGAGGTTCCAACGTTCTTGAAGGTAAACCTCATGTTATGTTAGTCATTCTTGAGGTGGAAACCGATTTCCACCATGAAAACCCTCTTTTTGGGTGTTTTGGTATCATCTAACTTGTGAAAGTTTCAACTCTTGTAAACCAAACTTGTGACCTGCATTTTTATGACTTAATGGACTCCCAAGAACCTGTTTTTAAAAGTTCCAAGAGGCTACACACTCGAATCCACGGTTGATACATGGATTACACCTTGAAACCCTTCTTTCTACATGTAACAACACCTTTTAAGCATTTGTTTGAAACATCCTTTCAACCAAGACCCATAACCTACTCATGAACGACTTAATGACACCTTAATAATCTGTTTATGAAGTTAAATGAAGTTTGGTAATGTTTAAACTCAAGTTAAGATGATTTACACAAGTATTATGGTCGGTTATGACATTTTCTACATATTGTAGCATATGGATGTATAGAACAACTAGGCAACTTGTTGGGACTGAACTTTCAGTAGGTTTTAATGAATATTAGAAGTGTTAGCAATGTTAATCTCTGGAATAAAGGACATGTTGTGATTTACCCTCTTTTAGTCACTTTCGGGACCCGAAAACATGGTAAAATGACTTTAAAAATAGTAAGAATATGAATTTAACACTCTTGAAAGTATTCCAGGCTCAAAAATGACAAATAAAGTATTCTGGAGTCAATGGATAATTTAAATGGTCAAAGAACAAATAAATGACGTTTTAACTAAAAACGGGTACAAACCGAGCATCGTTTTTGAGAAAAATCCATAAAAATAGAGTTCAAAGCTAAGACTTATAAAAATCATATGATTTCAGTAAGTTAAGTAATAAAAAACTTAAAGGATTTGAAAAATTGGTCAAACAAGCTTTAAATGGTCAAACCCGGTCAAAACCGCGTTTTAACGGGTCAAACGTAAAAACAAGATTTTCAACTATAAAAGGCCAATTTACACAATTTAAGGACTTAAAATTTATAAATATATCTTTTAGAAAATACCTACTGTCCAAGATTCAAATATATGAAAACTCCAAATTACTGTTAAAACTATCCGGCTTTTACCGTAACCGGGAGCGTTAAACGCGCATTTTTAAATCGAACCCGTAAACTAAAGTTTTGAAGCACTTACTCCATAATAATTATAATATGACTCTAACAATCTGATTTTGGTCTTAAATGACATAAAGGGCAAGAAACTAAACTTGAGGGTAGAAACTGTCAATTTTGAAACTTGAGGGACCAAACTGTAAAATTTTTCCAAACTTATAACAGACTTCCAGGAAGCTAATACACTCTTGAACAACAAAATTTCTTAGTATACTTAACCAAATGAAGTGAAAATCCCAATTTTCATGAAGACGCCTTGACCTGCCATAAAAGGAAACTTTTTATACAAACCTTCACGAAACCAAAGCCTTACTCAATAGCTAAACCCTTGACACTATTGTTGCACCTTAAATGAGTTTAGGGCAGTAGCTTATTACTTAATATGTACATGTTAGGGTGCTAGACTTGAGACACTTTCCGGTACACCAAGAGACTTTTGACTGGAAACCTAAGGTGAGTTCTAGTGATTCCCCTTTTTACTATTATTTTGGGATGAAACATGCTCTACTTTTATGAACTATGATTGTGCTTTACTTGATGATTTATGTGGGATTTGTGGTTACCTGCTGATACTTATATTATGATCATTAATTCTTTCGTGAAGCGCTTTTTATATGGATAGATCTATTTGGGGAATCCCCCACACACAATGGCTTCCGTTCCAGGAAGGTTACCCCACTGAGATCCTAAGGGGTCGTTGTGGCATGTAACAAGTTTTGTTAAGATACTATGGTGAACCATCCGGGCAGGTAGGGTTCACTGGTTTGGGGCTCAGTTTCTTCCTTCGGGAATATCTGGTAAAACACAACTTTAGAAGAGGCCAACCGGGACTGAGTGCAGGGTTGATTATGATTTTTTTTTCCACGATGATAAACAATGATTATTTTCTTTTAATCAAAGAAGGATTTGTTAAGTCCTTTTGTTTTTAAACTTTAAGCACTTGAATTCACCAACTTTTTAGTTGACACAATTTTCTTTTCAGCATGTTTCAGGTAATGTATGAAGAGATCCTAGCTGTGGTGAAGACCTAGACTTATCCCGTGACCATGGCATTGGCATATTTCCTCAATGAAACATTTGAACAATTTTATATTTGTGTTGAACAAGTACAATTTTATTTTTATGGATGATTGTAAAACTCATTTGGGGGCTTGATGTTGTTCTAGTCCCGCTATCTTTTCAAAACATTAATGCCATGTGATATTCTCTCCTTTGAGCTCTTATAATGGTTTGTTTCCGCTGCCATATGTTGTTGCTAGTCTGTGACGTCCCACCCTACCTGGGCCCGGGGTGTGACGTTTCATCATCTTGAGGGTTAATCAATTCCTCAACAACTCCATAGATTTATGCAACTTGTAACAGAGATGAATATCTTGGAGTTGAAATATACAAATGAGGAATTGAACAAAAAGATGCTCCATACTTTGCCTGAAAGTTGGAAGCAAACTGTGTCCATGTTCAAGAACACCATTGACCGCAAAGCAACTAGTTTAGATACATTGGTAGCTAAAGTTGAGGCTCTTGAAATGGATGAAAAATCAAGAAACAAGAGTGTGAGAACACATGTCTCACCCTATTACTTTAAAGAAACAAAAAGTGCTGGAAGTGCCTTCATTTCCAACAATGATAGTGACAACTCTTGTACTTTGACTGAAGATGAAGAGAAAGTAAGTTTCTATACATCAAGGCCTTCAAAGAAATCTTCTCAAAGTAAGTCAGGAAAAGAAAAAGGAAGAACTGGTGATAAAAGAGATACATCTACATCATCAGCAAAGTCTTCATCAAATAACAACCAAAAAGAGCCCATCACTGTCATTCTGGACTCTAAAGACCAAAAAGCAGCCTTTGTAGCTTTAAGTTCAAGTTTTCAAGCTTACCTGGGAAGCTCCTTAACATGTGCCAACATTTGCGAGGAAGAGTTGGAAGAGCTACATCCAGATGTAGTAGAGGAGATGGATCTATGATGTCAAATGGCAATGATTACTTATAGAGCCAAACAATACCTAAGGAGAAATAAAAATTTGGCTGCAGCAAGTAAATGTCAAAAATTGGTGTTGATAAGCCAAAGGTAAGATGTTTCAAATGCAATCTCTATGGACATTTCTTAAGAGAAAGTAATCAACAATCCAATCCTGACTTGACACAACATCAGCAACATCCGTCTCACCAACCATCATCATCATCTCAAAGATCTTTCAGACAACCACAACTGACCAACTCATCCCCACCAGCCACAAATACATCAGCAGGAACAAATAACACTAAAGAAACTGGGCTGATCATACTTCAAGATGGAACCTGTGACTGGAGTATGTATGAGAAGGATGTCTTGGAAGAGAATCAAGCTTTAATGGCTCATGTGGAGAACAAAGTTCCACCCATGTCTAGAGAGGTAAGAGATAGATAATGTTTATCAATATGTGTTGAGAAAGTTGAAGATATAGAGTCCATTCTCAATAACTGGCTGATAAAGTTAAAGAAACAATGATTTTGAATGAATCTTATGTAAGAGAATATAAATTATATCAAATCAAAATTAACTCTTTACAAAAGGATTTAGATAAACTTGTTTCAGAAAATTACAGTTTAAAAGCACAAGTTGAGCATCTGACCACTTCCTTAACTAAATCCATGGCTGATCATGCATCAACTGAAGTGAAACTTTAGAAGTTTCAACTTTCATCTCAGCAATATGAAAAATTATTAAATTCTCATATTGAATCAAAGAACATGTATGGGTTGGGATATAATGTTGTTGCGCCTCCTATAAATAATAATTACTCATCTTTACCTGAATCAATGACAAATAACTTCTCAAATCATTTTGTGCCAAGCACCAAGTTTGAAACAAACTCTAATCAACAAGTTAATCACAATGAAACTGAGGTGAATGAAATTGAGTCTTCTGAATAAGAAAATATTAAACAAAATGACTTAGAATTTGACTTTGATGAGTGTGAAGACTTGGATGATTCTTATAAACATGATGATGATCTACTGAACATTGGTAAGAATGATGCTTTTGAAACAATAATTCCCAAAGTTCTTGAAGAAATAAAGTTGCCATATCCTCCAAAACAAAGAAACATGATGAACACTATTTGCAAGAGAATAGCTCAGCTAAATAAAGGTCTTCAAGAACTTCATTAGCAACAAAAACCTTCAAATGAAGAAATTGAAAAGTGTGCATCTATTGAGTAATTACACACATCTTCCATAGAAAAAGAAAAGGAGAAGTAATCAGCAGATGTTCACCGGAAGAAGAAACCTTCTTCAGAATGAGATATGCGGAAAACCAAATCTACTGATTCAGTAGATGATCTGCGGAAGGCAAAATCAACAGCAAACAAATTAAAGCCTCAAAAGCTGGAAAAGGGTAAATCATCTGCAAAATTGGAGAAGGATGCAACGCCTCAAAAATTGACAAAGAAGAAGAAAGTAATTGATTCTAAAAAAGAATCATAGGAAATGTATTGCAAATGGTGTGATATGAAAAACCACAATACTGAAGATTGTTACTTCAGTAGTTATTTTTCTATTTGTAATATGAACAATCACATGACATCTGACTGCTACTTCAACAAACATTATGCCATTTGTAACAAAAATAACCATTCAACTCAGGAATGTTATTTTAACAAAAAGAACAAGACAAAGAGCACAAAGCAGAAACAATCTAATAAAGCTGAATCAGACTCTCAATCTACTGATTGTGAAAAAGATTCAAAAACTAAGAAGCAACAACAAAACAAAAGCCAAAACCAAAGGAGAAAACATCCACTGATGTTCAACCTTTGAAGAAAAGAACATCATTTCAGCAATTCAAAACACCTCACAAAAGGGTGGATTTGATTGAATAAAAAACATATGCTGATGATGCTTTCTTTGATAATTTTGAAAAGCGAACTCATGTACCTCATTCAAAATCAAAAGATAATGAAACTTTCAACAATCAAGGTTCATTATCAAAACCAAAGCATCAAACCAATAAAAATAAGGTGAATGAAGAAGAAATTGAGAAACCAGAACCTAGTTCAACAACCTCGTCTTCAACATAATCATCCTCACCTCAAACAACACAGAATGAATCAATTAAAACTAAAAGTAATAACTAAAAGTAATACTGAAACTTCAAGGCCGATTCATGAAGGAGTAATAATTTTAGACACTGTTGGCAAACCCAAGATCATTAAGGCTTGTCTTGTAAATTCTAATTGATTTCTTTCTGTGTGTAGGAATAATCTTGGAGAGCTAATAACAAGTGGTATGTTGACAACCACAGTGGTTGTTCCAGGCATATGATAGGAAATTGTTCACTTTTCAATGACTTCAAGCATAAAAATGCCTCATATGTGGCATTTGGTGGGGATAAGAAGGGAGGTAAAATAGTTTGTGAAGGAATGGTAACTAATGGTGTACTCAAGTTTGAGAAAGTAAATTATTATGAAAATTTGCAGTATAATCTATTGAGTGTATCTCAAATTTGTGATCAAAATCATACCACATTGTTTGATAATACTAATTGTTACATTCTTAGGCCAGGTATTTCAGTTCCAGAAGAATGGATCCTTCTTAAAGTATCAAGAAAGGGAAACACATATATTTTGGATATGAAAAACACTACAATCACAAGACATGAAACATGCCTATTATCGAAGTCATCAGAAGATGAATCTCAATTATGGCATAGAAGGCTTGTTCATTCTAGTATGAAGAACATGAACAAATTGGTGAAAAATGACCTAGTCATTGGATTTCCAATGAAAGAGTTTTATTGTTCAAACCATTGTCCTTCATGTTATAAAGGAAAACAACATAGAGTGTCACATAAATCCAAAATTATCAATACAAATACTACACCACTCATATTGCTTCATATGGATCTGTTTGGTCCAACCAATGTGATGAGCAATGGAAAAAAAGGCAATATTGTGTAGTGATAGTGGATGATTTCACTAGATTCATATGGGTCTTCTTCTTAAAACAAAAGAGTGAACATCAAAAACATTAATGAACTTTGTCATCAAGATTGAAAACCAACTTTATTTAAAACTTAAAATTTTTAGGAGTGATAATGGGACTGAATTTGTTAATACTGACTTAAAATCTCTTTGCAGGAATAAAGGCATTGCAAGACATATCAGTGCACCAAGAACTCCAAGAGAATGGAGTTGCTGAAAGAAGAAACAAAACACTTATTGAAGCCACAAGAACAATGCTAGCTGATTCCCAATTGCCAATCATCTTTTGGACTGTGTCACACCCCGGGCCCAGGTAGGGTGGGACGTCACAGACTAGCAACAGCATATGGCAGCGGAAACAAACCATTACAAGAGCTCAAAGGAGAGAATATCACATGGCATTAATGTTTTTAAAATGATACCGGGGCTAGAAACAAATCAAGCCCTAAATGAGTTTTACAATCATCCATAAAAATAAATTATACTTGTCCACACAAACATGAAATTGTTCGAATGGTTCATTAAGAAAAATATGCCAATGCCATGGTCGCGGGGATAGGTCTAGGTCTCCACAACAGCTAGGATCTCTTCATACTTTACCTGAAACATGCTCAAAAGAAATTTGTGTCAACTAAAAAGTTGGTGAATTCAAGTGCTTAAAGTTAAAAAAACAAAAGGACTTAACAAATCCTTCTTTGATTAAAAGAAAATAATCATTGTTTTAGCATCGTGGGAAAATCATAATCAACCCTGCACTTAGTCCCGGTTGGCCTCTTCTAAAATTATGTTTAAGCGGATATTCCCGAAGGAAGAACTGAGCCCCAAACCAGTGAACCATACCTGCCCGGATGGTTCACCATAGTTTCTTAACAAAACCTGTTACATGCCACAAACGACCCCTTAGGATCTCAGTGGGGTACCCTTCCTGGAAAGGAAGCCACTGTGTGTGGGGGATTCCCCAAATAGATCTATCCATATAAAACAAGCGGTTCACGAAAGAATTAATGATCATGACATAAGTATCAACAGGTAACCATAAATCCCACATACAATCATCAAATAAAGCACAAATATAGTTCATAATTAATAGAGCATGTTTCAACCCAAAACAGTAGTAAAAAGGGAAGTCACTAGAACTCACCTTAGGTTTCAAGTCGAAAAGTCTCTTGGTGTGTCGGGAGTGTCTCTAGTCTAGCACCCTAACATGTACGTATTAAATAATAAGTTACTGCTCTAAACTAATTTAAGGTGCAACAATAGTTCCTAGAGTTTAGCTATTGGTTAAGGCTTTGATTTCGCGAGGGTTTGTATAAAAAGTTTCCTTTTATGGCAGGTCAAGGTTTCTTTATAAAAATTAGGATTTTTACACCATTAGGTTAAGGATATTAAGAAATTTTGTTGTTCAAGTGATTATTAGTTTCATAGAAGTCGGTTATAAAGTTTGGTAAAATTTTACAGTTTAGTCCCTCAAGTTTCAAAATTGACAGTTTCTACCCTTAAGTTTGGTTTATTGTCCTTTATGACACTTAAGACCAAAAATCAGGTTCTTAGAGTAAAATTATACTTATTATAGAGTAAGTGTTTCAAAAATTTCAGTTTACGGGTCCGGTTTAAAAACTATGCGTTTAACGCTCCCGGTTGCGGTAAAAGTCGGAGAGTTTTATCCGTTCATTTAGGGTTTTTCATAAATTTGAGTCTTGGACCAGTAGGTATCATATAAAAGATAAATTTATAAACTTTAAGTCCTTAAATTGTGAAATTTGGCCTCTAATAGTTGAAAGTCTCGTTTTTACGTTTGACCCGTTAAAACGCGGTTTTGACCGTATTTGACCATTTAAAGCTTGTTTGACCAATTTTTCAAATCCTTTAGGTCTTTTATTACTTAACTTACTGAAATCACATGATTTTTATATATATTAGCTTTAAACTCCTTTTTCATGGATTTTTCTCAAAAACGATGCCCGTTGGTACCCGTTTTTAGTTAATACGTCATTTATTTGTTCTTTTGACCATTTAAATTACCCATTCACTCCAGAATACTTTATTTATCATTTTAAGACTGGAATACTTTTCAAGAGTGTTAAATCCATTTTTTACTATTTTTAAGGTCGTTTTACCATGTTTCGGGTCCCGAAATTAACCAAAATAGGTCTAATCTTAACATGTTTTCCAGAGATTAACCACTTGTCACAACCTTAATATTCATCAAAAACATTCTGAACTTAAGTCCAAACTCACGGCTAGGTTTCCCATCTCAACAATGAGCCATCAACTTAGTGATTTAGCCATAACTAACCATAACACATGTGTAAATCATTGCAACTTGTAGTTAAACCTTCCCAAAACCCCATTTAACTTTAAATCCAGATTATTATGGTGTTACCAAGTCGTTTATGAGCAGATTGTAAGCCTTGTTTAAGAGTGTTTTTAAACAAGTGTTTAGCTTGCAATATATTTGTAAAATGAAGGTTTTTGAGGTGTAACTTGTGTTAAAACCATACATCCCACGGTGTATCTTCTTTTATAACTTTTAAATCAGGTTATTGGGAGTTCATTAAACCTTTAACAAGCAGGTTATGAGTTTTCCTTCAAGAGTTACAAGATCTACAAGTTAGATGGTGCAAAAGTCCCAAAAATAGGGTTTTCATGGTGGAAATCGGTTTCCACCTTTGATATGACAAGTATAACGAGTGAGATACCTCTTGTGAAGTTGAAAGCTCCGTAAGAACAAGGTAGTGGTGTCGGGTTTCTGCTACAACAAAGAGGGGAGGTGATTTCAAAGAGAAATGAAAGAACACATGAAAAGACCATTTTCGGGTGTCATGAAGCTTACACTTGATGTTGTTCACGTTTTGGAGAGTGTAGATGGTCTTGAATGGCTCGAATCTCCTTGGACAAGGCTGGAGAATCTTCTAACAAAGCTGGAAGAGTCGAACAAATGGTAGAGGTGTGTCAAAACTCACGGTTATGGCCACCTTCTTGCGGGTCTTCGGTGGCCGATACTTGTTGATGTTGTTCTTGCGATTTTCGGGCTGGAGTAGAAAGAATTTTGAGAGTGTTTGCAAGGAGAGGAGGAGATAATCAGCTGGTGGTTCGAATATGAGGAGGAGAGGAAGAGAGTGTGGATGTGAAGTGTGTAAGGATTGCATGTGAGAAGAGTGGTGGATGTGGAGTGGTGGTGTAGAAAAGAGGGGAGTGGGGAAGAGGGGGCGGCCGCTTTTGGCCTCTTGTGAGGGTGATTAAATTTAAATTTTAATTGTTAATAATTATTAGGTAGTGTAGTTGTGTTTTGTAGTATTGGGTATAATGTATTATTTAGTGAATGAGTTATTAGTGGTATCTCATGCATGCCCATGCATGCATGGACCGAAAATATATAAGTGTGAGTGTGTATGCTCACATTTTAATTGTTTTCACTTGAGATTAAATTTTGTAAGGGTGACTAGTCAACATTCCCGGAACACTATTTTTAAAAAGGTAAAAATCCTAACTAACTAAAAGTCAATAAAAATCATATGAAACCATAAATTGAATCAAGTAACAAGACATGCTTCCAATTTCATGGTAGGGTTGAATTGTTTCAGTTAGTAGTACTCATAAGGTGGATAATGATGCAAGTAAATTAGGGTTAGGATAAAAACCTAGAGGCCGGTTGTCACAGACTGAAGCAGTGAATACAACATGCAATGTTCAAAATAGGATATTGATTGTCAAAGAACATAATAAAAGACCTTATGAGCTTTTATTTAAAAGAAAACCTTATGTAAGGCCCCGTTCACGGGACGCTCACAGTTGGACAATCATCGCACATAAACATAAAACATACCTTTAAATTTGCTAAACACATCGCAACGGAAATACTTAAAACCATTTCATATGTAAATAATTGCTTTTGCAAAATAATACAACATTGTCAACCATTACAAAATTATCATTTGTTTGCATTATATCATAAAAACATCATCGTTACATAAATGGATGCCATTCCAAAAACTTGCCGAGTAGCTGCGTCTGTGCCATCCTCAGCAATTATTACTTGCCAACTGGAATATATATAAAAATTCAGCATTGCTGAGTGAGTTCTAGATTTATAAATAAAATACTTATATCCTTTTACAACCGTTCATTACTTTCGTTCGCGATCATGCATCATACATACACATAGATAATCTTAATATTATCTTTCATTATCATACTTCATCACGCGTTACTCGTTATCATTGTTCATTCATTAACCTTTACTTCTCATCCGGACAAATGTCATAAGCTACACCATAAACGTAGGCACGGAGCGAGTACTGGGATGAAGTCTATAAATAGACCCCCATTCATTACGCACATAGCCTGGCACCAGTACCGGGGCAAGCGACAAGGATCCCATACGTTTGGTCAGTCACAAAGACGAGACCCATGTGTGTATCCTTAAGGGTTAGCTAAACCACACATAGTTGAGCAAATAACATTTTAGAGTTGTGCACCTCCTCTCATTTGCTTGCAAGACTTTACATTCATCCTTTCGTTAATGCATGCATTCATTCATCCTTTGCGTTCCTCTTTCATTATCATTAGCTACCGCTTTCATTACTTAATACTTTACATTCATTTCATAACCATCCCACTTAAAGCCACGGAATAATACGTAATAAGGAACATAAAGAAGGCATAACATGAACATACATATCATCATCACACATCATCATGCAACATCATATAATCATCATACATCATTCACTGCCATACACATACACAACCAGTACAATTCTTCACAGAACATAACTGACCCTCCGCGTGATAGCGGGGGTTCGGGGGCGGCAGCCCCTGACAGCGGGGTCCTAGGGGCAACGCCCCTGGCTGGGGCCGAGCTGGCTGGGGCCGGGCTGACCTGTTTATATAACACATTTCCGTATAAAAAATTCGATCTTCTTGTTAAAACCTCTTAAAATCTTGGTCATTTAGAAACGTATATTTAGTATGCATTTCCAGCCCCAAACAAGTTTAAAACATTTAATAGGGGATCTAGAACTCACCTAGACTCAGTGAGTAGCTTCTCAATCAAGCTTTCTAAGCAAGGGTCAAACTACACAGCTTGCATATAATTTAACACTCAAAGGAGTTAATTTCTGTCTAATTTCGCGGCTAATTTCGCAGTAAGATCAGTAGTTTCGCTGCTAGTTTCGCCAGCAGTTTTGTCGCTAGTTTCACCAGCAGTTTCGCTGGCATCTTCGTTGCCAGTTTCGCTGCCAGTTTCGCCCAACTTTCGTTGGAAAACCATGTCTGCGAAACTACCTGCGAAACTATAGTTTCGCAGGAAGATCCATAGTTTCGCTTGATGACTACATAATTTCGCTGGATGAACACCCAGTTTCGTAGAACGGGCTGAAATTACGAACAACCCTATTTTTGACCCAAAACTTCAGTCTTTTACACCCAAATCATTGATTTATCACCCAATAAGGTATATCTAAGCTTCTTACATGTTTTCTTACACAAAAACGTGAGTTTTGAGCGATTCTTTGCCACATTCAAAAACCCCAAGCCCTAGAATTCGGGTTTACATCAAAAGGAACGATTAAACGATGTTTCTTACCTGGATTCTTGTTCTTTTCTTGTTGTTTGGATGCCCACGAATACCGATCTTCAATCTCTTGATCAACCGAGCTTTGAATCACCACTTTCTCTCAACTTTCTCGCTCTACACTCTATCTCTAGAAGTTGGGTGTTGAGTTGCAAAGGAGAGTGGCTCAAGCTGATCCGCTTATATATACCGGGCGTTCCCAGGACCTTAAACTCGCCGAACACATAACCCGCGAGGTCTACTCGGTCCATGCCACATTCCTCGCTTATTTTCTTCAAATAATCCCGGCTAAGCCCATTATTATTAATTGGCTCGTTTCAACTTTATTCCGGGCGTTTCACCTTACATAGGATATCTTAGAGCTTTTGGGTGTCATGTATCTATTTTAAACACCAAAAAACAATTTGGAAAATTTTCAGAAAAAACCTATGATGGTTTCTTTGTTGGATAATCTTCAACATCTAAATCTTATAGGATCTACATTTCACAACATAACATCATGGAAGAAACTCCTAATGTGTCATTTGATGAATCCTTATTTCTTAAATCTATAACAGGATCATCATGGTTGTTTGATATAGATGCACTAACATACTCGTTTAACTCTGATTATTTAGATAATGCAGGATCTACTGATGCATGTTATCTATTTGTTCCCCAAAATATGAATGAAGTGTCATTGTCTGCTGATCCTCCAAGAATACACACATCAAGTATCATGGAACAAGGAACAAAAAATAATAACCATGATGCTGCACAAGTCTAGCAAAATGGATCCACATCCTCGGATGGAAACAGTTCATCAGCAGCTGCTAACTCTGCATCCGCAGATGTGCATTCTGCATCCGGAGATATGAATAATGTCTCAGCAGCTGTTCTATCCTCTCAAGTAGATACCACAAAACATTGGAGATGATTCAACAAGTTCACATATACCATCGTAGATGTGCTTGCAACTCCTAGGAAGCTCAATCTACATCCGGAGAAGTTCCTGCGAAAGAATTAATGAGACCTGCCATGATGTTCAAACTCAGGAGATCACTCCATACCCAATGATGAACATGAGAACACTTTGACTACTTCCTAATTTATCAGTGGATTGGATCCATCTACATCAATGGATATGACAACTTGGAATCATCTATTCCAGTTGAAATATCTCCAACAACAAGAATTCATAAGACTTGTAAGGCCCCGTTCCGGGAAGCCTCACAGTTGGTTAATCATAGCATAAAATCAGTTTAATAATAAAACATTGCAGCGGAAATAATTAGACATTCATTTAAAACTTAGAAACCATATTGTACTCATACATTTGTCCTTTAATTTCAAACAAAACATGTTACTTGTTCTTAAATTACAATAAAGATTTCATAAATAAATGCCATCCATAGCTCCCCAAGTAGCTCCATGTGCCATCCTCAGCATCAGCGTTTACCTGCCAACTATTATGCATAAAAGTCAGCTTCGCTGAGTGAGTTCTAGTTTTAAATAATATAAGAAAATATAAACTTTATCCTTCATATAATGACCATGCATACATCATAGTACATAACATTACTTGCATCATAATAAGCATGTTCATTATCTTTCATTTCTTTCATTATCTTTCACTTTCATCATAAACGAGATTGCACAAAGCAAGAGCTCCATGTTGATTGACAACAAATGCCAATCCCTGTCGGTACACATGAAACGGTAGCTAACCCCCGACAGTTGATCCACACTGCAAGGCACATAGCCCGCTCATGAATACGGATCCATCATCATACATCAGACTCACATAAGTGAAGTCTATCATAGTGCTTGCAAGACTTTTCATCATCAAACGGGCCCGGGGGTAACATTCATTAAGTTTCGCTTTTCATTAATATCATCTTCCACTTTAATATATATAATACTTAACTTATTAAGTACACATCATGCCAAGTAAAATCATCATAAAACATAACCGAACCGTCCGGGACAGCGGGGGTTCGGGGGCGGCAGCCCCTGACAGCGGGGTCCTAGGGGCAGCAGCCCCTAGTGGGGTCCAAGGGGCCAATGCCCCTAGCACATTTACTTATAGAAAAATCGTTCTTCCTGTTAAAACCCTTAAAATCTTGGTCATTTAAAAACGTAAATTTAGTATGCATAATAGCCCCAAAACATGGAAAAACTTATAAATAGGGGATCTAGAACTCACTGGATACCACGAATAACCTCTAGACTAAGCTTACTAGGCTAGGATCCCACTACACAACCTGCAGACAAGTTAACACTCTAAGGGGTTAATTTTCTGCCTAAATTCGCTGCTAATTTCGCTGCAAGATCAGCAATTTCGCAGCTAGATTCGCCAACACTTCGTGCTAGTTCACCAGCAGTTCGCTGCTAGTTTCACCAGCAGTTCGCTGCTAGTTTCGCTAGCACCTTCGCTGGCAGTTTCGCTGGCATCTTCGCTGCCAGTTTTGCTGCCAGTTTCGCCCAACTTTCGTTGGAAAAACATGTCTGCGAAACTACCTGCGAAACTATAATTTCGCAGGAAGATCCACAGTTTCGCTGATTGAATATGCAAATTCGCTGGATGAACATACAGTTTCGCAGATCGCATAAAAATTACAAACCAGTCCGTTTTTAACCCAAAATCATAACTTTTTACGTCCAATCTCTTAGTTTATCATCCATGAGGCTAAATCTAAGCTTTATACATGTTTTCATACGTAAAAATGTGACCTTTATGCGATTCTTTGCAACTTTTCAAAACCCAAAACCCTAGAATCCGGGTTTGATCTACAGAAGGGTTTAGAGGTCGATTCTTACCTGGATTTGTTGCTTCTTTCTTAGATCTTGATGCTCCAACACCCAGATCTTCAATCTCTTCACCTTGGAAGCTTCAAATCTTGAGTTTTCTTCTTTCTCTCTCTACTTTCTCTCTCTATGAATTTGGTGGCTAGGGTTGTAATGAGGAAGATGAAGCTGTGATTTGGGTAGGTTAAGGGCTGATTATGGGCCTTAATCACTTAGGCTCTTGTCCATAAACCCAATTTGGCCCATAACCCATTTCCTTCTTATTAAATACCCATTATTAAGCCCATTATCCTTAATGACTCGTTTCGACTTTTCGGGGTGTTACAAGTCTCCCCCACTTATTTAGGTTTCGTCCTCGAAACCTGTCAGTCATCAAACAATTGAGGGTAAAATTTCCTCATCTCCTCCTCAGTCTCCCACGTAGATTCTGACCCTTTTCTGTGTCTCCACTGTACCCGTACTAGTGGAACCACTTTATTCCGTAAGTGCTTCTCTTTCCAATCAAGGATGGCCACCGGCTGCTCTACATAATTTAGCCGTTCATCGACTTCAATGTCTTCTAATGGTACAAATGCATCATTATCTGCCAGACATTTCCTGAGATGAGATACGTGGAACGTAGGGTGAATTCCACTCAACTCATCAGGTAGTTCTAATCTGTAGGCCACTTCTCCTACCCTTGCGATAATACGAAATGGCCCTATGAATCTTGGGCTTAGCTTTCCCCTTTTTCGAAACCTGATGATCCCTTTCCAGGGCGATACCTTGAGCATACCTTGTCACCAACTTCAAATTCTATCGGTCTACGCCTCTTATCAGCATAAGACTTCTGGCGATCCTTTGCGGCTTTCATGAACGCCTTAATCTTATCTAACTTCTCAGTTGTGACCTCAATCACTTCAAGACTCCCCAATTCCTTTTGCCCGATGTCACCCCAACACACGGGCGTTCTGCACTTCCTACCGTACAACATCTCGTAAGGTGGCATACCAATGCTGGCATGGTAACTATTATTATATGAGAATTCTGCCAACGGTAAGTGCTCATCCCAACTTCCTCCAAAGTCGATTACACAGGCTCGTAGCATGTCTTCTAAAGTTGGATCGTCCTTTCCGACTGACCATCTGTCTGGGGATGGTAAGCCGTACTAATATGCAGTCTAGTCCCCATTGAGTCATGAAACCTCTTCCAGAACTTGGACGTAAACCGCGTGTCCCTATCCGAAACGATAGACACTGGCACACCCGTGACGAGCCACGATCTCCTTGATAAATAGCTGCCAACCTCTCAGAGGAATACGTCTCACGAATTGGTAGGAAATGGGCGCTCTTTGTTAGACGGTCAACAATCACCCAGATTGCGTCGCTTCCCCTCGCCGTGCGAGGCAGCTTCGTGATGAAGTCCATTGTGATGTGTTCCCATTTCCATTCAGGGATATCCAAAGGCTGGATCTTCCCATATGGCTTTTGGTGCTCTGCCTTCACTTGCAGCAAGTCAGACACTTGCTCACGTACTTAGCCACGTCTCGCTTCATTCCCGGCCACCAGTAATCTTTCTTCAGATCTTGATACATTTCGTGGCACCGGGGTGTATGGAATATCGAGTTTTGTGAGCCTCATCCATGATTTTCTCCCTTAGATCCCCATAGAGAGGGATCCACATTCTTCCAGATCGGGTTCTAACACCCAGGTGTTTTCCCCCAAGTCTGAAACTTGTCCTTTCATCCTTTCAGAGTTGACTCTATCCTCTCTTAGTGCTCATCCTGGAACTCCCTCACTTGTTTCATAACATCAGGCGTCATGATTATCTGGCAAGCCCTCACCCGAATTGGTTCGGGTCGTCCTTTTCGGCTAAGGGCGTCAGCAACCACATTGGCTTTGCCTGGATGATAATGAATTTCACAGTCATAATCCTTGATCAGTTCCAACCACCTCCTCTGCCTCATATTGAGTTCCTTTTGTTCAAAGAAATACTTTAGACTTTTATGATCAGTGAAGATGGTGCACTTCACCCCATACAGGTAGTGCCTCCAAATCTTCAATGCAAACACCACCGCAGCCAACTCCAAATCATGGGTGGGATAATTGGCCTCGTGAACCTTTAATTGTCTAGAAGCATAGGCTATCACCTTCCCTCGTTGCATCAACACGCAACCCAATCCTGCATACGAGGCATCCGAGTAGACCACCAGATCCTCGTTCCCTTCAGGTAACGTCAAGACAGGGGCTTGAGTTAACCTCATCTTCAGTTCTAGGAAGGCGTTCTCCTGATCAGTACCCCATTCATACTTCACGTCCTTTCGGGTCAACTTTGTCAAAGGAGAAGCTATCTTGGAGAAATCCTGGATAAACCTCCTATAGTAGCCTGCCAAGCCTAAGAAACTGCGAATCTCAGATGGCGTCTTTGGAGGTTCCCATTGCATTACCGCTTCAACCTTTGCAGGGTCCACCCTGATCCCCTCGGGATTAACCACATGACCCAGAAATTGAACTTCTCGTAGCCAAAATGCGCATTTAGAGAACTTAGCATATAATTCTCATTCTGAGCGTCTCCAATACTTCTCGAATATGATCGGCATGTTCCTCTTCACTTTTTGAATAAATCAAGATGTCATCAATGAACACTATCACCGATTTATCCAACATCGGCCGACATACCCTATTCATGAGGTCCATGAAAGCAGCTGGCGCGTTGGTCAACCAAAGGACATGACGAGGAATTCGTAGTGTCCATAACGCGTACGGAACGGCTGTCTTAGGAATGTCTTTTCACCTTCAGTTGGTGGTAACCAGACCGCAGGTCTATCCTTGAAAACCAGCTGGCACCCTGAAGTTGATCGAACAGGTCGTCGATCCGTGGTAACGGATACCGATTCTTTACGGTCAGCTTATTGAGCTCGCGATAGTCAATGCACATCCGCATGCTACCATTCTTCTCTGACGAATAAAACCGAGCACCCCATGGAGAGATACTCGGTCGGATGAAGCTTATCCAGAAGTAAATCTTGCAATTGGTCCCTTAGTTTACCATCTCGAAGGAGCTAATCGATATGGTGCTTTAGCGACAGGTTGTGCTCCCGGTAGCAAATCAATTTGGAATTCGATTTCGCGGTCAGGCGGCACACCGGTCAGGTCTTCAGGAAAGACGTCAGGAAACTCGCGCACTACTGGCACGTCTGATAATTGTGGCTCTGGCGCATCCACATCTTTTACAGGCAAGTAAGTAAGCGCTGCACCCACGTCTCAAGTACTTTTCAGCTGTGATCATCGACACGACCTTCGGTACACAGCACACCTTATCTCCACGAACCGTAACAGAACTACCGTCGGGCGCTGTTAGACGAATTATCTTTCTACTACATACAATATTGGCTTCATAGGTAGCTAACCAATCCATGCCTAACACCACATCGAAACCTCCTAAGGCCATAACATGCAACCTAGCAGGGAACTTACAATCCTCTAACTCAATCAGCAATCTCAACCACCTCAGTTACTTAGTGGACTTACCAATGGCTGTTTCTACATAGAAAGGCTCATCTAACTTTCTACTTTATCATGCAACAAACGACAAAAGGCAGCAGACACAAAACTCCTACTAGCACCAGAAAAAGAGCACAGAAGCATATTCATGGTCTACCAGAAACATACCTGAAACTCTTCTGGGTCTGCCCTGGCCTCCTCGCGAGTTATGTTGAATGCCCTCGCCTTCGCCTTTGAACCGTCACCCTTCCCTTTATCTCCAGCTTTAAAGTTCCTGATCCTTCTGGTTTTCCTTTCTTACAGTCTCTTCCCGCATGACCCATCTCGCCACAAAGGTACCACTTCCCCACCTTGCAATCCCTAGCATAGTGGCCCTCGCCTCCACATTTGAAACATTTTCCCGTCCCAATTCTGCACTCCCCTGAATGACCTTTCCACATTTTCTACAAGCACCCCTTCACCAGTATTTCCCTGTCTCCCAGACTGATCCTCAACCCTCATCCTCTTCTCTCCACTCCGGAAGTTATCACCTCCGAACCTCTTCCCATTTCCATTCTTGTTCCCATTCCATTTCTCCACCTTCTTCTGTACAGGCACTGGGTCTCTCTCATCGTACAACCTCCCAGCTAAATCCACCACAGACCTAAACGTACCCGGTCTGGCTGCAATCATGTGCCTCCTGATGTCCACAGGCAAACCCTGTATGTATCTTTTGATCTTCCTGGACGCAGGTGTCACCATGTCTGGCACAAGTCTTGCAAGTTCATTGAACTTGGAGGTATACTCTTGATGAGTCATGTTCCCAGCCTTCAAATACAAGAACTCCTTTTCAATCTTGTCTAATTCCCGATGGGGACAATACTCCTCCAGCACTAACTCCTTCAACTCCGACCACTTCATCTTGGCTATCGATCGCTTCCCCTCAGCCTGGACAATATTGTCCCACCAGCATAACGCTGAGTCAACGAAGGAATGAGTGGCAAACTTAACTTTTTGATCCTCTCGGCACTCACTAATTTCCAGTACCGCTTCCATCTCTCTGACCCAACGATGAGCGGCAGTAGCAGTGCCGTTACCGTCAAAGGTTGGGGGCTTGCACCTTTGAAATGCCCCATAGTTGCACCCTCTAGTAGTCTCTCTCTCGGACTCCTCATCACTGTCGTCATCATGGACTACCACCTTAGGGTTTGATGGCTCCTCTTCAGATTCCTCAGTCCTCCCAGTGGACTTTCCTGAATTCTTCTCACTTTCCTTCCCTTCTTCTCAGCTTTCTCTCCATCCTTGACTGCTTTGATCACCTCGGTCACCACCGAGGGTAAGACATTTTGCATGACATTGTAGACTTCGTCAGCGATAGCCTCCTTCACAGTGGGTTTGAGGGTGGCTGATCCCTCCCCCTCCGGGTGACTATGGAGGTCTGACTCCTCATGAACAGTCTCGGGAGCCTTAGCTTTGCTCCGGGTGACACGTGGCTCAGTAGTACGCCCGCCACGAGCACCTCCTCGGGTTGCCTTCCCAGATTTTCTACCAGCCATAACTAATTCCTATAAGATTCAAACACCAAAATGGTTATTCAAGATAATTGCTCAGATCATTATAAGTATGGTAAGTCCTTAATTACAGTGGCCAAGTGTGATTAACCACTTACCTTACCCTCCTGTCCCAAGCAATCACTATCCTAACACATATCAGTATTCAAATCTACAAGCACATAAAACAAATAGCACACGCACATAATTCCGGTTTACTTGAAACTTTTACCTGATGGCACGTAGCTACTTGGATTGGCATCCTTCATTCGGTCCCATTTTCAGTTTAAGTTTAGGTTTTGAAAAGTTTACCCAATTCTCTTAAACTTTGGCTCTGATACCAACTTGTAAGGCCCCGTTCCCGGGAAGCCTCACAGTTGGTTAATCATAGCATAAAATCAGTTTAATAATAAAACATTGCAGCGGAAATAATTAGACATTCATTTAAAACTTAGAAACCATATTGTACTCATACATTTGTCCTTTAATTTCAAACAAAACATGTTACTTGTTCTTAAATTACAATAAAGATTTCATAAATAAATGCCATCCATAGCTCCCCAAGTAGCTCCATGTGCCATCCTCAGCATCAGCGTTTACCTGCCAACTATTATGCATAAAAGTCAGCTTCGCTGAGTGAGTTCTAGTTTTAAATAATATAAGAAAATATAAACTTTATCCTTCATATAATGACCATGCATACATCATAGTACATAACATTACTTGCATCATAATAAGCATGTTCATTATCTTTCATTCTTTCATTATCTTTCACTTTCATCATAAACGAGATTGCACAAAGCAAGAGCTCCATGTTGATTGACAACAAATGCCAATCCCTGTCGGTACACATGAAACGGTAGCTAACCCCCGACAGTTGATCCACACTGCAAGGCACATAGCCCGCTCATGAATACAGATCCATCATCATACATCAGACTCACATAAGTGAAGTCTATCATAGTGCTTGCAAGACTTTTCATCATCAAACGGGCCCGGGGGTAACATTCATTAAGTTTCGCTTTTCATTAATATCATCTTCCACTTTAATATATATAATACTTAACTTATTAAGTACACAACATGCCAAGTAAAATCATCATAAAACATAACCGAACCGCCGCGGACAGCGGGGGTTCGGGGGCGGCAGCCCCTGACAGCGGGGTCCTAGGGGCAGCAGCCCCTAGTGGGGTCCAAGGGGCAATGCCCCTAGCACATTTACTTATAGAAAAATCGTTCTTCCTGTTAAAACCCTTAAAATCTTGGTCATTTAAAAACGTAAATTTAGTATGCATAATAGCCCCAAAACATGGAAAAACTTATAAATAGGGGATCTAGAACTCACCTGGATACCACGAATAACTTCTAGACTAAGCTTACAAGGCTAGGATCACTACACAGCCTGCAGACATAGCTAACACTTAAGGGGTTAATTTCTGCCTAAATTCGCTGCTAATTTCGCTGCAAGATCAGCAATTTCGCAGCTAGATTCGCCAACATTCGCTGCTAGTTTCACCAGCAGTTTCGCTGCTAGTTTCACCAGCAGTTTCGCTGCTAGTTTCGCTAGCACATTCGCTGGCAGTTTCGCTGGCATCTTCGCTGCCAGTTTTGCTGCCAGTTTCGCCCAACTTTCGTTGGAAAAACATGTCTGCGAAACTACCTGCGAAACTATAATTTCGCAGGAAGATCCACAGTTTCGCTGATTGAATATGCAAATTCGCTGGATGAACATACAGTTTCGCAGATCGCATAAAAATTACGAACCAGACCGTTTTTAACCCAAAATCATAACTTTTTACGTCCAATCTCTTAGTTTATCATCCATGAGGCTAAATCTAAGCTTTATACATGTTTTCATACGTAAAAATGTGACCTTTATGCGATTCTTTGCAACTTTTCAAAACCCAAAACCCTAGAATCCGGGTTTGATCTACAGAAGGGTTTAGAGGTCGATTCTTACCTGGATTTGTTGCTTCTTTCTTAGATCTTGATGCTCCAACACCCAGATCTTCAATCTCTTCACCTTAGAAGCTTCAAATCTTGAGTTTTCTTCACTTTCTCTCTCTACTTTCTCTCTCTACGAATTTTGGTGGCTAGGGTTGTAATGAGGAGATGGAAGCTGATTTGGGTAGGTTAAGGGCTGATTATGGGCCTTAATCACTTAGGCTCTTGTCCATAAACCCAATTTGGCCCATAACCCATTTCCTTCTTTTATTAAATACCCATTATTTAAGCCCATTATCCTTAATGACTCGTTTCGACTTTTCGGGGTGTTACAATAAAGCTCATCCAATAAACAACATTATTGGCGATCTTGATAAAAGAACAACAAGAATCCAAGGTGGGCTGCAAACATCTGTCTTTAACTTTGGTTTTCTTTCACAAGTGGTTCCTCCAAACACACAGTTGCACTAAAAGTAATTGCTGGATTGAAGCTATGCAAGAAGAGCTTTAACAATTCAGAAAGAAAGCAGAAAAATCTGGAATCTAGTTTGATTTACCTGAAGGTCATCATCTAATGGAACAAGGTGGCTCTTCAAAATAAATTAGATGACAAATGTATAATTGTGAGAACAAAGCAAGACTGATTGCACAAGGCTACACTCAAGAAGAAGGAATAGATTATAATGAAGTTTTTGTACCAATTGCAAGAATTGAAACCATAAGAGTCTTCCTAGCCTATGCATCATATAAGAAGTTCACTGTCTATCAAATGGATGTAAAGTGTGCTTTCTTATATGGGAAAATTGATGAGAAGTCTATGTAGCTCAACCTCCTGGTTTTGAAGATCCTGATTACCCTCATAAAGTGTACAGGCTTGACAAAGCTTTGTATGGACTGCATCAAGCACTAAGAAAGTGGTATGAAACATTATCATCTTTCTTGCTGAAACATGGCTATAAAAGAGGAACTATTGATCAGACTCCCTTTCTCAAGCAAGAACATCAAGATCTCTTAGTTGTACAAATATATGTAGATGAAATTATATTTGGATCAACAAACAAGGAACTATATGTAAACATTGAAGAGTTGATGAAATCTGAGTTTCAGATGAGTTCAATGGGAGAATTAACCTTTTTCCTTGGTCTACAGGTTCATTAGAAAATAGATGGCATCTTCATCAATCAAGAGAAATTTATTCTTCAAATATTGAATAAGTATAATCTTGCTGATGCATCTTCATGCAAAACACCTGCATCAAAAATTGGCAAGATTGTGCGTGATCCTACGGGAAAATGTATTGATCAACGATTTTACAGATCAATGATAGGATCTCTTATGTATTTAACTGCCAGTAGAGCTGACATAATGTTTGTTGTGTGTGTTTGTGTTAGGCACCAATCAGATCCAAAAGAGTCTCATCTGAATATTGTTAAAAGGATTTTTAGATATCTGAAAGGAAAACCTTCCCTTGGACTTTGGTATCCAAAGGATGATGACTTTACTCTTTACTCATATTCAGATAGTGACTTCGAAGGATGCAATAACAACAGAAAAATCCACAACTAGTGGATGTCAATTTATAGGACCAAGACTAGTTTCATGGTAGTGTAAGAAGCAAATAAACGTATCTGTATCCACAGTTGAGGCTGAGTATATAGCTGCTTCAACTGGTTGCTCTCAAGTCCTTTGGTTGCAAAACCTATTGCTTGATTATGGTTACAATTTCCTTGACACTCCAATTTATATTGACAATTCAGCAGCTATGTTTATCACTGCTAATCCAATGCAACATAATAAAACATAGCATATTGAAATAAGATACCATTGTCTAAGAGATTGCTCAGAAAAAGGTTTGATCAAGTTAGTCAAAGTGGATACAATAAATCAGCTTGCTGATTTATTCGCTAAAGCCTTTGATTTAGTTAGATTTAATTTTCTAATTGAGTCTCTGGGCATGATTAACTTGGATTAATCATTATGAATAAACAAAGAAAATCATGTGTATATCCCTGTAAATAGTAATAATAATAATAAAAATTTCCCTTCGGAAGATTTATAATTACCTTCAAAAGAAACTTATGTCTTAGAACAATTTTCTTCCGAAAGCAATTTACCTTCAGGAAGAAACTTCTGAAACATCTTTCAAAGCTTAGAATAAAAAATATTGTCTTTCTTTCTGTGTCTTTAATTCAGCATGACATATGTTTGGGAAATGATAGTACACTATATCTTTGCTTCTTCTTGAATTCTTAAATATCATCAAAATCTGATCAATTTTCTTGATATGTGAGTAGGTTCATCTTGAGTGGAAACTACACTAAGAGCATGCCAAACATAATGCAAAGTGACTGTTTGTGGGAAACTCCATGTTGAGGATACAGCAAGTGAGTCTTATTCTGTTGTGACCAAATCAGTCATCTAAGCACACTATGTACCAACACTTTATAATATCTATCTTTGCAAATCATATTTCCTTTGTTTTGTGCAAACAAAGACCTGGGTGTATGATCACCATGGTTTACATTTGTAACCATTTGGTGAAAAGATCATGATCCTCATCATCCCTCTATTTTGTGTAAACAAAGACCTGGGTTAAAGGCACCTCTGTTTTACGAAAGTAAAGACCTGGTGACCTGATAATGATCATATCTAAGCTTTTAAAAGAATCCTCTGTGATCAACTGTATATTAAATTCAGAGCTACTACATCAATGCATTAATGAGATGTCAAATGCATCTCAAGACAGAACTTATAACTTAAAGTACATAGTTTCTAAGTGTGACAAAAGTGATGATTTGACTCACAAAGGAAGGACAAACTCTATGTGATTTGAATGTGAAGCCCATAACAGTTACTCCCTAATAAACATGAAAACATGACAAACAACATGCCTAGTTGACGCAATACTCTTGTATGGATTTAAGGGGACAAACATACTTGCAATCAGAACTAAGATCAGGTATCATTTCAACAAATTAACAAATCAGGAAGATGCTTAGTGTCATAGATGATCCGATTCTAGAGATATACATAGACATTACATATATATATATATATAGATATAATATATTATATATATCTATATATAGATTCTATATATAGATATATCTCTCCTAGAGAGATATCTATCTATATCTCTATATATCTATCTTAGATCTATCTCTCTATATATATTCTATATATATCTCTTCTCTATCTATCTCTATTATCTCTCTATATATATCTCCTCTCTCTCCTCTCTCTCTTCTCTCCCTATCTCTCTCTATCTCTCTCTCTCTCTCTCTCTCTAGGCTCTCTCTCTCTCTCTCTCTCTCTCTCTCTCTATATCTCTCTATATATCTATATGCTTGTACTAGTACTCCCTTCCTTTTTGTTTATTTTAATTTCTTTATGTTTGGCATGTTTGGATAGACATGTGTCTTTCATGATATTCTTCTTATAAATTTATGATAAATTCCTACATTCCTCATTGATAAAAAAATTAGGGGGAGTAGAATCATGAAATCAAGTTAACAACAAAATCGTCAAATGAATTGTCAATATGAAGGAATTGGAACCTGAGCACTAACTTGGCTTTTGGATACATGAAGTTCTTAAATTTATAAATCTTCTTATGCACAAAGTTTCATGAAAATGAAGCCAATAAGGTCCAATAGCAATAAATGGTTCTAGCAGTTGACTAGGACCATACAATAAAATAAGTTTCAATCGTGGCATTTTAAGCATTAGCAGAAGCTACAATGCATTTTAAGCATTAGCAGAAGCTACAGTGCATTATAAACATCAGCAAAGCTACAGTGCGAAACTTAAAGGGGAGTAAAATATGACTATCTGTAGATTGGTAACCTACGAATGAGTTAATATTTTACAAGTGTAATTCATAGTCATAGATTGGTAACCTATGGAAAATCAAGTTATACTTCAATTCAACTTTAAATTTCAGTTTTTAAGTTAGTGATCCGCAGATGTCCTACGGATGAACTGAAATCTGCGGAACAAATAAATTCCACGGAAGATTAATATGGGACTACTGTATAAAATAAATAAATTCTAAATCATACTTATTACTTTAAATTGATTAATATGTCCGATTATTCATAAATGATGTTTTGCTTTAAATATTTATTATTCACTTTTTCAGAATACTTTTTCAGATCTAGAAAAACACACTCAACAAACCTTTTCCCCCTTTCACAAACATTCAAACTACTCGAATCAAAGCATCAAACAAACACATAATCGTGATCTCAGATCATTGTTTAGGAGGTAAAACATGTCTTAATCATCAATAATGTACTGCTTGATTCTTGATTATCATTAAAACTATTCGTATTCTAATATCTGTAATGTTGATTCTAATCTATTCTTCTTAACTCTCATGAACATATGGCTAATCGATTTGTTAGAGAGCATAATGTGTGTGCTTTTCTATAAGCTGATGACCTAATATTGGAAGGGTGTCGGGATATCATCAGATATCTGCGACAATCCCGGCTATTCTATGCTCTAACAGCAAAGCCTGTGATTCATCAATCACGTATAGCGATTTCTAGAACTTCACACGAATAGAAGAAGATGGAGAATCGAAAGTAATCGTGGCGGAAGTGAAGAATCAAAGACTGAGGATGGATGAAAAGACCGTTAGGAGGGTTCTAGAGTTGGGAGAACAAGAAGTTGGTCACCCTGATGTGTTCGAGAATGAATACATTGAGAAAGTATTCTATTTGATGTGGTATGATGGTGTTTTGACAAGGGTGAGATAAAGAAAGGGAGATTATGCAAGCCATATAGATTCTTATGTCACACTTATCTAAAGTGCATCTCCAACAAGAAGTCTGGGCATGACAGATTCTAAAGGCACATATCATCTGGGATCATTGGCATCTTTGAGGAAAGAACATACAACTACTCCAAGTACATCTTCAGTTGTTTATGTGACCACATCAAAGTGCAAAAGGCTAACAAAATGTATATGTTCCCAAGGTTCGTGCAATTAATCATCAATGATGATCTACCTGGAATAGCTAGAGATGGAGATGTGTTTGTTCAGGCTCATCTGGGAAGATCTGTACTAAATAAGATCAGTGGGAAGTATGAAGGAGCATATATGCTCATGTTTGCACATGTGGCTGATCCTAATGAGAACATTCTTCAAGAATTGATATGGTAAGAACAACAAGGGAGTTCACCTACTAACATTATGGAAGCCTCACCTTCACCTAATCAATCACCCATTTACCAACATCATCAATCTCCACAACCTCAATCTCCTCAACCACAATCACCATCCAGTCAAAAAACCCACCCAATTTCTCTAATTCACCCTCCATCACCAAATCAACTCCACTTACAACTTTTCCAACAACCTCCAACTCCTAAAAACCAATCCACTAAGAGCATTTACACCGAGGAGACAGAGCTAGCTTCACAAGCAAGTACAGTTCAACTGTCACTAACCAAAACTGAATCCCCTGTCCATTCAAATGATACTGAACCTGTCTCTCCAGTCACTGATTTTCAACAACATCAAGAACAACATAAAGTGCAGGCAGATCAAGCAGTTGAGTCAAGCTCAAGCTCAATCAATATAGCACATGATGAAGCAAATGATGATGAGTTGGCTACTGAACATCAAGAATAAGAAGAAGAAGTCAACTATGTTGATGTAATTGCTTATCATGAAGATGATTTAAGTGAAGATGACATCCCTGTTAGTAAAAGCTATTTGGTGGCTGAATACAACAAGCTTGTTATTAAGTCAACCAATAGAAAGCAAAGAATTCAATAGTTGAAGGGGCTGATAAAAGAAAAAGATGATCAGCTGATAAAGCAAGAATCTAGCCTGAAAAGATTAAGAGAAAACGTACAATAAAACAATGAAGTCATTGATGCTTTACATGAGCTTGTGAAAGAACAAAAAGAGTTAATTGCACATGAGAAAGCTGAAAAAGAAAAGCTTATGTTGGAGAGCAACAAAGCAAACAAGACTCTACAAGAACAATTCGCTCAGCTAAAAAGAAAGGACGAGGAGATTGAAAGAGTGAAAAAGAAGATAAAGGACATTGAAGCTAATGCTCCTGCAACAAAACAAACAAAGGAACCTGCTGAGACTTCTAAGCAACATACACCAGGAAGAGGAAGTAATTAGGCTCTATAAAGAAAGAAATGATCAATATAGAAGATTCACCTGAAAGGTCAAGGCATACATCTCAAGAGCACATTCCTTCAGTGGATGTTTCCACTTTAAAGCCAATGACTCATGATGAAGCTAATAGTGATGCTGAATGGAAAGAACTAACTGAAGATAGGAAAGAAAAAGACAAATCAAAGGTTGAAGATCTATTGAAAAGAAAAGATATATTGCAAGAGAGGCCCGAGTCAACTCAATTTATGACCTTTATCAACCATGGGTTTCCATATGACATGATTGAAAAGATGAATTTGGCAGAAATGAAAGATCTACAGAAAGAATTTGAGCTTGCTAGATTCATGATCTCTAATTGTGACTATGAAGCATTCCCAACATTTCAAACCATTCAGAAAATCAAGAAAGATCAAGGCCACTGTGATACAGCAAAGCTTACCAAATACAATATGACATGTTGGCTACAGGGTCATACTACAAAGGGCATGAACTTAAGGGAAGAACAGTTGGTGTGCTGAGGAGGATGATGGAACATGTAATGGCTGTTGAGCTTGACACTAGGGTAAGATTCAGGACTAAAGCTCCAAAGTCTGATGCTGAGCAACATAACAAAACCCCTGCTGAACTAGTAACAGTTGAAGGTAAAGATACACACAAAGGGAAAGAAAAATTAATCAGAGAGCCACGAGTGTTATACCTGGCAAAGTGTGGCCATTGGGTACAACAACTAGAGAAATTACAGAGCAAAAGTCTACCTTGATAGAGCTGTTTGATCACATCATAAGTCCCAACTCTGTGGAAGACAACAGGATCATGGCCTGGAAGTATGATCAAGAGTGGGATTGTGCAATCATTAAGAGAACATCTGGAAGGATTCAATAATTCCATGATGTAGTATCATTGTTGTGCCTAACTGAAAGTGACCTCAAAGATCTGCAAAGCTTAATCATCTCTAACTATTCAATTCACCCAAGAGGAAGAGACTTCTTTATGTTGGTTGGAAAGTTAAAGACTAAATTCAAAGATGATGTGCTAAAAGAAGCTAGGAGAGAGGATGACGAGCACATAAGAAGATCAAAAAGGGTGAAAATATCAAAATCCTACTCATCTACATTGGTAGATGATGAGTTTTTAAAGAGGGTTGGATACCAAAGCAGGAAGGTAGCAGCTGTTAAAAGATTTGATGGAAATCAATACACATATCCCATAACAATATGGGGATATGTTGAGAAGACAAAAGAATTGTTGATGTTGAGGAATGCAGAAAGAAAGAAAGCAGAGAAGATTAGAATCTTTGATCCAGTGGAGATCAAGCTGCTCCACACCAGCTACAAATCATACTTCCATGACAAATTCTTCCCAAAGTTGACTAATGAAAGAGCACAAAATGATCTATGCCTATATGTTCACATGATTCAAGTGGTGGATAAACTGTATGCAAAAGCATACAAGAGAAGAAGATATGATGTTGGGCTGTTGAAAGGAGCTAACATTGAAGAAGTATCAGAACTAAGAATCACAGAAGAAGATCAGCTTGAAATAGTTCACAATCAAAGTGTTGTGGAAACTCTAACAACTGAAGAAGACATCTTGGGATTAAGTTTTGAGACACTTCAAAAGATACACAGAATGGTGATCAAGTACAAATACGATGATGAAAAAGATGCAATATTGTATTTCAACAAGAAGATGGTGTCAAGAATGAAGGAGCTTTTAGTTTTGAAGAGCTGATTAGAAGTGTCTAAGCCTAAAGGGGAGTATTGTTAGATCTAGGGTCAATAGATCCAGCTCATTTTGTATAGGCTTAGAACTTTAATCCAAAATTGTAATGAATATCTGTAATTCATTATTTGATGTATGCATTATGTATATATAGTTAACCTATATGTGTGTTGATTTATGTGTATGATTGTAGGTACAAACATTATACTTGGTTAATTACTGAAATTGAATAAGTGTAAGAAACATCTACGGATGAACATTTTGTTTTTCCGTAGATATCTTCTTATAATAACAAACATCCGAAGATGCTCTGCGGATGAAAAACCAACTCTAGAGTTCAAGTGAAGAAGTCAAAGAGTTCAAGTGAAGACTCCTCCGGAGGAGCAAACACCTTCGGAAGACAAAGTACCTTCGGAAGACATTACCTTCGGAAGAACAATGTACCTTTAGAAGACAAAGTACCTTTGGAAGACATTACCTTTGGAAGAACAAGGTACCTTCGGAAGACAAAGTACCTTCGGAAGACAAAGTACCTTCTGAAGACATTACCTTCGGAAGAACAAATTACCTTCGGAAGATCAGTTAAGCTGTGGAGTCCAAACACTTGTATTTAAATAATACAAGTGTTGCAAGTCAACAAGTCAACAAGACAATTTCAAATCCCCAGAGATTCGGTGTTTCCTTAACAGAAACACGTGTGCCTATATATATGGGTCCTAGGTTTCACATCAAAGGACGAACACGAACACACGAGCAACCAGACGGCAAACACAAACATCACATCAATTCACACAATCAATCAAACATAACCCTAGCAGCCGTCACATCAATATCAACACGTTCAAAGCATTTATTGTTTATATCATTCATTATTTAATCATCTGTAATCATTAATCAATTTTAATGAGATACTCTGTGAAGAACTCCTAGGTTTTGTGATTGCTATGACTTTCTTCCCCTTTTTAGTAGCATCACCCACTTGCACAGGTGAGCTAAGAGTTGGGTCAATCACATCCACATGTTCTTGTATTCCTGGATGAGCTCCTCTTAAAGGTCTCCCAGCTAGTTTTTCCTTAATATAAGATATCTCAAGTTGCTGATCATTGACCCTATTTTGCAAGGTAGTCACATGATATTCAAGGTGACTAACCTTAGAGACTAGATAGGTGAAGGTTTTTGTCAATTTTTGCACCCGTAGTATCATATTCTCTTCATCTTCATGAGAAGAATCATTGGGGGATAAGAGAATTGGACCAAAGTCTTCACTCTCAGGGAGATCCACCTCAATAATGGGTGAATGATGTGGGCTAGACATAAGAGAATCAGGAGCACTCATCTCTCTTTGGGTAGGGGAGGAGTAGAGAGACTCATGGTACTCACTGAATCCTATGTCTTCATCATCATAGAATTCTAGGTTGGGAAGGGTTGGTTTAGATCTAGAGGCTAGGGATGGTATCTTTCCCCTAAAGGTTGTTCACTTGAGTGTTGAGACTTAGAATGAAGGCTTATGGCAGATGGGCTAATGAACTCATCAAGCTGAGCATGAGGAACCTCAGCACTTATTCTTGAAGAGATAGGAGAGGTTTGCTCCTCAGGAGAAGTGGGAGCTCTAGTGTCCACTTCCTCCTGTATGGGTTATGATATGGGGCTTTGCACAAGCTTAATAGCTTGACCAGGGGTTTGTTTGGATTTTCTTTGGTAGGTGAGGAGTGTTTGTGGCTGTTTGGATGGTTTTGAGGTAGAAGGTGTGGGTTCAACACTAGCTTGTGTTGCTGGTTGTCACCTTGAGGAATAAGCTCTAACATTTTTGGGACAAGGGCTGTTTCTACCCTAGAGAAGCCTACATCTGGCTTCTTTATTATTTTAAAGATGTCGAGCTTCATCAGTCCTAATTTAAGAATATTACCTGTTCCCCTTAACTGTGAGCCCAGTTAACAGTTAAGAATGTGTTGAACATATCTAGGGAACATATAATACTCTAAGGAGTACGAATTAGCAAGTAAATTTATATAAACATATTGAGAGTACATGAATTTGACCTCCTGGACCTTTCCATGGAAAATGAAGGAGAGATCTTCAGAAATTTGGTCCCAACCCCCATGTTTGTTGGACAAGCTGTGGATGACCACATGAAGTAGGTACTTCCACTAGGATGAGACCTACCCATTCCCAAAGGTCTTTAAAGAGAAATCCCCCTTATAGCCCATTTGCTCAAAGGAATGATTTACAGCTTCCTTTTGAAAGGAAAACTCACCTTCTTCATCATCCAGCTAAAGATGAGTGTTGATGATGGCTGAAGTGATGAAGATTGTCCTCCCCTGCACTGTGGCAGACAATGCCTTCTCCCCATCCATAATGACCTCTTAACAGGTCTTACAGAATTGTAACAACTGATCCTCATAGAGAGTAGGATCAATGGTAAGGGAGGTGAAGTAGTTGGATAGAGCCAAGAATTGACAAACCTCTGAGAAACTAGGATCTTTCTTAGAGTCCAACAGAGAAACCTGATTATGTTGTTTGTGGAGTTGCATGGAAAAATTCGGGCTATTTATGTGGTTAAAGTTGGCCATTTCAGAAAGCTTAAGGATGAAGAAAGTGAAGAACAAAGGCGGTTTGTGGTGAATTTAGGTTTTGTGAATAGTTCATATGAAGAAGAGAGTGAAAGAGGGGGAACCATTGGGTATATTTATGAAATGGATTTAAGACAAAGGTAATGAAAGAGGATAAACTTTGAAATCCGGATGTCGGTCCCACCTCTAAAAAAGTGCCCAAAAAGGTAGTTTTCTTGGAAGTCTAAAAAGTTTCCGAAGGTAATTTAGCTTGGGAAGTTGTTGATGAAAAAGCTTTCGAAGGCAAAATGACTTCGGAAGATATTCCAAAGAGTTTGGAAAATTTTTCTCTGGAAGAGTTTTATTACTTAGAGATTTTATTCTAAGGATAATGAAACTTCCGAGAGTAAATTGCTTTCTGAATAAAATTGTTCTTCAAAACATACAAGTACTCAAGTAAAATTTAAGCTTCTGAAGATATTTATAAAATTTCTTCCGAAGGTAAATCTACTAAAGTAGTTATTTGTTTTCTAAGACTTAAGTTTCTTGCGAAGGTAAATACATATCTTCCGAAAGATAAAAAGATCAAAAATTTCAAAAATCTAAGGAATGTCTTTCAAAAAGATTTTTTTCTTCCACTGTAAACAAGGGCTTATGAAGGTGATAAAATAGACAACTTAGGACACACAGGTTTAGAAATAATATGATTAAGTTTTAAAAAATGCTACTCAATGTTAATCATCCCAATATTTGATACAAGATATTTAAATCTCTGCACATCAAAAGCTTTTTTGAACAGATCAGCATATTGTTCATTTGTGTTAACCTTGACTACTTTGATTAATTCCTTTTCAAAGTTATCTCTAATCAAATGATACCTGATATTGATGTGTTTTGTCCTTGAGTGCTTCACAAATTGAGATAACATTGTAGTTGTCTATGTGGATGGGACTCTCTTTGAAGTTGAAACCATAGTCCAGCATCTGATTCTGAATCCAAAGCACTTGAGCGCAATAGCTTGCAGCGGCAATGTATTCAACTTCAGCAGTTGATGCAACACACAGGATTGTTTCTTGCATTGCCAAGAGACTATCCTTCCACCAAGAAACTAACATCCCCATGATATAGACTTTGCAGTCATGTTGCAGCCACCATAGTCACTATCTGTATAGGCATACACATTGAAGTCAGAATTCTTTGCATACCGAAGGCCAAGTGTTGGAGCACCTTTGAGATATCTTAAAATCCTCTTGACAGTGACCAGGTGTGACATCTTGGGGTTGGCTTGATATATTGCACAAATACATGTGACAAACATGATATCAGGCCTGCTAGCTGTGAGGTACATAAGAGACCCAATCATAGCCCTGTAGAGATGTTCATCCACACACTCCCCTCGAGATCAGGTCCAAGGGAGTGGTTTCTGGCTATGGGTGTCTTAGCAGCCTTACAATCAGTCATGTTGAATCTTTTAAGTATGTCTTGTACATACTTTGACTGACTTATGAAGATGCCATTTTCAACTTGCTTCACTTGAATTCCTAGAAAGAAATTGAGTTCCCCCATGGAACTCATTTCAAATCTATCCTTCATCAGTTTCTCAAAGTCTTTGCAGAGCTTTGGATTAGCTGACCTAAAGATAATGTCATCTTCATACACTTGAGCTAGTATTAAGTCATTTCCTATTCCTTTAATGAACAGAGTTCCATCTATAGTACCCCTTTTGTATCCATACTGACAGAGATACTGAGATAGAGTCTCATACCACTTCTTTGGTGCTTGCTACAGCCCATAAAGAGCTTTATCAAGCCTGCATACATAATCAGGATGAACAACTAGTCTTGCCTTATTCTTGATGACAAGTCCTCTATCATCCTTCTTATTCCTGAACACCCTATGGTAGTCTTCCCTTGAGGAAGAGGACATAAGTTCCAAACCTTTTTCCTTTTGAATCGAAGCATCTCCTCTTGCATAGCTTCTACCCAACTTCCATCCTTTAAAGCCTCATCAATCTTCTTAGTCTCTATATTGTCTTGTGATACCCTTTTCATCACAAAATGTATCAATGATTTGGTTCTTAAATTCAGTTCCCTGATCATATCTTATGGTTTTGACCTTGTGATTACATTAATTATTAATCTTTAAGATGAAATTCTTTAGAATCTCAGGGGTCTCATCCTTAGTTCTAAAAAAGGAGAGCCAACTGAATCTTGTAAAGTCATTTGTGATCACCAAGCAATAAGAGGTCCTTCCTAGACTCATTACAATGGTGGGGCCAAAGAGATCCATATGTAATAAATATAAGGGAGTAGTGATGGAGTTTCTTTCCTTTGGCTTGTGAGATACCTTGTGTTGATTCTGTTTGAGGCATGCAACGTAGTGGTCATCACTTATAAACTCTTTCTTTGGCATTCCAGTTACCATACCATTCTTAATAAATTTATTCATGTTTTTAAAGTTTACATGGCACATTCTTTTATGCCAGAGGAAAGACTCATCACTATTGGCTTTAGATAGAAAGCATGAAACTTCTCCTGAGGGAGATGTTTCTTGCAAATCCATCTTCTACATGTTCCTTTCTTGGGGTTTTGGGCAGGATATGCTCATCAGGAATGACCACCCTAGGCCAGAGAACAATTCACTCATGCTCAGTAAAGAGCATGTTATGTCTCTGATCACAAAATTGAGATACACTCAAAAGATTGTATCCAAGCTTCTTGACAAACTTTACCTTTTCAATGTTGAGCTTACCATTTATGACCCTGCCCCTTCTAGTTATGTAACCTCCAGCATCTCCTCCAAAAGCAACTGGTCCTCCATCAATCCTTTCAAAATGTTGGAGTAGTGATCTATTGCCTGTCATGTTTTGAGGATCATTTGCTGATGTTGATGAAGAACTTTCAGCCACTTGGTCTTTCTTTGTCTTCCACACCACCTTCGGAAGCTTAGACTTGACTTCAACACTATGAAAGTTTTGATGACTTCAGAAGTTTTGATGACTTGACCTTCGGAAGATCTTGATTTCACTACAGCAGGCTTTAGTACTTCGGAAGTATTCCTTTCTTCCGAGACAAAATTATATTCCGAAGGCAAGTTTCCACTTATCTTTTTCTTCATTTTGGAGCTTCCAAAAGGAAAAGCTTTTCCTTCGGAAGCTTGCTTCTCCTCCAAACTCTTAAAGTTTCTTTCTTGGTAACATGGACAGTACTCTTTGGATTGTAGAAACAATCTTTAGCAATATGATAGATACTCCCACACATGACATAGTCCATTTTCTTCTTCCTAAGAGTCTTCTTTTGTGAACAAGGCTGAACTTGATCACATTCCTTCTCCCTCTTCATCTTTGCATATGTTGTGGCAATCCTTTTAGGGATAAAACTACCTCTGGAGGTGGATTGTTCAGGTTGTGCAGTAGTGGTGCACAACATATTTGCCTTCTTCTTGATGCTGGGATGATTTGCACATGAACTAGAACTCTTGTTACTAGAGTTCAAGTTTGTGTCTTCAGCCTTAACCACCTCAAAACCTGTAGATATAAAGACTTGTTTCTACACAGAGTTAAAGGTGGCCTTGATCTCTTGAGCCTTCTTTGACTTCCTCTTGGCCTTCCTGATCAAGTTCTTCCTCCTTGACTTGGTCATCCCAACTGTTTTACTCTCCTAAGAGGAATGGTGAACCTTCTTAGAATGCTCTTCTTCACTCTTCTTAGAGACATCCTTCACCATCTCCTCTTCATCCTCTTCACTCATGGGGTCTATGAAGGGAAGCTCATCTTCACAAGTTCCACACCTAGGAGATCTTAGTGACAATATTATGTGTGAAGGAGCTATCTCACTAGATCCCAGTCCTTGCTTATTTTGATAACAAACCTTTGCATGCAAGGATGAGGATATTATGTTCTTGAAGGTCTTTTCTTCATTAACACATTTAATGCCCTAGCTTTGCTGATCACAAGCTCAGCCTAGCATTTAGTCAACTTAGTTATGAGATTTTTTATCTGAGTCTTGTAGTTGGTGTGTTCACGTTTAAGAGTTGAAATGGTTTTGTCTAAGTCCTCTATCTTTAGTTTATAATCATTTTAAGCTCTTTGAAATCAGATTTTAATATATTTAAAGACTCAAGATCATATCTCATCTCTAAGTTGAAGGACCTGTATCTGTCAACTTTAGCAATACATTCAGGAGTACAAAGATGTTCCAATACCTTAGCTTCATCATGGTCTGCCAAAAGTGCTTGGTTTGGAGATGCATCTTCCACCTGAAAGCTCCAGTCAAAGCCTCCTTCTTCAACAACAACTGCAACTTGCTGCTTTGTCTTCATATTCTGGGGAGCTCTTTCAGTGTAGTTTGGTCTGGCTTGTGTTTGGCCACCATTTGTCCTTGGTTCCTTACACTCCTTTGCAAAATGTCCCATCTGGTTGCAGTTGTAACACTTTATTTTGCTTTTGTCCAGCCCAAACTTTCCACTGGCTGCATTGCTTGGAAACTTCCTCCATGTCCTCTTGTAGAATTTCTTGGCTCTGTGAGTGAGGATAGACATTTGCTGAACTATCTCCATGTATTCCAGGTCATCTAGATGGATAGTCTAGATCTTCAAGGGTGAAGATAAACTTGCTTGTGCTCTCATCAGCAGACATAAAGGCATGTGAAGAGCTTGTTTCTTGTAATGGGTTTCCTTGAGTGTAGCTTTCTCTTAGTGTCTCCGGGAAGGTGATGAAAGGACCCTTTTGTGAGTTATCAGGGTAGCATATAAGATGATGTTGTGGTTTAATGCCATCCCTTTCAACCACATGGAAGGCTGAACTCTGCTGATTGCTGTAGTTACCAGATGAATTTTGCATATACATCTCCATCTGGTATCCACTAAGAATACCATACAACTCTGTCATAGTGAGAGTCTTAAGGTTGTCAATTCTCTTGATAACAAAACAATAATGTGTCCATTGTCTAGGAAGAGAGGACATAGACTACCTCACAATGTCCCTGTTTTCAAGAGTTACTCCAACATACATTAGAGTATCCATAATCTCAACATACCTGAAGTATTATTGAGTCATGGTCTCACCTGTTTTGTAGGTGAAATTCTCAAATTCCTACTTCAAGAGGTCCTTCTTGTTCTCCTTGGCTTTAGTGGACCCCTCATACATGAGCTTTAGTGCCTCCCATAGTTGCTTGGTAGTTTTGCACTTCTTGAAGCCCCTGTATATATGGAGTTTAGAAGAGCAGTTTGGAGTGCAGTCATGGCTTTCTGATCTATGTCAATCTTCTCCCTATCTTCTTCAGAAAAGTCAGCTGGCACCTTTGGTATCATACCACCCCCAGCAGCAGCTGAAGGGGGTGCTTGGTATGTGAGGCCCTTGGACAACAAACTCCCACATCCTTAAGTCTTGAGACTTGATAAAACCTTCCATTCTTTGACACCAAGTATCAAAGTCTTCAGGAGTGATCAGTGGGGATTTTGTCATTGTTCCATTTTCCATATCAGCCTTAGTGATAGCTGCCATTTGAGCTGTTAAGTATTTTCTGTGTGTGAGGGATCTTAAGATGATGAGATCTTATAATCAAGAGCCTGGAATTCTATGATACCAATTGCAAGAATGATTAAAGAATGCTCACTTACAACACAACACACAATGAGGAGAGAGTTTAGAACACTTATAGATCAAATAGGGAACTGGTAACTTATAAGGTTTGATACTTAGAACACGAGTAAATATGAGACACAACAAGAAGCAAACAACAGAAATATTGGTTTTAAATAATGTTGTATAGTGCTCTCAAGTTCTTTTACAAGTATTTCAAAGCATGAAGAAAGTTACAAGGACCTGAGATACTTTATACTACATCCTACAGCAGATCATACTTAGAAGGCCAGCAGGAAACATATGATCTAGACAATAACAAAATCAAATGTAGAGTCAAAAGGCAGATTGCCTTTTGACTAGTGCTATGACATGCCATAGCTCACATCCTAATATTACAAAAATGATAAAAGTACATAAAGTAGAAAGCACAGAGTCAAGACCTCAATGTACAGCTACAATAAGCATGGACCTTTTCACCAACTTATGTAAGTTGGTGTCTGAACAGCGTTGCAGCAGAAAGGTGGTCCAGCTTTATGGTAAGTACATCAGATAAAGCATGTGTTCAAAAGTATTCGGAAGAGATCTGTCTTCACATCTTGGCCTCGGAAGACTTTGTCTTTAAAGCTTTGAAAGACTTCATTTTTTGCTTCGGAAGAAATGGACTTGGCTTCGGAAGATCTTACACTTAGAACAATTCTGATGCATGGTGTAAAACATCCGAAGCATTTCTACTCTATACTTCAGTGCATGCATGCAGGAAAGACTTTGAATGTTTTAGATGCATCAGCCTTATATGAAACCTTACAATCTTGTTGTTTCAACTATGGAAAAGATGATCACATTGTTAAGCATTACCTAGAGGTTGTAAACAGAAATGTAGATAATCTTTCATTAGGAAATTGAATAAAACATTTTGTGATAGTTTCTTTTGTAAAAATTCATCTTCTCTCAAAACCAAGCCAGTTAAGGTTTGGGTCCTCGTGTCTAAATGATTTTTTCTAATTCATTTGCCAGGAACATTCGAGAAGGACTATCAACAACACATGGCACGTAGATAGTGGATGCTCTAGGCATATGACTAGATTGTCCTTACCAATTATCGGATAAAAAATGAAGATTATGTTGCGTTTCCAGGAGATAAAAAAGGAGGTAAAATGATAGGTCAAAGTAAGGTATCCAATGGTTCTTTAAACTTGGAGAAGGTAAACTTCGTGCCTGAATTAGCATTCAGTCTTCTGAGCGTGTCATAAATTTGTGACAAGAATATTCCTGTGCTTTTTAAATTTAAAAAATGTTTGTTTCTTAAGCCAGAATTTTTAGTTTGAGATGACTTGTTAATAATGTGTGCTCCGAGGAAAAATGACACATATCTGCTTGATATGAACTCCAAAGAATCAACTACCATGACCTGTCTCTTGTTGTTACATAAAAGGAAGGCATCAGAGGTGTTGTAGAAGCTGATTTTGACCATTGAGAATATCAACAAGAAGAAAGTCTTGGCGATCAGAAGTGACAACAGAACAAAGTTTAGAAATAAAATCTTTGATTCATTTCTGTGCAGGCAAAAGGGGTTTTTATACAATTCAGCACTGCTCGAAAACCTTAGTAGAACGGTGTTCCTTAAAGAAAGAATCACACTCTCATTGAAGTAGGCTAGACTAAGCTCATAGAATCTAAACTACCAATTATCTTCTGGGCAGAAGCAGTCAACTGTGCTTCTTGCATTCTAAATAGAGTTCTTATTATGAAAGACAAGATGAAGACTCCATATGAACTGTTTCACAAGCGAAAACTGTTGATTGACTTCTTTTATTTTTTCGCTTGCTCATGCACATTGTTGAATACTCCAGCTGAAAATTCCAACTTTGGAGCAGTGTCAAATGAATGTTATTTTTTAGATACTCTTCAACTCAAAAGGCTTATAATACAACAAACGGACAAGAATAGTGCAAGAATATTTCTCTGTTGATTGGCAAGAGTCCAATGTTTCGAACGTTGGTTCTCATCCAGATTGGTTCTATGATTGAAACACCGTTTTTAATTCATTCAATCTACCATTCTTCCCTGACGATGACATTCCTTCATCAAGTGGTCAACCCTTCATTCATTCTCAACCACAACCTCAACCACAACCAAAACTACAACCTCAACCTCAACCTGCACCTGAGAACCAAATCCTTTCGACACCATCACAAATTCCAGAAAGTCCTATTTCCAATCAACCATACACCTTACCGTCATCCACCTCACAACCATCTTACCCACATCCTACTTCATCCAATTCCTCAACCCTCAACACTAACTTTAAAACCCTAAAAGACCACCTATATGATTATGTCATTGGATCAATATCAGACGGTGTCACAAAAATTCAAAGTCTTCTAGATGGACGTCAAGTGTGCATTCATGTATGTTGCTATTGACGAAGAGATCTATGTTTGTCAGCCACCAGATTTCAAAGATCCAGATTTTCCTGAGAAAGTTTACAAACTGGATAAATCCTTGTATGGATTACATGAAGCTCTTATAATCTAGTACAAAAACCTAACACAGTATATCTCCAGAAAAGGCTTTACACGTGGAACTATAGACATGACTCTATTTAAGGAGGTTAATGGAGATGTTCTCATTGTTCAAGTATATGCCAATGACATCATCTTTGGCTCAATGAATGAGAAGTTGTGTAGGGCGTTTGAAGAAGTGATGAAAGAGCCCTTTGAAATAAGCATGAAGGGGGAGATGTGCTTCTTCTTAGGATTACGGATCAAACAAAAGCCATATGGAATTCTCATTCATCAAGAGACATACATTCTAGAAATCCTATCGAAGTACAACATGAATGATACTTCCCTTGAACTTACTCCATTTTCTACACAAACCTGCCTAACCCTTGATGATAATGGAAAGCCAGTTGATGCTCACCGATATTGTTCTATGATCGGATCCCTAATGTATCTCCCCACGAGTCGTCCAGATATTACATTTGTTGTGTTTTACCGCGCTTAATATCAAGCCAATCCATAAAAATCCTATGAGAAAGCTGTTAAACGTATCTTTCGTAACTTGAAGGGCACTCCTCGTTTGGGTCTTTGGTACCCAATGGAAGGAAATTTTGATCTTCATGCATACTCTGATAGCGATCATGGAGGTTGTAAGATGGATAGAAGGTTAGGTGGTTGTCAATATCTTGGGGATTGCCTTGTTTCAAGGCAAAGCAAAAAGCAGAAACAGATTCTCTATCCACAGGCGAGGCTGAGTATATTGTTGCTGTAAAATGTTGTGGATCCAACATCAAATGATGGATTACAGGATTAGGTTTCTTCACACGCCGCTCTTCTATGATAAGGATGGCTGTTGGAATTGCCAAAAATAAAATCCATCATTCTCGCATCAAGCACATTAAAACAAGAATCCATGCAATCCGAGATGCACAAGAAAAGAGTTTGATACATATTATTCCCATTGACACCAAAAGTCAAAAGGCCGATCTTTTCTCAAAAACTTTTGATAAACCTTGTTTTTATAAACTAATTCACAAGTTGGGTCTAATATCTTTTTAACGGAAAATTCTGGTGACAATCTATAAATAATTCATATGCTAAGAAGTCTCAAAATCCATACTTCCCCAAAGCGTATTCCAGCTTAAAAGGAAATTTCTTTGGTTGCACTTTAATAGAAAATTTAGGGGAGAATAGACCTTGACCTTTTAAATTTACATTGTTTCCTCTTTTAAAGTTATTGTGTATATAATCTAATCTTATCCTTGGTGTTGGATTTAGGAAGCTTGGATAGTGTCTGAAGGAGGTCAAAGGCGTTGTATTAGGATAGGTCGGTAGGCCTGGTGGCCTAAAGAAAATTAGACGATGGTTGTGTGACTTAACTAAGATAATAACTTTGTGATAAGCTTTATTCCCATGTCATCTCAGCTTGCACATAGTTACAAGTCTTGTCAAAAACTGTGTGGCTGATTTTTGTTTTGATCCCCGCACTTTAAGATTTTTCTTCACCTTAATGTCATGAATAAACTACGGGCACAACTCCTCTGCTATGCGTAAGCATTGACCTTAAGTAATGATCTTCTTTGTTATACGTGAGTATAAACCTGAAGTTCTCATCGACATGCTTATGCTCAAATGATGATATTCTCTGTTATACATGAGTAAAGACTAGAAGCTCTTATCATTTTGCTTAAATGATTATCTCCTTTGTTATACGTGAGAATAGACCTGGAGCTCTGATTATCCACCCCTATACATCATTATCTTGTACATCTATAGATGTCAGATGATCTATCCTATGTCCATCCCAGAAAAATTCAAGCAGACAACAATTAAACTCAATAAACAATGATGGCGAGATGATTGTAGGATCCAAGTTTCTTGAGCGTTCTTAAGCGAACCCAAACATGATAAAATTATGTTACAAGTCTTCGTTGAAAAGAATACAACATGGGTTTAAATGGACAAACCTATTCGAAATCCCGCGAATCCTTGACTCTTTAGACGATTTCTTGCGAAAGCGTGCCCGATATCCTTGCCTCTTTGCTTTATTACAAAATTATTTTTTTCTTGTCTTTTCAAGTCTCGTGGGTTGAGAAGTCTTCTTTTTACATATAAAATATGATAATATAAAATTTTTGTTCATGCGAAACTTTTATTTCACCGTACGAAACTATTGTTTCGCATTGCGAAACTACTCTTTCGCTGACCTGGTCCGGTAAGCAAAACTATTGTATCGTTCACCGTGCGAAAATATTGTTTCGCCATGCAAATCTATAGTTTCGGCATATGCGAAACTGTGGTGTATAAAAAGAAGTTTCGTCAGTTATTTCGCCATTTGCAAAATTCCCAATCTCTTTTTAATTCGAACTGTTTCTATGCACTTGATATCTAATCTGTGACAACCGGCTTCTAGGTTGTTATCCTAACCCTAACTTACTTGCATCATTATCCGTCTTATGAGTACTAATAATTGAAACAATCCAACCCTATCATGAAATTAGAAGCATTTCTTGCTATTTGATTAAATTTATGATTTCATATTATTTTATTGACTTTTAGTTAGCTTAGGTTTTACCTTTTTAAAAATTAGTGTTCTGGGAATGTTATCTAGTCACTCTTACAAAATTTAATCTCAAGTGAAACAATTAAAATGTGAGCATACACTCACACTTATATATTTTCGGTTCATGCATGCATGGACATGCACAAGATACTACAATTAACATCATCCACTAAATAATATATTCTACCCAATACTACAAAATTACACTACCTAATAATCAATTACCATTTAAAAATTAAATCAAAACTACCCTCACTAGAAGCCAAGATCGGCCGCCCCCTCTCCCTCCACTCACCTCTCTTCTACACCACCACCCTTACCATCCACTCCTCATTCATGCAAACACCCTCAACTCTCTCCCTCTGCTCTCTTATTAAAATTCTCAGCAGAATTCTCTCCCTCTCCCCTTGCAAACTCTCTCAAAACTCTCTATACTTCAGCTCCAAAAAAATCGCAACAACAACATCATACGCATCGGTCAACCTAAAACCCGCAAGAAGGTGGCCATATCCGCGAGTTTGGACACACCTCTACCCATTGTTCGATTCTTCCAGCTTTGTTAGAAGATTCTCCAGCCTTTTCCAAGGAGATTAGAGCTATCCAAGACCATCTACAATCTCCAAAACGTGAACAACACCAAGTGTAAGCTTCATGTCACCCGAAAATGGTCTTTTCATGTGTTCTTTCATTTCTCTTTTAAAAACACCTCCTCTCTTTGTTGTAGCAGAAACCCGACACCACTACCTTGTTCTTGAGGAGCTTTGAACTTCTCAAGAGGTATCTCACTCGTTATACTTGTCATTCCTAAGGTGGAAACCGATTTCCACCATGAAAACCCTATTTTTGGGACTTTTGCACCATCTAAGTTGTGGATCTTGTAACCCTTGAAAGCAAAACTTATAACCTGCTTGTTAAAGGTTTAATGAACTCCTAAAAACCTGTTTTAAAATTTATAAAAGAAGATACACCGTGGATATATGGTTTTAGCACAAGTTACACCTCAAAAACCTTCATTTTACAAGATATGTTGCAAGCTAAGCACTTGTTTGAAAACCCTTTTAACCAAGGCTTACAACCTGCTCATAAACGACTTTTTAACACCATAATAATCTGGATTTAAAGTTAAATGGGGTTATGGTAAGGTTTAACTACAAGCTTACAAGGATTTACATATGTGTTATGGTTGGTTATGGCTAAATCACTAAGTTGATGGTTCATTGTAGTGATGGGTAACCTAGCCGTGAGTTTGGACATAATTTCAGAATGTTTTGATGAATAATAAGTGTGTGAAAAGTGGTTAATCTCTGGAAATTAAGGACATGTTAAGATTAGACCCATTTTGGTTAATTTCTGGACCCGAAACATGGTAAAACGACCTTAAAAATAGTAAAAACATGGTTTTAACCATCTTGAAAAGTATTCTAGGCTTAAAAATAATAAATAAAGTGTTCTGGAGTCAATGGGCAATTTAAATAGTCAAAAGAACAATTTAATGGCGTTTTAACTAAAAACGGGTACCAACCGGGCATCGTTTTTGAGAAAAATCTATGAAAAAGGAGTTTAAAGCTAAGATTTATAAAAATCATGTAATTTCAGTAAGTTAAGTAAGAAAAGACCTAAAGGATTTGAAAAAGTGGTCAAACAAGCTTTAAATGGTCAAATACAATCAAAACCGCGTTTTAACGGGTCAAACGTAAAAACGAGACTTTCAACTATTAGAGGCAAAATTTCACAATTTAAGGACTTAAAATTTATAAAAATATCTTTTAGATGATACCTACTGGTCCAAGACTCAAATTTATGAAAACCCTAAATTAACTGTTAAAAAACCTCTCCGGCTTTTACCGCAACCGGGAGCGTTAAACGCATAGTTCTAAAACGGACCCATAAACTGAAATTTTGGAACACTTACTCTACAATAAGTAAAATTTTACTCTAAGAACCTGAATTTTTGGTCTTAAGTGTCATAAAGGACAAGAAACCAAACTTGAGTGTAGAAACTGTAAATTTTGAAACTTGAGGGACTAAACTGTAAAATTTTACCAAACTTTATAACCGACTCCTATGAAGCTAATAATCACTTGAACAACAAAATTCCCTTATGTCCTTAACCTAATGATGTAAAAATCCCAAATTACATGAAGAAACCATGATCTGCTATAAAAGGAAACTTTTTATGCAAACCTTCGCGAAGTCAAAGCCTTACCCAATAGCTAAATTCTTGACACTCTTTTTGCACCTTAAATTAGTTTAGAGCAGTAGCTTATCACTTAATATTTACATGTTAGGGTGCTAGACTTGAGACACTCCCGACACACCAAGAGATATTTTGACTTTAAACCTAAGGTGAGTTCTAGTGATTCCCCTTTTTACTACTGTTTTGGGGTGAAACATGCTCTGTTATTTATGATATATATTTGTGCTTCACTTGATGATTGTATGTGGGATTTATGGATTACCTGCTGATACTTATATCATGATCATTAATTCTTTCGTGAACTGCTTGTTTTATATGGATAGATCTATTTGGGGAATCCCCCACACACAGTGGCTTCCGTTCCAGGAAGGGTACCCCACTGAGATCCTAAGGGGTCGTTTGTGGCATGTAACAGGTTTTGTTAAGAAACTATGGTGAACCATCCGGGCAGGTATGGTTCACTAGTTTGGGGCTCAGTTCTTCCTTCAGGAATATCTGGTTAAACACAACTTTAGAAGAGGCCAACCGGGACTGAGTGCAGGGTTGATTATGATTTTTCCCATGATGTTGAAACAATGATTATTTCCTTTTTAATCAAAGAAGGATTTGTTAAGTCCTTTTGTTTTTAAACTTTAAGCACTTGAATTCACCAACTTTTTAGTTGACACAAATTTCTTTTTGAGCATGTTTCAGGTAATTTATGAAGAGATCCTAGCTATTGTGAAGAGCTAGACCTATCCCCGCGACCATGGCATTGGCATATTTTCTTAATGAATCATTTGAACAATTTCATGTTTGTGTTGAACAAGTACAATTTATTTTTATGGATGATTGTAAAAGTCATTTAGGGGCTTGATTTGTTTCTAGCCCCGGTACTTTTTTTAAAAACAGTTAATGCCATGTGATATTCTCTCCCTTGAGCTCTTGTAATGGTTTGATTCCGCTGCCATATGTTGTTGCTAGTCTGTGACGTCCCACCCTACCTGGGCCCGGGGTGTGACAGATTGGTATCAGAGCCAAAGGTTGTAGAGAAGTCGGGAATACCATAGTAGACCCTAGGCTACAACCCTGATATTCTAGGACTGTCCTTGTGAGAAGTGTTGGGATGACCGGGTTGGGTAAATTGATGATTACACTTGATCAACATAATCATGAATTTACCGGACGCGTAATTTCCATCCCGGATATTTAGGTTATGGTTGGACTTTTTCTGATTTATATTGATGATTTTGAAACTAATTTCAAAAAGAGGATTTAAATGATTTTTATGATGAACTATGTTATCCGATACTATTTGAAGAGACTATTGATTTGGGCAAGACGGACAATTATATGTTGGAATAACAGATACTATTGCCATCACTACTATTACTAGTACTATTATTATAATCATGAGCTATGAGAAACCAAATTACTCATGATGTATTTCTTACAGGACGCAACGAATATGGCTGATAAAGGTAAGGCGCCTGCTCACCCCGACACTGAGACCACTCCTACCGGAACCTTGAGAAGGGCGAAGCCTCAGACTGAGTATGAAGCGTACCTCCGGAGATGCGGACATCCAGGGTGTATATCCGTCACGTCAGATGACACTGAAGCTTCTGAGGACTCTTCCTCCACATCACCTTCTCGAAGCCGAATGTGTTCCCACTCTCCTCAAGTAGTTGCTCCTACCCTCTCACCCATCCCACCTATTGGGAATAGCGGTGCGCGTACTGTCACCCGACCTCGCAAAAGTGTTAGGCCAGGATCCTCCGTATCCTTTAGGATGCCTCCTCCTCCTCCCCTGCCTGTTAGGATTCTGACTCCGGTACCTCCGCTGTTTGACCCACGTGATGAGCACCTGATGCCGTCGAGGCATAGTATGTATGTGGCCCTAGCGTACTGGCTGGTGATAGGTACTCCCAGTCGAGCCACCGGGCAAGTGACGTAGGACCCTCAGATGCGACACTGGATGAAATCTTGAGGACCGTTCGTCGTCATGAGTTGACTGTTCAGCACGCCACTCGAACCTCCCAGTCTGCTCAATTCCAAGCTATGATGGCTACGCAAGGAGTGCAGCGTTTGGAGCAGGAGCAGAGAAAGAAGAGTTCAAGATGGTTTGGATGGCTGAAGAAAAAGTGGATGTGAGAGTAGGGGTACACAGCAGGATTATCTGTCTCTAGACAGTAGCAGGAAACTATTTGAATTATTAGTGATACCATTATTATTAATAACATGGGGGTGATGGCACCTTCCAATTTGTAAGAGCTTGACTCTGATTCAACTTTGCTGGATGATACTACTATCTCTATTTATTTATGAACTGTTTGTTTGGATGCTAGATTTATTGGACTATTTGTATTGAATTTCAATATGTTGTGTTGTGCCTTGAAATTGGTCCTTCCCCTTTCCTAATTGGTTGTCTAACTGTTATGTCGTGTTTTGCTTTGGACTTTGTAAGATTTTCTTAGTGGGTTGTAAATACATATGTGCGCGCCATGATCCCTCTTCCCGAGGCATGGTGTAATAGGGTAATGATGCATAAGCTATTCAAAACAAATTTTGAGATGTTAAACGAATCTATTTGTGATACTATCAGAATGCCGACTCGTAGAGGAACACGATTTGGACGGTGAGGAGCCACTAGGGGCCGCCGTGAGGAAGCCAGACAGACTGGAAACCAACCTACTCCACCAGGAACTCCCCACAGGCAAAAATGCTAATCATGAAAGCGATGAAAGAATTGCTAACCTCGTAGCTCAGCAACTGGCTAACGCCATCCCGACCATTATCGCCCAGATAAATGCTGATCGGGATAATGCTAATGGTAATGATCGGCCAGCGAACGACGAGGGCCACGACGAGGAAGCCGAGGCGTTAAAGAATGGATGCTCCTATAAGACCTTCATGGCATGTAAGCCTAAGGACTTATATGGCACCGAGGGTGCTATAGAGACTTACAGATGGATTGACGAAATGGAAGCTGTCTTGGACATTAGCGAGTGCAAGATGGATCATATGGTGAGGTTCGCATCAGAATCCCTCAAGGGATCAGCTCTTGAATGGTGGAAGTCAATTACCCAAACCCGTGGAAGAAATGTGGCTAATCGAATGAGTTGGACCGAATTCAAAGAGCTAATGACCAGCAAATATTGCCCCATCAATCAACTCGAGAAGCTGGAGACAGAATTCCTAAGTTTGGAAATGAAAGGTCCCAACTACACGAAATATATCAATCGTTTCTTAGCCCTATCCCGACTTGTTCCCTATCTAGTGACGCCTGAAGCTAAAGGTGTAGCACGATTCATCTGGGGGCTACACCCAAGAGTTAGGGGAATGGTCCGTTCCTCCCAGCCTTCAACCCTACAAGCTGCTGTTACCTTACCAGCAGTTTGACTGATGACTTAATTAGGACTGGATGGACTGAACAAGCAAGGGCTGATGAGAAGAGGAAGTTTGTTGGTGAGAAAAGAAAATGGTTTGAAGTGAAGAGAGCGGTTGGAAGTAGTAGCGGGTCAAGTAGAAAGAGTTCTGAAGGTGCTAGGCGCGATGATCAGGGAAGCAAGACACGGAGACTGTATTCGGGGACAAGCCCATTTTGCAATAAGTGCAAGTTACATCATCAAGGGGAATGTAACCCAATGCCATGTTTTAGGTGCAAGAGAACAGGCCATCTAATCAAAGACTGCACTTACGCACCAGGAAAACGATGCTATGAATGCGGAGACCCAGGGCACCTGAGGAACAAGTGTCCTAAGCTGGGTAGAGACAAGGATGCCAAGCACAACAAGCCGAAGGGAAGAGCATTTGTAATGGATCCATCTGAAGCTCGTAGGGAACCTGACGTGGTTAACGGTACGTTCCTTGTAAACAATCATCCTGCTACCGTTCTGTTCGATACTAGAGCGACTGCTAGTTTTGTCTCTAGTACTTTTAGGCCTTTGATTGACTTAGAAGTGTGTGCCTTGACCGATACGTTTACCATAGAATTAGCTGACGGTAACATTTTAGAAACTAACGAAGTCATCAGGGATTGCCCGCTGAATCTAAAGGGGAATACATTTAGGATAAACCTGATGCCCATTAAGTTAGAGGATTTGATGTGGTTGTTGGTATGGATTGGCTAGCTAAGCATAGATTCGAAATCGTATGTGATGAGCGTCTACTCAAGATACCGTTGAGCGACAAAGAAGTGTTATTGGTAGAAGGCGAAAGGAGTAACACCCCATACCCCATAGTATCCCACTTAAAGGCTACCAGGAGCTTAATGAAGGGATGTCCAGCTTTTATAGTTTATGTGATGAAGACCCAAAAGGAGAAGAAGATTGAAGATATTCCCGTGGTTTCTGAATACCCAGAAGTGTTTCCGGAAGACCTACCAGGACTTCCCCCGAACTGACAAGTCGAATTCCAGATAGATTTGCTGCCTGGTGCTGCACCAGTAGCCAAGGCACCGTACCGACTCGCCCCACTTGAGATGAAGGAGCTAATGGCACAAATTCAAGAACTACTAGACAAGGGATTTATACGTCCGAGTGTCTCTCCATGTGGTGCCCCGGTACTGTTTGTGAAAAAGAAGGACGGAACCCTGCGAATGTGCATCGATTACAGAGAGTTAAACAAGCTGACCATAAAGAACCGTTACCCTCTTCCGAGAATAGATGACTTATTTGATCAACTGCAAGGAGCAAGTTATTTCTCCAAAATAGATTTGAGGTCAGGATACCACCAACTGAAGATAAGAGAAGAGGACATACCCTAAACGGCCTTCCGAACTAGGTATGGACACTATGAGTATTTGGTCATGCCCTTTGGACTGACTAATGCTCCAGCAGCATTCATGGACCTCATGAACCGTGTTTGCCGCCTTATCTCGACAAGTTTGTGATCGTGTTTATCGATATACTGATCTACTCCCGTAGTAAAGACGAGCACGAGAAGCATCTCAGGCTAATTCTTGAATTACTCAAGAATGAGCAACTATATGCCAAGTTCTCTAAATGTGAATTCTAGATGCGTAAGATCCAATTCTTAGGGCATGTGGTGAATGAGAATGGAATTCAAGTCGACCCTTCCAAAATTGAGGCCATAAAGAATTGGAAGATTCCTTAAACTCCCACGGAGATAAGGCAATTCTTAGGACTGGCTGGCTACTATCGACGATTTATAAAAGACTTCTCGCGCATAGTGCAACCTTTGACCGCACTAACCAAGAAGAACACAACCTTTGTGTGGGAGCGAGAGTAGAACGAGGCGTTTGAAACGCTTAAGGAGAAGTTATGCAGTGCACCTATCCTTGCCCTTCCAGAAGGAGTAGAAGACTTCGTGGTCTATTGTGACGCTTCGCGTCAAGGACTAGGATGTGTATTGATGCAATGCAACAAGGTGATTGCTTATGCATCTAGACTGCTGAATGATCATGAGAAGAACTACACGACACAAGATCTGGAGTTGGGTGCCGTGGTGTTTGCTCTCAAAATGTGGAGGCACTACCTCTATGGCATGAAGTGCATCATCTACGCTGACCATAGAAGTTTGCAACACATTCTTGACCAAAAGATGCTCAACATGCGTCAGAGGAGATGGGTCGAGCTGTTAAATGACTACGAGTGCGAAATCCGCTACCATCCCGGTAAGGCCAACGTTGTGGCAGATGCGTTGAGCAGAAAGGAGAGAGAAAAGCCTCTTCGTGTACGAGCCTTAAGGATGAGTGTGTATACCAACCTTATCGCAAAACTAAAAGAAGCTCAAAACGAAGCATTAAAGGAAGAAAGGTTAAAAGAAGAAGGGTTAACTGGAATGGAAAAGCGATTTGAGACAGGGGACGATGGTACATACATGTATGAAGGGAGAACTTGGGTGCCGAAGCACGGAGGAATTCGAGAAGTAATCCTCGACGAAGCACACAAGTCTAGGTATTCGATTCACCCTGGAAGTGATAAGATGTACCAGGATCTAAAGACACTTTTCTGGTGGCCTGGAATCAAGAGATCAATCGCTATATATGTTGGGAAATGTCTAACCTGTGCTATGGTAAAAGCTGAAAACCAAAAACCATCAGGAACGTTACAACAACCCGAAATCCTAGAATGGAAATGGGATAACGTCACGATGGATTTTGTTACTAAGTTACCCAGAACATTTAAAGGCCACAATGCTATTTGGGTGATAGTGGATAGGCTAACGAAGTCAGCTCACTTTCTGCCAATTAGAGAAGACTACAATATGACGAAATTGGCCCAACTATATGTCGACGAGATAGTAACGAGGAATGGAGTGCCTTTGTCGATCATCTCCGACCGCGATAGCCGTTTTACTTCTCATTTCTGGAAATCATTCCAGCAAGCTTTAGGAACCCGTTTGGATCTAAGCACCGCATACCATCCTCAAACCGACGGTCAGAGCGAAAGGACTATTCAAAAGATGGAAGATATGTTAAGAGCTTGCGTGATGGACTTTGGCGGAAACTGGGACAACCATCTCCCTTTGGTGGAATTCGCCTATAACAATAGTTACCACGCGAGTATTAAAGCCGCTCCATATGAGGCTTTATTTGGCAGGAAATGCCGATCACCATTGAGCTAGAATGAGATTGGTGATAGCCAAGTAATGGGACCCGACGTCGTGTTGGAGACCACTGACAAGATCTTTAAAATAAAGGAGCGACTAAAAGCAGCCAGAGATCGGCAGAAGAAGTACGCTGATAGGAGACGGAAACCTTTAGAGTTCCAAGTGGGCGACAGGGTAATGCTAAAGGTAGCACCATGGAAGGGAATCGTGAGGTTCGGAAAAAGAGGAAAGTTAAGCCCGAGATACATTGGACCATTCGAAATACCGGCGAGAATTGGCCCAGTGGCGTACAAGTTGAAACTACCCCAGGGGTTGAGCCACATACACGACACCTTTCATGTGTCGAACTTGAAGAAGAGCAGGGTAGACAAAACCCTAGAGCTACCATTAAAAGAAGCAAGAATAAATGACAAGCTGAATTTTCTGGAAGAACCCGTGGAGATCACGGACCGCTTGGTCAAGCAACTCCGGCGGAGCCGCATACCCAAGATCAAGGTTAGATGGAACTCCAAGCGAGGACCTGAATATACTTGGGAGCGTGAAGATGAGATGAGGAAGAATTATCCACACCTCTTCAAACCCACCCGTTCAGACTCTAATCGAAGCTAAAATTTCGGGACGAAATTTCCTAAACGGTGGGAGAATGTGACAACCGGCTTCTAGGTTGTTATCCTAACCCTAACTTACATGCATCATTATCTGTCTTATGAGTACTAATAATTGAAAAAATCCAACCCAATCATGAAATTAGAAGCATTTCTTGCTATTTGATTCAATTTATGATTTCATATGATTTTATTGACTTTTAGTTAGCTTAGGTTTTACCTTTTTAAAAATTAGTGTTCCGGGAATGTTAACTAGTCACCCTTACAAAATTTAATCTCAAGTGAAACAATTAAAATGTGAGCATACACTCACACTTATATATTTTCGGTTCATGCATGCATGGACATGCACAAGATACTACAATTAACATCATCCACTAAATAATATATTCTACTCAATACTACAAAATTACACTACCTAATAATCAATTACCATTTAAAAATTAAATCAAAATTACCCTCACTAGAAGCCAAGATTGGCCGCCCCCTCTCCCTCCACTCACCTCTCTTCTACACCACCACCCTTACCATCCACTCCTCATTCATGCAAACACCCTCAACTCTCACCCTCTCCTCTCTTATTCGAATTCTCAGCATAATTCTCTCCCTCTCCCCTTGCAAACTCTCTCAAAACTCTCTCTACTTCACCTCCAAAAAAATCGCAACAACAACATCATACGCATCGGCCAACCTAAAACCCGCAAGAAGGTGGCCATATCCGCGAGTTTGGACACACCTCTACCCATTGTTCGACTCTTCCAGCTTTGTTAGAAGATTCTCCAGCCTTGTCCAAGGAGATTCGAGCTATCCAAGACCATCTACACTCTCCAAAACGTGAATAACACCAAGTGTAAGCTTCATGTCACCCGAAAATGGTCTTTTCATGTTGTCACACCCCCAACCACGGCGGTTTCCCACGGGGCGTGAACATCATGGAAACCATAGTCATTGATCGACCACTACATGGTTTAGTAAACATACGTTGCAAATAAGTTTAAAAATACATAATTGTTTTCAGAGTTGAATTGCGGAAGAGCTATAGTAATTGTTTTCAAAACATGAAAAATAGAACAATAAATGTCCCAAACAGCATGAATGGTCCTAAATGCGACGTGGACCAAGCTAGCTAACTTGATGCAAGGGTCAAGTACCTGAGAAAACATGCATGAAAATATGTCAACATAAAGTTGGTGAGTTCACAGGTTTTAAAGTAATAGTAAATAGTGTAATGGACCACAAGTCTTTCCATGATTTGATTGTCGATCATACAATACTACAATATTATATAAGCACCGCAACCGAAGCTAAACTGTAACCTGTAACAAATTGGCCCTACCCATGCCTACCGTAAGCATGAGTGTGAACAGGCTAATAATGCACCCGTTTAGACCTCCAGTCAAGATTAGGGTAATTAATCCGGGTGGGGGTAGTCAAACCCAATAGTACTATCCATGATTACCTCGCTTTGGGAAATAAACTAACGGTTCGATATCTGGGGTCTTTATACGGTAAGTAAACAACTTATATAACATGTGAAATCATAAACAAGTAAATGTATCCAGGAAAATAGTAATTTGCAAGTAATCTACTCCAAAAGGAAAATAAGTAAAATGGGGCCGTGAAACTCACCTGTAATGCACACGTGAATTCTAGCAATAGTCTGTACATATGATTGGTCTAAGAATCTCCTAAACAAAATCACAATATATTCATGAGGTCATGATTACTGACCCTAGATGGTCATGCATAACTCATCCACAAAGTTAGTTTTGAAACTGTCACTTGACTAGTTAGACACGTTGAGCCGTTAATGTTTTATTTAGATTCTTGTCTTCATAGTTATCTTCATAAAAACAAATAATGTATTGAATGGGTTTTATATTAAGTATAATAGCATTGTACTTTTCATGTGTATGAGTTTCTTTTCATCAAATACCTCCAAAAGTGTACTTTATATAAATATGAACATTGGACTGAAACAAGAGGATTTTTAGGTCTGGTTGACATCCTCTTTTTATGGTACAAAAATTTTTTATAAAATCTGATATTTTTACTACATCTAGATCTATGTCTTAGCTTTCAAAAAAAAGTATATCTTGTAGTATGTAACTAAGTTTAAATGCCTCGAAATGGGTCATACAGCAACAGATGTCAGTGCAGCATTTTTCTGTACATGTCCATGGATTTCACCTTTTTGAGGGGTCAAAACCTACATTCACAAAGAGATACTAGAGTACTTTTAAACCTAACACCTTAAGCTAAGTTACCATAGAAGGAAAATCTCCATTTGATTACTTTAAGCATAACTTATACCTCAATCTTTCTGCCCTATCTATTCCGCCAAAAATTGAGGTTCAACACTTTAATCATGTTTGTACGTTTTGAATAGGTTATACTCATCCAAAAATTTCAAGGATGGATGATTTAAAACCTATACATCCTAAAGTTAATGTTAGGCTCAAGAAACTGTTAATTTGACAATGTTTAGGTCGAGTTATGGTGTCGAAAACACAGAACATGAATCTGCCAGAAATTGTCTTACATGTTTTATTACTTTTTAAACTTTGTTAGAGCACTTTTGGATGAGTTAGTGAACATGAACACATCATGGTGATGTATAGAAGATTAGAAACAAGGTGTGAACCTTAAACAAGCAAGGAGAAAGAGATGGTAGTCTTGAAATGCAAGGAAAAAGAAGACTTGATCCTTTGAACTAAGAACCAACCAAGGAAAAGTAGAGAAGATGTTGTAGGATGCTTGGAAGCTTCAAGAGTCACTTGGTATTCAACAATAGCACTTGAATCACCCAAGATTTGAAGAAAATGAGTTGGAAATAAAATGAAGTGGTGGTAGGGGTATCTTGGACGAAATTTGAAAGAAAGGTAGAAGGTAAAGAGTGGTTTGTATGGTGTTGGTGATTTGTGTTGGTGATGTGTAGAATTTGCTTGTATAAATAACCCTCCATGTCATGGTAATCCAAATCACATGGGTGTAGTGGTCAACTCTTGCAAGAAACATCCCAAAAGAGGTATGGAGGCATGACACTTTGATCATTAATTTGTGTTAATCACCAAAGAGGCAAATTTCAAAAGTTGTAAAAGTTAAAAGGTGATCTTGATGGGTTGAATGAAAAGAAAGGAAAAGAGATTGTATTGGGGGATGGAATGGTTTGGACGGCTAGGTGATGGTGGAAGGTATTGATTTTTCAAATTTTGAGTAGTATTGGGTATTTGGGTGGTATTTGTTACACTACGGTTCTTTTTACATATTTTGGTATTTTTACTTTTTACTTATTAACATACATTCAAATATTATAAACGTTTATATAATATCATATATTTTAACATTGATGATGTGTTAATGGTGCATCTTGTAGTTTAGTAGGTGCGTTAAAAGGATTTGTTTCGGGTAAAATATCAATTTACGCGATTAGGTTTATTTATGAATTTAAGCTTTTCCAATGTATTTAATTTGGAATCTAAAATACTTTGAAACAATAGAATCTAAAATACTTTGAAACACTTAAAGTATTTATTACTACACATATATTAATTATCACCAACGTTCGTCTGTGTGCCGGTTGTATCGCGCGTAAAAATAATGGTAATTACGCCGAATCACCTATGCATAAAATGTAATGCATGAAATTTTTGCAATGCATAAAACAACTTCAATAATTGGAATTCAATTGAAAATTAAGTATTATATGGGTAATCATAACCAAGTCAAGGTCAGGTATTGACCTGAAATTGCCGGTTGTCACACATGTGTTCTTTCATTTCTCTTTTAAAAACACATCCTCTCTTTGTTGTAGCAGAAACCCGACACCACTACCTTGTTCTTGAGGAGCTTTGAACTTCACAAGAGGTATCTCACTCGTTATACTTGTCATTCCTAAGGTGGAAACCGATTTCCACCATGAAAACCCTATTTTTGGGACTTTTGCACCATCTAACTTGTGGATCTTGTAACCCTTGAAAGCAAAACTTATAACCTGCTTGTTAAAGGTTTAATGAACTCCTAATAACCTGTTTTAAAAGTTATAAAAGAAGATACACCGTGGATATATGGTTTTAGCACAAGTTACACCTCAAAAACCTTCATTTTACAAGATATGTTGCAAGCTAAGCACTTGTTTGAAAACCCTCTTAACCAAGGCTTACAACCTGCTCATAAACGACTTTGTAACACCATAATAATCTGGATTTAAAGTTAAATGGGGTTTTGGTAAGGTTTAACTACAAGCTTACAAGGATTTACACATGTGTTATGGTTGGTTATGGCTAAATCACTAAGTTGATGGTTCATTGTAGTGATGGGTAACCTAGCCGTGAGTTTGGACATAATTTCAGAATGTTTTGATGAATATTAAGTGTGTGACAAGTGGTTAATCTCTGGAAATTAAGGACATGTTAAGATTAGACCCATTTTGGTTAATTTCGGGACCCGAAACATGGTAAAACGACCTTAAAAATAGTAAAAACATGGTTTTAACCATCTTGAAAAGTATTCCAGGCTTAAAAATAATAAATAAAGTGTTCTGGAGTCAATGGGCAATTTAAATGGTCAAAAGAACAATTTAATGGCGTTTTAACTAAAAACGGGTACCAACCGGGCATCGTTTTTGAGAAAAATCTATGAAAAAGGAGTTTAAAGCTAAGATTTATAAAAATCATGTAATTTCAGTAAGTTAAGTAAGAAAAGACCTAAAGGATTTGAAAAAGTGGTCAAACAAGCTTTAAATGGTCAAATACAGTCAAAACCGCGTTTTAACAGGTCAAACGTAAAAACGAGACTTTCAACTATTAGAGACAAAATTTCACAATTTAAGGATTTAAAATTTATAAAAATATCTTTTAGATGATACCTACTGGTCCAAGACTCAAATTTATGAAAACCCTAAATTAACTGTTAAAAAACCTCTCCGGCTTTTACCGCAACCGGGAGCGTTAAACGCATAGTTCTAAAACCGGACCCATAAACTGAAATTTTGGAACACTTACTCTACAATAATTAAATTTTTACTCTAAGAACCTGATTTTTGATCTTAAGTGTCATAAAGGACAAGAAACCAAACTTGACGGTAGAAATTGTAAATTTTGAAACTTGAGGGACCAAACTGTAAAATTTTACCAAACTTTATAACCGACTCCTATGAAGCTAATAATCATTTGAAAAACAAAATTCCCTTATGTCCTTAACCTAATGATGTAAAAATCCCAAATTACATGAAGAAACCATGACCTGCCATAAAAGGAAACTTTTTATGCAAACCTTCGCGAAATCAAAGTCTTACCCAATAGCTAAATTCTTGACACTCTTGTTGCACCTTAAATGAGTTTAGAGCAGTAGCTTATCACTTAATATGTACATGTTAGGGTGCTAGACTTGAGACACTCCCGGCACATCAAGAGATATTTTGACTTGAAACCTAAGGTGAGTTCTAGTGATTCCCCTTTTTACTACTGTTTTGGTGTGAAACATGCTCTGTTATTTATGAACTATATTTGTGCTTTACGTGATAATTGTATGTGGGATTTTTGGATTACCTGCTGATACTTATATCATGATAATTAATTCTTTCGTGAACCGCTTGTTTTATATGGATAGATCTATTTGGGGAATCCCCCACACACAGTGGCTTCCCTTCCAGGAAGGGTACCCCACTGAGATCCTAAGTCGTTTGTGGCATGTAACAGGTTTTGTTAAGAAACTATGGTGAACCATCCGGGCAGGTATGGTTTACTGGTTTGGGGCTCAGTTCTTCCTTCGGGAATATCCGGTTAAACACAACTTTAGAAGAGGCCAACCGGGACTGAGTGCAGGGTTGATTATGATTTTTCCCACAATGTTGAAACAATGATTATTTCCTTTTTAATCAAAGAAGGATTTGTTAAGTCCTTTTGTTTGTAAAATTTAAGCACTTGAAATCACCAACTTTTTAGTTGACACAAATTTCTTTTTGAGCATGTTTCAGGTAATTTATGAAGAGATCCTAGCTGTTGTGAAGATCTAGACCTATCCCCGTGACCATGGCATTGGCATATTTTCTTAATGAATCATTTGAACAATTTCATGTTTGTGTTGAACAAGTACAATTTATTTTTATGGATGATTGTAAAACTCATTTGGGGGCTTGATTTGTTTCTAGCCCCGGTACTTTTTTTTAAAACATTTAACGCCATGTGATATTCTCTCCTTTGAGCTCTTGTAATGGTTTGTTTCCGCTGCCATATGTTGTTGCTAGTCTGTGACGTCCCACCCTACCTGGGCCCGGGGTGTGACATAATCCGTAATCTATAGTGTGTTTCTTGCAAATATAACCGGTAAACCTCATTCGTGAACATGTTTTGAACCATGGAATGCATTTTGTTTGGGTTTTAAGACAAAATTGATTTGTTGACTTTTGGTTTTTGGACATTCAATGTGAGAAACTAAGGTGTGATGTTGTGAAACTAAACGAAAGTTCTTTGATATGTGTGAAACTATCTAGTCATGTTGCTTGTGTGCACTGAACAGTTTTGACCGAATCTTGCGACTCTATAGTTTCGTAGACCATGCGAAACTATAATTTCTCACTACGAAACTGTAGTTTCTTATTTCCATGTGAACCAATCATTTTTCGGTTGCGAAACTATAGTTTCTCTTGTGTACTTTTGTCAGTTTCATCGGATCATGCGAGTCTATATTCTTCCATGCGAAACTATATTTTCTACATGCAAAATTATCTACGAAACTAATGAAAAAATAATTAATTAATAAGAATATAATAATAATAATAATAAATAGTAAATAGATAATAATAATTAAAATTATAAAACATTTTAGATGTTTTGTAATCTCTTGTGTTCTAACAAACTCTCGATTTCATCTGTATTTATTATGGAGAGTTTAAAGTTTGATCCCAGATCAAACATGGTGGCGTACCTAAACGATTGAGATTCAAAGTCTACCGGATATAGAGATGCCATTGATTGGCTAAAGAGATCTCCTATATTCTATGTTATTTCTCACTCTCCCACTATATATGAGAAACGGATTAGAAAGTTCTAGAGAACAGCTGATTATGATGTCAAGTAGAGGATTATCAGAGCGTCGGTTCAGGGAGAACTATTCAAGATATCGGTCAAGACATTGGCTAAGGCCCTGCATTTGGAGGATGACATGGGGGAGAGCATTGAGATGACTAATTCAGAGGTCATTAGAGCATTTAAAGATATTAGTTATCAGGGAACCAACTTTGAGAAGCGGAAGAATATCAAAAAAGTCATTTATATCGACGGAGTGGAGGTTCATAGCTCGTGTGTTTATTAGTTGTTTGGATCATAGGAATAGAGGATCGGATGGACTAAATCCGAGATGGTCCACAGCTATGATTATGTTTTGTAGAGGAGAAAAGGCAAACATAACTCGGATCATTCATGATTATCTGTTAGAGAACATCATGGCTCTGAAGAAGAATAATGGCTGCTCTATCCTAGACTCATTCAGATCATTCTAGATTATCTAAAGCCAAACTTACCTAAGCTTGGAGATGAACAGAGGCTGACTTCGATGAACCTAAGGATATTTGTTGACTGTGCTGCTTCCAGACACGATTTTTCAGGGAAGATCATATATCTGTTGGAGAGCATGTACACAGAAGAAAAGTGGCACTATATGAAGAATTTGATCCCTCTAGAGAAAAGGAGAGCAATAGAAACTGGGGGAAATGTAGAGGAGATCAGAAATATAAAGAAATATATGAAGGAGACTGATTTGACCTTCGAAGAGCAACAAGATGAGATTGAGGTGGAGTTAACAAAGAAGAGGAAGAAGAAGGGTGCAGAGAAATCATCCTCTCATGTTAGAGTTGATTCCCCGATACATGAAAAGAGGAGTACGCACAAGCAACCAGTCATTCCTAAGTCTAGGCATGTAGGAGAATTTGAAGGCCAAGGAGGGACATCAAATCAGAGTTTGATAAGGATATCATTATAAATGTCAACACATCCTTGTTAAATGACCTAAGCATGATAAAGAAAAAGTTGATTAACTCAGAGGAAAGGGAGAAACTGAGGGATCTAGAGATTGATGAGATGAAGAAAGTTATTTTAAGCCAACAAGATCATATCAGAAGGTTGTTAGAGGAAGTGAGTGATCTGAGGAGGTTTGCTGGTGCTGCTAATATACTAAGTTCTGAGTAAATCAGGGAGATGATTGACACATCCAAGTACCCTTCTATTCATAAGACAAGAGGAGAAGGTGTGAGCGGTGTAGGAGGATCGGGAGCTGGAGGTAGTGGTGTTGGAACTTCTGGAGCTGGTGGTAGTGGTGCTGGAACATTTGGAGCTAGTGGCAGTGGTGTAGGTAGTGTTAAAGCAGGTGAAGGTGGTGCTGCAGGTAGCGGTGAAGGAGTTGGTGATTTAGAAAACATTGAGACTAGGTTTCTTGATGTGGGATTTGACTTCGATACTGATCCAACAGGGAGTGAGGTGATAAGGGATGAGAGACGAGGAGGAGAGAAAGGGCATATTGAGCTTAATTTGATTGATAAGAAGGAAGAGGTTGAGGAACAGTTAGTGGACTATGATTTTGAGCCAAAGGAGATGTGGTTGACATGAACAGAAAGGACTGGTTCTATAAGAAGGAAGAACGAGAGAAACTAACACCTCTATTCCAAAATAATCAAAAACAAGGAAGGAAGGAGACAGACAAGAAGATTATGAATTGGAAGTACAATGCGAAGCTAAAAATGTTTATGAGTAAAAGGCGTGGAGGGATCTCATATATGCATAAAAGGAAGGGGTTCAAGACCCTTCCTAAGTCGGATTTTAGGAGACTAGTAAAGATTCCCCTCCTTGACTTGGTGTTGAGTGAATGTGCCAAAATGTTAGAGCATGCAATCTGTCAGGGTGTTTAGGATAATTTTAAAGCTTTTGGATATATGAAACCTAAGAGGAGAAGGTCAAAGAAAGATCTTGATTGGGTGATTGGGAAATGGAAGATCATGCTGAAGACCATCAATAGAGTGAGGATACCTGATCAACAGCCTTTAAGAATGCAAGAAATGGTTCTATGATAATAAGATTGGAGAAGTAGTAGTGAGGGTAAAGGATGGAGATGAGATATGTCTATTTGATCTGATCCTATGGAGGTATTCTAAATCAATGACAAAGATCTGAAGATATTGTTCAAGAACCAGATTAAATTTGGGATTGGAGCAGGACGAAGACAGAGGCGAGCTTGTTTGAGAGGGTAGCGAACAAGGCTAGGGGCGTGAGATCGGAGATCAAGAAGCTCGAAAAGAGTGTGCAAGAACACGAGGATCTGGAGGAAGAAGTTAGAGATTTGGCCCGATTGATGGAGTAGGCAAAGGCTGGAGCTGATACCAAAGACCCGGCAGGTGAATGCCCCCCTAAGGGGACTATTGATGAAGAAGAATAGGGTAGTACTCACCTTGCCGTTTGTTTTTGTTTATTTATAGTTTACTATAGTTTAGTATTCTCATGTTTTGTATACTGTGGCATGCAAAATTGTAGTTTCGCCCGGTAGTTTCTCATGGCATGGTGCATACAGTTTCACAGTATGCGAAACAGTATGCTAAACTAGGTCCTATATATATATGTATATATATATATATATATATATATATATATATATATATATATATATATATATATATATATATATATATATATATATATATATATATATATATATGTATGTATATATATATATGTGTTTCTTTGTTCTTTATTGTGTAACTCTTGGAACTTTATTGATTATTACAGATTTGAGTTCATTTCTTGTGTGTTTATTGCTAGAAGCTGATATTTCTTACATTTGAGCATTATTCATCTTATTCTTCATAATCTCTCTTACAAATGGGTTTTATGTTTGATTTATGTTCATACCTCTTCATTAGTTAATGCGCAAGCTATTAGAATGAGTGATATCTATTGAATTTCAGTGTTGAACCTTCATCAAAAACACGTTCAATTGATTAGTTGGACCAACACAAAGGAAAAGGATACCTGACTCCTGAGGAAATTGAGAAGGAGAAGAGAGAGAGAGGAAGAGGAAGCTAAGGGGAGAGTGTTCAAGTGGTTCCCTAGGCTTCATGCTTGATGGTAGTTGCAATTAGGGCTGCCTCGGGGCCAAATACTCAAGATGATGAGTTGAGGGCTGCCAGATTAACCTACTTGGGGACTAGGAACTACAACATAGATAAGCTCATCTCTCTTCCCTTAGAAGAGCTCAATGAACTAGCTGACACAAAGTGTTGGATCAACTAAGGCTGGTGCAACCAAAACAAACACTTCGAATATTATTGGTGCAACTAATGAAGAACTTCCGAAGGCAAAAGCTGAACTTCCTAAGGTCAAGGCTGAAAGAACTTCTGAAGAGGAACTCTAATGTCCGAAGACAAAGTCTTCCCTCTTCTGAAGATCAACATTTAGAAGAGTTCAAGACTATGACTTCCGAAGTATGAAGATCATCAAGCCTCGGAAGAAGTAGACTCTTCCGAACTATAAGTTGCTTCGAAAGAACTTGTTCTTTCAAAGACCATTAAGCTTCGGAAGAACCTGCTATGAACCAGTGGACATAAGTATGATCCTTCTAACAAATCCGCTGCAACCTCTGATATACTTCATGGTGCTTTCCCACGCCCATGTAGTTGACCATACTTTATTCCACTGTTCATTCCTTATCAGTTAGTACAGTTACCAACTTTAGTTGGTGACAAAAGGTAAGTCGTGAACATGTCATGACTACCAAATCTTAGATAGTATTTTATCTAGGATAACTTACCTTTAGAAATGTAGTATTTGCTTTAGTCGTAGGTTCCCATCTGTTATCAAAGTTGTAACACCCGGCCCCTCACACCAACAATATTGTCTGCTATGCCCACGAGGAGCTCACGGATTTGCTTTTGGTTGCCCGGGTGAAAACTTCCCAGGAAGATCACCCATCCCTGGATTGCTCCCACCTGAGCACGCTTAATTGTGGAGTTCTCCTCTCATCCACAGCCAATACGCCCAAAACGCATTGTTGATATTAGAGGCAGGACATTCCTTATGAACCAGGAATCTCTCCTGTCCATGGCCGATGTGGGATATGTGTAGGGTGTCACAAAAGTATAACCGGCTGTAGATAGTAGTATATATAGTTTCTCATTGTAACTCTGTAAACATGCTTGTAAGAGTCCTGTAACACTTTGAGTTGAGAAGTAATATATACAAGTATTTTAAAAAACTATCTTCTTGTGTTTGTTTACTTAGTCTATTACTATCAACTCTTAAGAGATTCTACATCATCAAACTGAGTGACTTAGTGAGTTTGAGAGATAATACTTGTGTTGAGTGACAAAAACCGATCCTGCAGTCGGTATCAGAGCTTCTTCGGCAATTGATTGTGAGATCTTACCATCCAAATCAACTTTTTTCATCACTCATACTTTCACCACTCTCAAAATGGCCCTCAATCAAAAATTATCTTAAGGTGAAATGTGAACGATGTCTAAAGCACCCATCATCACACCTGAGAACTTCTGATCTTGGAGCAGACGTATTGAAGATTTCATTAGATATCAAGATAGCATGATGTGGAAATCTATCACCAATCGCCCTTACAAGCCAAGGTTGAAGCACCGGCTGGAAATGGTGCTATGATAGAGAGGCTGTTGAAGACTATTTTGATGAGGACCACAAGTGACTAAAGATTGATAGAAAAGCAATGACTGTTGTATCCAACTCCATCATGATGGGATTTGAGCATTGCCAGTCAGCCAAAGAACTTTTTGATGCTTTGTCTCAGATGTATGCTAGCTCCAATGACTCCAAGAAAGATTCCCTGAAGCAACAGTTTGAAAACTTTACTTATATTGCTGGAGAGACCCTCAGCCAGCAATACTTCAGGTATATGGATCTTATTTCATCACTTCAGTCTATGGGAGTGACTCTTGAGATGATAGATCTCTCAATAAAGTTCATGAGTGCACTTCCAAATGAGTGGACTTTCTACTGTGTCTCTATCAAGAAGACAGAGAACTTAAACTCTCTCACGATGACTGAACTATAGGGCATCCTTGATGAATACCGAGTAAAGATGGAAAACAAGAGAGGCCACCAGGTGATATGATATTGAGTCTTTGAATATCCTTAAAAGTGATTTTAAAAAGGGCTAAATCTAACTATAAAATAAAAATTGAAGAGTTGGAGAAAACTATGTCCCTTTTAAAATATGAGCATACCAACTATAGGACTCAAACCAAAGATTTAATCTCCAAATTGAGTGAGGCTCAAGCCCAACTAGTCACATGTGAGGCACAAGCCAGGAAGCATGCTATCTCTGAGAAAAACATTTGACATGACTTGATCATATATACAATTTGCACCAAACTAATACATTTTTCATTTTTGTAATTTAAAAATCCAACTAAGTGATTTTTTAATTTTTTTTTATCAAAAATAATTTTTAAATTTATTTTTAATCTTTCTATTTTATTTTTTAATCTTTTATTGGATTTTTTCATATTATTTTATAATTCTTTAATTATAAAAATATAGGTTGCACAAATGGTCATTTTGGTTTGATCGTGTTGCAAGTTTAGTCCCCACATCGTTAAAAGCTAACTGACATTAACGGTGGGGACTAAATTTGCAACTATTTACCAAATGTTTGGACTAAATTTGCACTTTTTAAAAATTGGGGACCAAACTTGCAATATGATCAAACGTTGGAGACCATTTATGCAATTTTCTCTAAAATTAACATATACGTAACATGCCTCCTAATAATGTAATTGTTTTAGTGGTTATGTATCGCATGAAGAGAGGTAGAAAAAGATGGATGTTGCTCCCTTTGACTAATGATTAAGAAGTTGAGGTCATGACACTTACAAATTAAGCAATTTATATTTATGCATTAAAAACTTAACATTCGGGAAATATGTAATGACAATAGTGGAGAGGGGAATATATGTAATTTTTCTTTTGAAAGTGTATCTTATGATGATGACTACTTGGTTAAATTAAAGATGTGAACAAAAAGTTCTACATTGATCTTAAACCAATACTTTGTTTTCTAGAAATCAAATAAAAATAGTTAATTAAATTACTTGTCCATCGCATGGGTATAAAACTAGTTCTTATGAGTCTATCAGACAACCAATATGTGGGATAAATGTAAGGCCGCGTACCCGGGAAACCTCATAGTTGGTTAATCTTAGCATAAAATCATTTTAATAACAAAACAATGCAGCGGAATAAAATAAACATTTACTTGAAACTTGCAGTTGATATTGTGATCATACATTTGTCCTTTAATTGTAAATAAAACATAGTACTTTTTCTTTTAAATTACAATAAAAGATTTCATAAACAGGAATGCCATCCATTGACATCCAAGTAGCCTCCAACCGGTGCCATCCTCAGCATCAGCATTTACCTGCCAACTATTATGCATAAAAGTCAGCTTCGCTGAGCGGTCCTAGTTATAATTAATATAAGAAAATATAAACTTTATCCTTCATATAATGACCACGCACACATCATAATACATAACATTTCTTGCATCAAATTAAGCATGTTCATTATCTTTCATTCTTTTATTATCTTTCATTTTTATCATAAATGAGATTGCACAAAGCAAGAGCTCCATGTTGATCGACAACGAATGTAGATCCCTGTCGGTACACATGAAAACAGTAGCTAACCTCCGACAGTTGATCCACACTGCAAGGCACATAGCCTGCTCATGAATACGGATCCATCATCATACATCAGACTCACATAAGTGAAGTCTATCATAGTGCTTGCAAGACTTTTCATCATCAAATGGGCCCAGGGGTAACATTCATTAAGTTTCACTTTTCATTAATATCATCTTCCACTTTAATATATAATACATAACTTAATAAGTACACAACATACCAAGTACTAGTCATCATAAAACAAAACCGACCCTCAGCGGGACAGCGGGGGTTCGGGGGCGGCAGCCCCTGACAGCAGGGTCCTAGGGGCAGTAGCCCTTAGTGGGGTCCAAGGGGCAACGCCCCTGGCTGGGGCCGGGCTGAGTAACTTTCTGTTAAAATCGATCTTCCTTTTAAAATTGATCTTCCTGTTAAAATCTTTTTAAATCTTGGTCACTTTAAAACGTATATTTAGTATGCATAATAGCCCCAAAACATGGAAAAACTTATAAATAGGGGATCTAGAACTCACCTGGATACCGTGAGTAACTTCTAAACTAAGCTTTCTAGGCTAGGATCACACTACACAGCCTGCAGATAAGTTAACACATAAAGAGGTTAATTTCTGGGTAAATTCGCTGCTAATTTCTCTGCCAGAAAAGCTGTTTCGCTGCAAGTTTCGCTGTCAGTTTCGCTGTCAGTTTCGCTACCAGTTTCGCTACCAGTTTCGCTGATAGTTTCGCTGCCAGTTTCGCCCAACTTTCGTTGGAATTTACATGGCTGCGAATTTACCTGCGAAATTATAGTTTCGCAGGAAACCCACGGTTTCGCAGCTTGAATATGCAATTTCGCTGGATGCATATACAGTTTCGTAGATCGAGCTGAAATGACGAACCAACCCATTTTTAACCCAAAATCGCAACTTTTTACGTCCGAACCCTTAGTTTATCATCCATAAGGCTAAATCTAAGGTTTATACATGTTTTCATACGTAAAAATGTGATCTTTATACGATTCTTTGCAACTTTTCAAAACCCAAAACCCTAGAATCCGGGTTTGATTGACAAAAGGGTTTAGAGGTCGATTCTTGCCTGGATTTGTTGCTCCTTTCTTTTGGTTTGATGCTCAATCGTTCATACCTTCAATCCCTTAACCTTTGAAGCTCCAAATCTTGAGTTTTCTTCACATAAGGAAGATGGAGGCTGCTTTGGTAGGTTAAGGGGCTGATTATGGGCCCTTAATCACTTAGGTTCTTGCCCATAAACCCAATTTAGCCCATAACCCATTTCCTTCTTTTATTAAATACCCACAATTAAGCCCATTATTCTAGTTGACTCGTTTTGACTTTTCGGGGTGTTACAAGTCTCCCCCACTTATTTAGGTTTCGTCCTCGAAACCTGTCAGTCATCAAACAACTAAGGATAAAATTTCCTCATCTCCTCCTCGGTCTCCCACGTAGATTCTGATCCTTTTGTGTGTCTCCACTGTACTCGTACTAGCGGGACCACTTTATTACGTAAGTGCTTTTCTTTCCAATCAAGGATGGCCACCAGCTGCTCTACATAGTTCAGCCGTTCATCGATTTCAATGTCTTCTAATGGTACAACTGCATCATTGTCTGCCAGACATTTCCTAAGATGAGATACATGAAACGTAGGGTGAATTCCACTCAACTCATCTGGTAGTTCTAATCTGTAGGCCACTTCCCCTACCCTCGCGACAATACGGAATGGCCCTATGAATCTTGGGCTTAACTTTCCCCGTTTTCGAAACCTGATGATCCCTTTCCAGGGAGATACCTTGAGCATAACCTTGTCACCAACCTCAAACTCTATTGGTCTGCGCCTGTTATCAGCATAAGACTTCTGGCGATCCTTTGCGGCTTTCATGAATGCCTTGATCTTATCTAACTTCTAGTCGTGACCTCAATCACTTCAAGACTTCCCAATTCATTTCGCCCGATGTCACCGCAACACACGGGCGTCCTACACTTCCTACCGTACATCTTATAAGGTGGCATACCAATGTTGGCACGATAACTATTATTATATGAGAATTCTGCCAACGGTAAGTGCTCATCCCAACTTCCTCCAAAGTCGATTACACGCGCTCGTATCATGTCTTCTAATGTCTGAATTGTTCTTTCTGACTGACCATCCGTCTGGGGGTGGTAAGCCGTACTAATATGCAGTCTAGTCCCCATTGAGTCGTGAAACCTCTTCTAGAACTTGCCCCGAAACGAAAGACACCGGCACGCCATGACAAGCCACGATCCCCTTGCTAAATAGCTCTGCTAACCTCTCAGAGGAAAATGTTTCACGAATTGGTAAAAAATGGGCGCTCTTTGTTAAACGCTCAACAATCATCCAGATCGTGTCGCTTCCTCTTGTCGTGCGAGGTAGCTTCGTGATGAAGTCCATGGTGATGTGTTCACATTTCCATTCAGGAATATCCAAAGGCTGGATCTTTCCATATGGCTTTTGGTGCTCTGCCTTCACTTGTAGACAAGTCAGGCACTTGCTCACGTACTTAGCCATGTCACGCTTCATTCCCGGCCACCAGTAATCTTTCTTCAAATCTTGATACATTTTCGTGGCACCGGGATGAATGGAATATCGAGTTTTGTGAGCCTCATCCATGATCTTCCCCCTCAGATCCCCATAGAGAGGGATCCACATTCGCATAGATCGGGTTCTAACACCCAAGGTGTTTTCCCCCAAATTTGAAACTTTTCCTTTCATCCTTTAAGAGTTGACTCTGTCATCTCTCGATGCCTTATCTTGAAACTCCCTCACTTGTTTCATAACATCAGGCGTCATGATTATCTGGTAAGCCCTCACCCGAATTGGTTCAGGTTGTCCCTTCCGGCTAAGGGCGTCAACAACCACATTGGCTTTGCCTGGATGATAATAAATTTCACAGTCATAATCCTTGATCAGTTCCAACCACCTCCTCTGCATCATGTTGAGTTCCTTTTGTTCAAAGAAATACTTCAGACTTTTATGATCAGTGAAGATGGTGCACTTCACCCCATACAGGTAGTGCCTCCAAATCTTCAATGCAAACACCACCGCAGCCAACTCTAAATCATGGGTAGGATAATTAGCCTCGTGGACCTTTACTTGTCTAGAAGCATAGGCTATCACCTTTCCTCGTTGCATCAACACGCAACCCAATCCTGCATACGAGGCATCCGAGTAGACTACCAGATCTTCGTTCCCTTCGGGTAACGTCAAGACAGGGGTTTGAGTTAACCTCATCTTTAGTTCTAGGAAGGTGTTCTCCTGATAAGTACCCCATTCATACTTCACGTCCTTCCGGGTCAGCTTAGTCAAAGGAGAAGCTATCTTGGAGAACTCCTGGATAAACCTCCTATAGTAACCTGTCAGGCCTAAGAAACTGCGAATATCGGATGGCGTCACTGATGGTTCCCATTGCATCACCGCTTCAACCTTCGCAGGGTCCACCCTGATCCCCTCATGATTAACCACATGACCCCGGAATTGAACTTCTCGAAGCCAAAATGCGCATTTAGAGAACTTAGCATATAACTTCTCACTTCTGAGCGTCTCCAATACTTCTCGAATATGATCGGCATGTTCCTCTTCACTTTTTGAATAAATCAAGATGTCGTCGATGAACTCTATCACCGATTTATCCAACATCGGTCGACATACCCGATTCATGAGATCCATAAAAGCAGCTGGCGCATTAGTTAAACCAAAGGACATGACGAGAAATTCGTAGTGTCCATAACGCGTACGAAACACTGTCTTTGAAATGTCTTGTTCATTCACCTTCAGTTGGTGGTAACTAGACCGCAGGTCTATCCTTGAAAACCAGTTGGCACCCTGAAGTTAATCGAACAGGTCGTCGATCCTTGGTAACGGATACCGATTCTTTACGGTTAGCTTATTGAGCTCGCGATAGTCAATGCACATCCGCATGCTACCATCTTTCTTCTTGACGAATAAAACCGGAGCACCCCATGGAGAGATACTCGGTCGGATGAAGCCTTTATTTAATAAATCTTGCAACTGGTCCCTCGGTTCTACCATCTCCAAAGGAGCTAATTGATACGGTGCTTTAGCGACAGGTTGTGCTCCTGGTAGCAAATTAATCTAGGATTCGATTTCGCGGTTAGGCGGCACATCGGTCAGGTCTTCAGGAAAGACGTCAGGAAACTCGCGCACTATTGGCACGTCTGATAATTGTGGCTCTGGTGCATCCACATCGTTTACATATGCCAAGTAAGCGCTACACCCACGTCTTAAGTATTTTTCAACTGTGATTATTGACACGACTTTTGGTACACAACACAGCTTATCTCCACGAATCGTAACAGAACTACCGTCGGGCGCTGTTAGACGAATTATCTTACTACATACTATATTGGCTTCATAGCTAGATAAACAATCCATGCCTAACACCACATCGAAACCTCCTAAGGCCATAACATGCAACCTAGCAGGGAACTTACAATCTTCTAACTCAATCAGGCAATCCACAACCACCTCAGTTACCTTAGTGGACTTACCAATGGCTGTTTCTACATAGAAAGGCTCGTCTAACTTTCTACTCTTATCATGCAACAAACGACAAAAGGCAGCAGACACAAAACTCCTACTAGCACCATAATCAAAGAGCACAGAAGCATATTCATGGTCTACCAGAAACATACCTGAAACTACTTCTGGATCTGCCCTGGCCTCCTCACGAGTTATGTTGAATGCCCTCGCCTTCGCCTTCAAACCGTCACCCTTTCCCTTATCTCCAGCTTTAACCGTTCCTGATCCTCCTGATTTTCCCTTCTTGCAGTCCCTCCCCACATGTCCCATCTCGCCACACTAGTAACACTTCACCACCTTGCAATCCCTAGCATAGTGGCCGTCACCCCCACATTTAAAACATTTTCCGGTTCCAACTCTACACTCTCCTGAATGACCTCTTCCACATTTTCTACAAGCACCTCCTTCACCTGAATTTCCTCTCCTCCCTGATTGATCCTCAACTCCCATCCTCTTCTCCCCAATCCTGAAGTTGTCACCTCCGAACCTCTTCCCATTTCCATTCTTATTCCCACTCCATCTCTCCACCTTCTTTTGTACAGGCATCGGATCCCTTTCATCGTATAGTCTCCTAGCTAAATCCACCACAGACATAAACGTGTCTGGTCTGGCCTCAATCATATGCCTCCTGATATCCACGGGCAAACTTTGCAGGTATCTCTTGATCTTTTTGGATGCAGGTGTCACCATGTCCGGCACAAGTCTTGCAAGTTCATTGCACTTGGAGGTATACTCTTGATGAGTCATGTTCCCAGCCTCCAAATGCAAGAACTCCTTCTCAATCTTGTCTAATTCCCAACTTGGACAATACTCCTCCAGCACCAACTCCTTCAACTCACACCGCTTCATTCTGGCTATCGATCGCTTTCCTTCAGCTTGGACAACATTGTCCCACCAGCACAACGCTGAGTCAACAAAAGAATGAGTGGCAAACTTAACTTTTTGATCCTCCCGACACTCACTAATTTTTAGTACCGCTTCCATCTCTCTAAGCCAGCGATGAGCGGCAGTAGCATTGCCGTTACCGTCAAAGGTCGGGGGCTTGCACCTTTGAAATGCCCTATAGTTGCACCCCTTAGTGGTCTCTTTTTCAGACTCCTCACCACTATCATCATCATGAACTACCACCTTAGGGTTTGATGGCTCCTCTTCGGATTCCTCAGTCCTTCCAGTGGACTTTCCTGAATTTTTCTCACTTTCCTTCCCCTTTTTCTTAGCTTTCTCTCCATCCTTGACTGCTTTAATCACCTCAGTCACCAATGAGGGTAACATGTTCTGCATAACATTGTAGACCTCATCAGCGATAGCCTCCTTCACAGTAGATTTAAGGGTGGCTGATCCCTCCCCTTCCGGGTGACTATGGAGGTTCGACTCCTCGTGAACAGTCTCGGGAGCATTAGCTTTGCTCCGGGTGACACGTGGCTCAGTAGTACGCCTGCCACGAGCACCTCCTCGGGTTGCCTTCCCTGATGTTCTACCAGCCATAACTAATTCCTATAAGATTCAAACACCAAAATGGTCATCCAAGATAATTGCTCAGATCATTATAAGTACGGTAAGTCCTTAATTACAGTGGCCAAGTGTGATTAACCACTTACCTTACCCTCCTGTCCTAAGCAATCACTATCCTAAAACATATTAGTATTCAAATCTACAAGCACATAAAACAAATAGCACACGCACATAATTCCGGTTCTACTTGAAACTTTTACCTGATGGCACGTAGCAACTTGGATTGCATCCTTTATTCGGTCCCATTTTCAGTTTAGGTTTTGAAAACAGTTTACCCAATTCTCGTAAACATTGGCTCTGATACCAACTTGTAAGGCCCCGTACCCAGGAAACCTCATAGTTGGTTAATCATAGCATAAAATCATTTTAATAACAAAACAATGCAGCGGAATAAAATAGACATATACTTAAAACTTGCAGTTGATATTGTGATCATACATTTGTCCTTTAATTGTAAATAAAACATAGTACTTTTTCTTTTAAATTACAATAAAAGATTTCACAAAAACAGGAATGCCATCCATTGCCATCCAAGTAGCCTCCAACTGGTGCCATCCTCAGCATCAGCATTTACCTGCCAACTATTATGCATAAAAGTGAACTTCGCTGAGCGAGTCCTAGTTTTAAATAGTATAAGAATATATTAACTTTATCCTTCATATAATGACCACACATACATCATAATACATAACATTTCTTGCATCAAATTAAGCATGTTCATTATCTTTCATTCTTTCATTATCTTTCATTTTTGTCATAAACGAGATTGCACAAAGCAAGAGCTCCATGTTGATCGACAACGAATGTCGATCCCTGTCAGTACACATGAAAACGATAGCTAACCCCCGAAAGTTGATCCACATTTCAAGGCACATAGCCCGCTCATGAATATGGATCCATCATCATACATCAGACTCACATAAGTAAAGTCCATCATAGTGCTTGCAAGACTTTTCATCATCAAATGGGTCTAGGAGTAACATTCATTAAGTTTCACTTTTCATTAATATCATCTTCCACTTTAATATATAATACTTAACTTAATAAGTACACAACATACCAAGTACTAGTCATCATAAAACAAAACCAACCCTGCGCGACACAGCTGGGGTTCGGGGGCGGCAGCCCCCTGACAGCGGGGTCCTAGGGGTAGCAGCCCCTAGTGGGGTCCAAGGGGCAACGCCCCTGGCTAGGGCCGGGCTGACCTGGAAAGGTGATAGCCTATACATGTTTTCATATGTAAAAATGTGACCTTTATGTGATACCCTAGAATCGGGTTTGATCTACAGAAGGGTTTAGAGGTCGATTCTTACCTGGATTTGTTGCTCCTTTCTTGTGGTTTGATGCTCAATCGTTCAGACCTTCAATCCTTTAACCTTTAAAGCTCCAAATCTTGAGTTTTCTTCACTTTCTCTCTCTACTCTCTTTCTACGAATTTGGTGGCTAGGGTTGCAAATGAGGGAGATGGAGGCTGCTTTAGTGGGTTAAGGGGCTGATTACGGGCCCTTAATCACTTAGGTTCTTGCCCATAAACTCAATTTAGCCCAAAACCCATTTCCTTCTTTTATTAAATACCCACAATTAAGCCCATTATTCTAGTTGACTCGTTTTGACTTTTCGGGGTGTTACAATAAAAGAGCAAGAGGTTCCAGCTGTTGACCCACCACCTCAACAGTTGAAGAGTGATACAATTATAGAGACCATCACAAGGAAGGACCAGGAAAATCAACCCTCTCCCACCCATGATGATCAACCCCTAACCACCAAACCCAGAAGAAGCATGGCTAAGGCAGCCAGAAAAACTGCCAAGAAAGTAGCTAAATCCAAGCTGAAGATAGACCCAAAACAAAATGGTGTGTTTATTTCAGCCGGATTCCAAGTGGCTGGAGCTCTGATCCTAGAAAGGAGTATAATACCACCACTCATGTCCAGCTAAAGGATCAGAAGTTGAAGGGAAAGACTGTTGATGAAGATAAGAAGAACAAGAAACAACAGTCTTCACATCCCACCAAGGTTAACAATGCATGGATAATGTGAAGATCATGTGTAGGTTGGACTCACCTTAGATTAGATTATGTTTATATTCCATTGTAATAGGTTTAATGTTAGTTTACTTTTGTATGTTGCTTATTTTATGTAGTTTTGCTGTCCAGCGAAACTATGAGCGAAACTGCAGTTTCGCTAATAGTCAGATGATTAGTTCACCCGGCGAAACTATTAGTCTCTACCGAGCGAAACTACATCTTCGGCAGCATAGTTTTGCTGACAGCGAAATTGTCATCGAAACTATGTCTTGTATATATAGTTTTGATCTTGCTCATTGTTGAGCATCTTTGCAAAACCCTAATCGAATATTTCTGTTGCAAGAGGCTATTGTAAGCTGGTTCTTTACTGAAATATATTGAGCTTTGTTATCTTTGATTGTATTGGATCCTTATTGCTTATATTTGAATACATTATGGTTGTTCTTATTCATCTTCATCTTTGTTGTTTGTTATTGTTTCTGATATTGAACGATTTAACATATCATTTGTATTGAAATTCGATCAAATGGACAAACAAAATGGTAACAGAGCATAGTGCTCTTATTTGTTTGAGGTTTTTGATTGTTTTTGTTTAATATCAATATTTCATCAATTCCGGATCAAATTTGAGTGTATTTGATATGGCAATTGATTGAATTTTGCTTGTTATTGGTTGGAAAGATTTGTTAATCATCAGATCTCAAATCCATTGAGATTTAGGCAATTTCAGATTGATTTCATGTTGAAAAAGCTTTTCAGATTCATCCAGCAAATTTACTGCTAATCCAGCGAAACTGTCATCATCTTCCAGCGAAACTAGAAGTATTTTACACTTTGTAGTTGTTTTCAGCATCTCAGCGAAATTAGGGACCTTGAACGAAAGTTCACCTATGCTTGTGTTCATCTTCCAAGCGAAATTGCTATCGAAATTGTCACTGAACGAAAGTTCAAACTTATTTCGTGCAAAATTGTCAGCGAAACTAAGCATTCTCAAGCTTCTAGCTAGCGAATCTGCTACCAAAATTTCCAGCGAAATTACAGTCTGCTCTGCGAAACTAGTCTTCTCTGTGAAACTAGCTTTTCTCTGCGAAACTAGCTCTGAGAAACTAGCAAATTTCTGCGAAATTGTTATTTCTTCTGTGAAACTAGCATGTCAAAGATGACTACTCTCACCCTCACAAATTTACAAAGTGTAGCTCCCAACAGACCTCCGAGACTCATAAACGGAGACAACTTTGAAGATTGTAAGAGATGTCTCAAAGCCTTTTTCTTCTATGCCGACCACAACCAATGGGAATCCATCATCTCTGGTCCACACATACCAACTGTCACTGTTGGTGATGTCGTGTCTCAAAACAAGGACCCAACAACGTTCAACGAAAAGGATCTAAAGCTGATTGATAGAGACCAGAAAGCTTTTGGAGCATTAACCTTATGTCTTGCACTAGACATCTACAATCTATTTGCTGAACATAAGAATGCTAAGTCTCTCTTCGATGCTCTATGTGATTTCTATGATGGTAACGATGAGCTAGTAAAAGACAAGGGTATTCAAACTGAAAAGGAGTTTAACTCTTTTGTGGGATACAAGAACGAGAGTCTTACAGATCTTACAAATCGTTTTCTGACAGTTTCAAGCATGCTGAAGAAATATGATGAGAAACTTTCCAACAGTGAACACTCTCCCACCTCAGTGGAGTTTACATATGAGAATGTTAAAGCAAGAAAGAGGTTTCACTAACCACAAGTTTATGGACATCATTAATAAGCTTATGTCTTTCGAGTTAGACATGAAGAGAAGGGAATTTAATCAAACCATGATGCCCACATCTTGTTGCACTCATAATGTAACATTACTGTCTTCCGCTGCAAGCTCTCCAATGCAGGCATCTCGACAAGGTGGAGTGAATACTGGTGATTATTCTGGTGGTAGTGGTAGTCCTGGGAAAGATCAAGCCATCTTGAAAGCAAACGCTGAAACGTCAGTTCCATCCGAAACGATGGCTCTCTTTGGTATGTTTGTACAAAGTTATGAAGCCTTGGTGGCTGGGGAGTTAAAAGGTAAAGGAATGACAATGGAGGATATGTATCAGGTGGATCCTGATGATCTTGAAGAGACTGACATACAGTGCCAAATTGCGATGTTGACACTAAGAGCCGGAACATTCATGGAGCACACTGGAAGGAGAATTTTGTAGGTCAAAGCTCTATCTCCAGATTAGGATTTGATAAGTCTAAACTGAGGTGTTTTAATTGCAAACAGTAGGGACACTTCAAACAAGAATGTCCATTGCCGATCATCACTGATCCTAGTAATTTAGGAGTCCCAAGACTGGTTTCAAGCAGGAATAAAGAAGAAATAAATCATAAGAAAGAGACAGCCTTGATCTCTAATTTTTATTGGAGTGCAGAAGTTGAAGAGACGAGAGAAGAAATTAACCAAGCATTGGTAGCTGAGATTATGGAAGAAAAGAAGAAGGTGAACAGTGCGGATGATTTTGATCCGTTCAAAGAACTTAGAGATGAAGTTGAAATATCTTTGAAGGTGAAAGAGGATGAAATGGTGATAGAAAGTAAGGATGAGAAGATGCAGAAGGAAGGAAGTCAGACCACAGAGCAGAGTAATGGAAAAGATGATGCTGCTACCATTGTCGAGGAAAACAAGTTGAGTACTCCGGTATGTCAATGTGAGAAAGCTTTAGCAGCAGAAGAGGTGGTGATGAGACTTCCTTATGAGGTAATTCAGGACATGTGTTCTTCAACATGCAAAATTAGGTTATTTGGGGTATACAAAGCTAATCGTTTGTTAATAGATAATGAAAAAGGTTTAAAAAGAATTAATGAAGAACTTAAAATTAACGAGTCTAAATATTTAGCTAAATTAAACGAAGCTTTGAAAGAAACTGATCATTTAAAAAGAATCATTTTGGAAAGAAATGTTAAAATTAACACTTTGACTGAAAGGGTTGCACTTGATTAAATTGAAACAAGCAAACTACACTCAAATCTTGATAAATGGACAATATAAGGGATGAAACATGATGATTTATTCAAATCTCAAAGGGGGGCAAGGATTAAAACAGGTTTGGGCTATGAAAATGCTAAGGTTTATCCTCCTCCTAGTACTTATTGTTATTCACCTATGCCTGTTCCTCATCCTTCTATGATTTGATCACAACAGATACTAACAGTATGTATGCAAGTTTAGAAGGTGTGAACACTAAGCACGTTCGTGAGGACTATGATTATGGACCGACTAGCGGGCTTGGATGCACTAGTCTTAGTACACCTGCATCTCAGCATTCTGTCTTAGATCATAAATCTAGTTTAAATTCTGTTTTTGTTTCAAGTCAATCTGTAGCAGACATTGTCTCATCTTGTTCTAGTGATGTTTCTATTTCCTCTTTAAATAATTTGCATTGTAATGATGATGCCTCTTCTGATTGCGTTGATGTTGTGAATGGTTCCATTGTGAAGAGTGAAGAGAAAATTAAAAATAATTGTTTTGAAAAATTCTTTTCTCACCCTATTCCATCTTTTACCCCAACTAATATTTCTTTATTAAGTGAAATGGTAACGTCATCATCTTAGGCAAGTACAAGTGGTACAAGTACTACATGTACTTCAGACGAAGACTCATCTTCTTTTGTAAATAATCATTCTTTTTCAAATAAAAACAGACCTAGAGACATGTATGAGACTTACAATGACGTTGATTCTAGATTATCTGAATGTGATAAGGAAATATACATTGATAAAATCCCTACCTTGTTGCATAACAGACCTAGATTAAAATCACACTGTTTTTAGTGTGGTAAAAATGATCATGTAGTTAAGCACTGTCCTGAGCTACATCATAGAAATGTTAATAGGAATTCATTTGGGAGTAGATTGACTCAATTGGTTAATAATTTCTTTTGTAAGAAGCCAATCTCTCCAAAGCCCAAAGTTGTTCAAAGTTGGGTTCCTGTTTCACTTGGTTAATTTGTTCTTTGACATATTTGCAGGAGTCATCCACTAATGTTGTAAATAGTGTATGGCATGTTGATAGTGGATGCTCCAGACACGTGACGGGGCTAAAGGACTTATTGACCAATTATCAAATAATCAATGGAGGATATGTCGCATTTGCCGGCGACAAGAAAGGAGGGAAAATGGTTGGCCAAGGAGAGGTTTCCAACGACACTCTTACTCTAGAGAAAGTCAACTATGTACCTGAACTTGCTTTCAATCTGTTGAGTGTCTCTCAGATTTGTGATAAAGACATTTCGGTCTTGTTCAAGTCCAATGAATGTCTCTTTCTAAAATCAGAGATTGATATTCCAGAAGAGATGGTACTAATGCGGGCTCCAAGAAAGAATGACACATATCTTCTTGACATGGGTTCAAAGGAGTCAACATCTACCGTCACTTGTCTTTTGTCCAAAGCTTCCACTTCTGAGTCTTTCCTATGGCATCATAGATTGAACCATGTTAATTTCAAAAATATAAACAAATTAGTTAAAAACAATCTCTTTAGGGGACTACCTTTAAAAGATTTTTCTGTGGTTGAAAAATGTATGGCATGTGCCAAGGGAAAACAACATAAGAAACCACATAAACCAAAACTTGAAAATAGCATATGTAATCCCCTCGAGTTGTTACATACTGATTTGTTTGGCCCAATAAGTGTTAAATCAATTGCTAAAAATCTTTCTGTCTTGTGGTTAAAGATGATTTTTCTAGATATTCCTAGGTGAGATTTCTTGCCCACAAAGGGAAGGCTGCTGAGGAGCTACAGAAGTTGATTCTTTCTATTGAGATGATAAGCAAGAGGAAGGTTATGGCGATTAGAAGTGACAATGGTACCAAATTCAGAAATCAGATTTTTTATTTTTTCTGTGCTAGTAAAGGAATTGTGAGACAGTTCAGTGCTGCGAGAACTCCTCAACAGAATGGTGTTGCTGAAAGAAAGAATTGCACCCTCATTGAAGCCGCTCGTACAATGTTGATTGAATCCTATTTACCCATCATCTTTTGGGCGGAGGCGGTGAATTGTGCTTCATATGTTCTGAACAGGGTGTTGATCGTCAAAGGCAAAATGAAGACTCCTTATGAACTTTTTCATAAGAGAAAGCCTTTGACTGACTTCTTTCGACCATTTGGTTGCTCGTGCACTTTACTGAATACCCAGGCGCAAAAGACAAAATTCGGTGTTGTGTCTGATGAATGTTACTTCGTCAGCTATTCTTCTTCTCAGAAAGCTTATCGGGTGTATAACAAGAGAACTCGTATTGTGCAAGAGTCCTTTTATGTTGATTGGCTGGAATCTAATTCCTTAGATGTTCGATCTGAACTAGCATGGTTCTTTGACTCCGATACGGTGTTTAACTCTTTTAATCTTCCAATTTTCGATGATGATGCGTCCTTCTCCAATGTCCAAACAAACATCATTCCTCCAGCTCCATTACCTATCATTCCTCAAGCCCCTCCCAATACATCAGCAAACGATGCTACATCAGTTGATATTGCATCTTTCTCATCATCCTTTGACATTCCACCTCCACCTGTCTCTGCATCTCTTCCCTCATCACCTACATCTACCTCATCTCAGCCTGTACCACCCACCTCTCGAATTGATTCTACCTTACCATCTTCCTCACCTTCATCTACCCCTCAACAACACATCAGCCAACCTTCTTCAAATATCCTACCCATAACAACTAATTTCAAAACTTTGAAAGATCACCCCCATGATAACATCATTAGATCTATCACTGATGCATTTCGGATGCGGAGTCAATCTGGTTTGAATAATGTATGCCTATTCTCTAGTTTTATATCCCAAATTATACCGAAGAATGTTCACGGAACTCTTCAGGATCCTTGCTGGGTTGAATCGATGCAATTAGTGCTGCAACAGTTTAGGAAGCTCAAGGTGTGGACCCTGGTTGATATCCCACCGAACAAATGCCCAATAGGCACGAAATGGGTGTTTAAGAACAAACCCGATGACCGTGGTATTGTGGTAAGAAATAAGTCCAGATTGGTGGTTTAGGGCTTTGCTCAAGAAGAAGGTATAGACTACATGGAAGTCTTTGCTCCTGTAACCCATCTTGAAGCTATTCAGATCTTTCTGGATCATGCCGCTCACAAGCAGTTCAAAGTCTATCAGATGGATGTCAAATGTGCATTTCTTTATGGAGACATTGACGAGGAGATATACGTGTGTCAACCACCAGGTTTTGAGGATCCCCACTTTCCTGACAAAGTTTACAAGTTGATAAGTCCCTTTATGGTCTTCATCAAGCACCTCGGATCTGGTACGAGACTTTAACACAATATGTCTTAAGCAATGGTTTTTCTCGTGGCACCATTGATGTGACATTGTTCAAGAAGGAAGTGGATGGTGAGATGCTGATTGTACAAGTCTATGTAGATGATATTATTTTTGGCTCCACCAATCCAAAATTATGTGTGGAGTTCGAAGAGGTTATGCGTAGTCGCTTTGAAATGAGCATGATAGGGAATATGTGCTTTTTCCTTGGGTTGCAGGTTGAACAAAAGCCAGAGGGAATTCTCATTCATCAGGAGAAGTATATTAAAGAAATATTGAAAAAATTCAAGATGGATGACGTTTCTCCTGAACTGACTCCATTTACTGCTCAAACCTGCCTCACTCCTGACGAGAACGGGAAACCTGTTGATCCTCTTCTCTACAGATCCATGATCGGTTCCCTTATGTATCTTACAACAAGTCGTCCTGACATCACCTTTGCTGTAGGATATTTTGCTCGATACCAATCTGCCCCGAAAGAGTCTCATGAAAAGGATGTAAAACGAATCTTTCGTTATCTTAAAGGCTCTTCTCGTTTAGGGCTTTAGTACCGTTATGGTGGGAATTTTGACTTACATGCTTATTCTTATAGTGATTCTAATGGCTGCAGGTTAAACAGAAAGTCGGTTACTGGAGGCTGTCAATACTTAGGAAATTGTCTGGTATCATGGCAGAGCAAGAAACAGACCATTGTTTCTCTTTCTACGGGGGAAGTAGAATACATTGCTGCTTTAAGTTGTTGCTCTCAAGTGCTCTGGATACAACATCAGATTATTGACTACGAGATTACCTTTCTCCATACATCGTTGTTCTGTGACAACGAAGCAGCTATTGGCATTGCAAAGAATCCTATTCATCATTCCCGAACCAAGCACATTGAGACACGGATTCATGCAATTCGTGATGCTCAGGAAAAGGGTTTTATTGATATTATCCCCATTGACACAAAAAATCAAAAAGCTGATTTTTTCACTATTACATTTGATAAACCTCGTTTTTATGAATTGATCTCTATGTTAGGATTAATATCATTTTAAACCCATTTTCCTTAAAACCAATTCATGTTCATATTGTTTATATTCCTTTCTTTATTTTCTTTCTTTCCTTTTCGTTCTGCTCGCTCCATAGTCCTTCATCATTTTTCACAAAAAAATAAAAAATAAAAAATAAATAATATATAAATAAAAAAAATGAAATGAATGATGGTGATATATAGATAAATAAGAAATTTCTACATCTTGCTTATTCGTAGAAATTTCGGGGGAGAATATTAAATGTTCCTCTTGTTTTCTTTTGCAGAATTCTCCTAAATAAAATGTGAAGCCTGGATGATGTAAAGGAGGTCAACAATATTGTGTTGGGATATGCTTGATAGGTTCAGCCAGAAAGCAAAGTAAACAGTAATCTTGTAGCTTAATTAATAGAACAAGAAACTTGATGACTCGGATAATCCCCTTGACATTTTTGGCCTTCACAAAGTTTCAAGTCCTTGTTCAAAACGGGTTGAGAACGTGATATCTCTGTGTTGAGTTATTCTTATCTAAAGTATCCTTGTGTCTATATCACCCATCCTATCTCAAAAGCTATATACTTCTCATCTTTGTATCTAAGAAGCTCCTTGTTGTATTCTTTCTGGTGCTTATCTCCTCTGCTATGTGTGAACATTGACCTTGAGTGATGATCTCCTCTGCTGTACGATAGTACTGACCTGGAGCTCTCATCGGCACAATATGATGATCTTCTCTGTTATACGTAAGTATAGACCTGAAGCTCTCATCTATAAGACTCAATTGATCAACTCCTCCGTTATATGTAAGTATAGACCTAGAGCTCTCATCATTTGATGTCTATAAGGGTTTTGCTTCTTTTGAAAAAGGACCTTTGCTGATTGAAAGAGGAATAGTCAAGCAGAGTGTGTCATTTGTTCAATATATTATGAGGACATGATAAGTTTCTTTGCCAAATGTCTATGGGGACTGAGTCATTCAATGTTTTCTTTAAATAAACCAAAACATGATAACAGTAGCTGCGGTTCACTTGTTGAAACTAAGAAGGCATGGACTTAAAGGGACAAGTATATCAGCAATCCCGCCAAACTTTGACTCTCCCGAAGATCTTTTCAGCTTCTCGTTCTATCTATTTTCTCTTGATTGATTTTGTTTAAAATACGTGAAGTGTGGTGAGGTCTTGTGGGGCAAATTTCTTTTTTTTTCTTTTATTTTGTTTACTTTGTTTAAATCTTTTCTAAATTATTTTTTTTATTTTATTTAAAAAAAAGAAAATAATTTTTTTTATTTTTTTAAGTATCCAGCGAAATTATACTTTCGCTGGTAGTTTCGCAGGGTGAAATTGTAGTCAGCTGTTTTGCACGCTGCAAGGTCAGTTTCGACCAGAGTTTATACAGGCGAAACTATAGTTTCGCTTCCTACGAAAGTAAGTCCTATATAACTCAGTTTGCGAAATTATCTTCTCATTTTCGCTTAGTCATGGTTTTTATGTTCTAGAGAGTCTCCCTGAACTCAATCGCACACCCATTCGCACGATTGAACTCAGTCGCTCATCCATTCGTACGACTGAACATCTCCATTCGCTTGTCTCCAATCGCATACTCCATACGTACGACTGAATCCAATCGCACGATTGAATTCATTCGCACACCTCAATCGCACCTCCATCCGCATGACTGAACAACTCTAGTCGCATAGGCCATCCGCATTTGTGCAATCGCACGATTGACTCATCCGCACCTGTCCATTCGCACGAGTGAATCAGAGTTGTTCTCAAAGTTTATAGTTAATACAAATGGAAGATCAGTTTTCAGCATTTACTGCCGGGAAAGACAAATGCATCCAGAACCTTCTGCTTCTGGAGAATGAGGTTGGAAATCACAATAAACCGCCTAAGCTTATAACGTTGGATGACTATCCACAATGGAAACAGCGGTTCGAGATCTATCTTAATGGAGTTGATCCCAACCTTTGGGAGTCTATTGAGACAGGGTATGGTATGCCAGTTGGTGCTGATGGTGTTAAATTAACTTTGGGAGGTATGACTGACGGCCAGAAAGTGAAATACAATGCTGAAAAGAAGATGTATGCCCTGTTGGCCCAGCCAATACCAAAAGATATATTCCATCAGTTTTCTGTGAACAAACAGGCAAAGAAATTATGGGAAGCGTTGGAGAAAAGGTATGATGGAAATGCATCGTTGAAAGCTTTGAAGGCAAAGGCTCTAAAGAAGGAGTTTGACAACTTCTCTTCAATGGGAAAAGAAAGCTTGGATGATGTTATCGATAGGTTCTACCATCTAATGAGTGAACTGCACACTCATGGGGTTACAACGTCTATGGAAGATAAGGTGTCAAGTTTTGCAGATTGTTTGCCAGAGAAATGGGACTCGTTTGTGTCTAATCTGAGACAAAACAATATTCTGTCAAGGTTGGATATAAATGACTTCATATTGAAGTTGAGAGAGGAGGAACTTAGAATGAAGTACAAGTAACAGAAATGATCCTACGACCAGTATCCTTCACTTTATAACTCAACTCCCAATCCAACCCGTTCAGGAGCACCACTTCAAACAGCCTTTGTGTCTAGTTCAGCAGCTCCTTCCCAATCCACTGCTTCAGGATCAGAAACATCAGGGTCATCTTGCACCCAATATATTGTGCCTGAAGCAAATGCTACTAAGTTGAAGACCGAGAATCTCGGTATTATTACTGTGGAAGTTGCAAAGGAGCACATGGACCTTCTAGCAGCGGTTGTTCATTCCTATGATGGTCTAGTTGCAGGGAATATTGGAAATTGCCATCTAGCAGATGAAGACTACGAGCAGGTGGACGAAAATGAACTGGAAAGAATGGATATTATGTGGGCTTTGGCAAGTGCTGTCAGGGGAGCGAAAAAGATTGTGAAGAAGACTGGACAGAACTTGGTAGCCACAAAAGATACTACCTTTGGTTTCGACAAACCAAAGTGACCTGCTTTTACTGTGGAGAAAAGGGGCATTTCAAACGTGAATGTGTAAAGCCCAATAAAACAGGTAACGGAAATCTATTCACCACATTCAACCGTCAAGAAAAAGACATGGGTGGAACGAGTTCTTCAAATAAAGAGACTAAGGCACTAGCTACTCAAGATGATGAAGGACAAGACTGGTCTTTCGGTTTAGTCTCTCCTAGAGAATCAAACACTGCTTGTGTCAAAGCATTGGATGATGGGTCTGCCAGTGAAGGTGATATTGCAGCAGAGCAATGTGTCAGATTCAGAAGAGGCTGTGAATGTAGTAAATCACCTAGTTGAAGAGGAACTCAGAATGACATGTTCAGAATCTCCAGCATCTGAAGCATCTAATTCTGGATTGATGGCTGATTCATTTGAATCTTCACAGGTAAGTACAAATGAACAACTTTTTGAAAAACATGCGTGTAATGATTGTAACAAATTTAGAGAAAGCATTCATCTTAAGTTTGCTAGGTTATTAGACCACAATGATAGCTTAGTAAATGATTTACAACTGTGCATAGAAGCTAATCGGATTTTAAAACAAAACGAGTGCAGTTACAAAGAGAAAATAGAACTTTTAGGTAAACAACTAAGGGAAACCGAGGTTGTTGCTTTTAATCAAGCAAATGATATAAAGTTTTATTTAAACTCTTAGGAAGAAACAAAGAAAGAAAAAGCAGTTTCAGAAGTTGAAGTCAACTCATTAAAACAAAAACTGCAAAATTGGACAAGTTCTTCTCACATAGTTCAAAACTTAGTGAAAGAACGGAACAATGGGGAAGGGTTGGGTTACAAAGTAGTTCCACCACCACATATCCTGTTAAATACAAAATGTAGACCAGTAAATAACAACCCAATTAAGGATCATGCGGGGTCTACTCCCCTGGTTAGTGATTCGGATACCACGGGTAAACCGGTGAATTCTGTCACTAAACAGAAGGAGGCTACTTTGAAATCTAAAGGTAAGATGCCTATTGTAAACTTGGGTGAACAATTTGTAAAGGTTAATGTAAAGTCAGGTTCAAACATGTCTATTTCTGAACCTAAAATGACCGAACCAGTTATCCAACCACGTGCTTCACGTCAAAGTCCAAATAAACAAAAAGCTAAGGATGTTAAAAACGTTCAAACAATGAATTTTGTTAAAGAAACAAAAACATCTAAACAAGAAGTGTCCAAACCCAATCAGACTCAAGTCGCACCTGTTTCACACTGAACTCCACAGAAACAGTTTCCTCAACATGTAGAACGGAGATCTTGCTACAGTTGTGGGAAGAAAGGATATATCGCTTCTAACCGTCCTTATTATCAGACTCCCAGACAGAAAATTGAACTTTATGAAACAAAACCAAGTTGTAACTCCAGGATAATCAAACTTGAATCAAATCATGAAGAATTAGATTAAAATATGATAATCACAATAAAAACCCCTTTGATCTTCAATTAGATTGTAAAATATGTGTTTACAAATAATCCCTCAATCTATTGGTCATTCAACCATTCGCCAACACTAATGACAATTAACCTATTTATAGTCTAGCCTAATATTCACTAATTGCACTTAACTCTCTAGACTTAGGCTAATTAACACAAAATTACATATTAAGCATAAAAATGACTAAAAACAAGATAAAATATATTTTGTTCACACAAAATATATTTATTACAATATAACTCCTAGTCATCTAAATCTTCAACCTCTCGTCTCGGTTCCTCGTCTCGAACGTGTCGGGTTTGACTTTTGTTAACTTTGACTGTGACGTTGACTTTTGTTGACTTTCACTGTGTTGATAATATAGACTATCTTTTCCAGCTCCAACAATACTCCCCCTTAGTCTATCATTATCAACGTTTTCAAACGAATTCAGTACCGAGAAGTCAACATTAGAAAGATATTCAATTTGAATCATTCTGAATCTGATGAGAAAGATTTTTCATCTCATAAGCTCCCCCTATTTATATGCTCCCCCTTTTCGAGTGCAAGCTTTACAAGGATATTGGAACAAGTTTCCCAAATCTCTAATATTGAGTGCTTCAGAAGATGTAGGAGGAGGATTCATAGCTCGGTATCTTCTGCAAACTTAAGGAACAGGTTCTCTAATCAGGTACACTGCTCAACTGATGATCGACCATCACTTAAAGCAAAAATCTAAAACACATTCACAAACACAATCTCGACATTTCTAATTAGATCATTTCATTTTAACAAAATAAACCCGTGTTTATCTGTGTGTGAAAAACAAGCGAACCCGTGTTCGTTTATGCGCAATTTCCGTGAAATGCATGAAAAATGATAAAATTGAAACAGCATAATATAAAAGACCTAAAAGAAATTGAAATGAAATTTTGCTATAAATTTTTTATTTTTTATTATATATATTTATTATAACATTCTATTTTTATCTATTAAATTTTTTTTTATATAACCGAGAATTGAATCCATCATGAGATCACATCCACAAGATATACTTTAGCACAAAGATGAATTTTAACATCGACAAGCAATGAGTGCACACTGATAACTGAATCTAATTACAGTCTTTGAATGATTTTTGAAATTCTCAAACAGATCAATAATGATTGCTAATATGTTTGTCCACTTAAACTCATGTCTTATCTTTTTCAACAAGCAACAGATGATTCGTTAAGGTTCGATTAAATACTTTAGAATGCTAGGACCCCACAATCACTTGGCAAAAACCCTCACCCAACCTCAGGATTTCTTGAATTTTGTTACAATCTTTATAGAGCAAGGCGTGTGCATTAGTGTGCAAGTGATTATCAACAGAATATTGCATTCTGTGATGAATTAGATGATTTGACACTACTTAGACCAAAATGGTGAGAGCTCCAGGTCTATACTCACGTATAACAAAGGAGATGACCATTTAATCATGTGTCGATGAGAGCTCTAGGTCAGTACTATCATACAGCAGAGGAGATCATCACTCCAGGTTAGTACTTCCGTACAGCAGAGGAGATTAGCACAAACACAAGACACATAAATACACCAATCATGGCTCAAAGATATGGCTTATATGATTTGTATCATGGTGGGTGAAAGATCAATTCTCAATCCAATTTTTTTCAGGACTCAGTTTTTGTGAAGGCCAAAAATGATTGCGTAAATCCAGACGTCCTTAAGCATATATTTTAATTTAAATCATGATGTTGCTGTCTACTTTATTCTTCAGGCTGAGTCTACCAAGCATATCAATAAAGAATTTGTTTGTTTTTCTATTATCTGCACAAAAAAAAAGATGTAAATCAGATAACAGCATCAATTACTATCATTTCTCATTTTTCAAACACAAGTCATGCAAATACAAGCAATTCAAGAAGATATACAATAATTTCTCAGTCATCTCGAATAAAGTTCTCAGTTCTCTTTTTATTTTTATTTACTCATACTCTCCCCCTAAATTTTTATCTTCGAAAAGGAGTTCTATTACTCCACCAAAGTGAATTAATGAACCTAAAGTTCAAACTGTAAGCCAGTCGTTTGTTTATCACAAACAGGCCTTACACAAAACTGGCTTATGGAAAGAAAAGTCATGTCCATTGTCTGATAATGAGAACAATAAGAAGAATGATATGCCCTCACCCTCAAATGGACAGTGGATTGAGTTTATGATGTGTGATTCCTCCGGGTCACCCAAGCCAGTTAAGGCTTGGGTCCCAAACCTAAACTGATTACTTCCTTTTAATGTGCAGGGTGTCTGTTATAGTGCTATCATAAACACCTGGATTGTTGATAGTGGGGCGTCTAGGCACATGACCGGGAACCTTTTCAATGTCAAACAAATTAAAGGGGGACATGTATCATTTGCTGGTAATACGGAGGATACATCACCGCTCAAGGCGAAGTGGGAAACCAGAAAGTCAAGTTTGATAAGGTCAACTACGTTCAACAACTATAGAATAACTTGCTTTCAGTCTTCCAGATCTGTGACAAAGGATTCAAAGTTGTTTTTGACAACAAGAATTGTTAATTATTAAAGAAGGGTTACATTATCCCGGAGGACAAAATCTTAAAGTCAGCTTCAAGATATAATGACTTATATGTCTTGGATCTATCAAAAGCCTTCACAACCGATCATAAAGTTCAATGCTTCTTGTCAAAGGCAACAGAGTAAGACTCAATCTCCTAGCATATGAGAATGGGACACATCAATCCATCGAAGTTGAATCATCTGATCCATAATGATTTAGTGAATGGAGTAAATGTCAAGAATTTTCAACTTCTGGATTTTTGTGTAGCGTGTAAGAAAGGTAAACAAACCAGGAAGTCTCACATGGCAAAGAAAGTTAATTCCATTGACATGCCTCTCGAACTTCTACACATGGATTTGTTTGGTCCTGTCAGCACAAAAAGCATCGTGGGTGATTTATACTGTTATGTAGTCACTGATGATTACTTAAGATTCTCTTGGGTGATGTTTTTGAAATCCAAATCAGAAACATATGAATCCTTCAAACAGTTGATAACTATATTGGAATCACTCTACAAAGCTGAAAGTGAGACATATTCGATCAAACAACAGCACGGAGTTCAAGAACTAGTGGATGGAGGCGTTCTGCAAAGAGAAAGGAATTGTACACCAGTTCACATCTGCCTACACTCCATAAATGAACGGAGTAGCTGAGCGAAAGAACATGAGCTTGACAGAGACCACAAGAACGATGCTAGCCGACTCGAAACTGCATATCCAATTTTGAACGAGGCAGTTGCCAATGCATGTTACACCCTCAATCGAGTCTTAGTGGTCAAACGACATGGCAAAACATGTTATGAGCTACTCCAACAACGTAAACCCAACTTGGAGTATCTAGAACCGTTTGGCGCATCGTTCATGCTGCTGAAGAGAACTCAGACTAGGAAGTTTAGGGAGAAAGCAGAAGAAGGGATCTTTCTATGATACAATATACCAGACAAGAGAGTTTATAACAACTCAACGGGTCAGGTAAAAGTGTGGTGCAACGTTGATGTTCAGAGATACACCACCCAGCCTGCTGGAAAGGGACCCTCATTCTTCTTCGACTATGATGGATTATTTAAGTCCTTCAACATCCCTCCCTCCCTTCTGATGATGAGTTAGCGACCAGAATGATGTATGTTGTCTTAAACACACCGTCCCTAGACTCGACAACATCAGTTCCACATGGTGATTCTTCTAGTCCTTTAGGGGGAGCACTTGATGTAAGTGACTTCTTCTCTGATGATGAAGAAGTGGAGACTGAATAGGTGAACCAGGAGGAACAGGTTCCTGCTACAGCAAGTATACAAGCATCAAACCCTGTTGCCTCTGACTCTTCGGAACCTCATACTCCAACAGCTTCAGATACTGAAGCTGTGGTTCACAATCTGGAAAATGAGGTAGTTGTTCCCACCACTCCTAGATCCCGGTTAAATGTTTATCATCCTTTGGACAATGTCATTGGAGATGTTCGATCAGGAGTACAGACCAGAAATCAGCTATACTCAGCTGATTATGCATCAGTCATGGAAAAGGGATATCTTCACGACGACGCATATCGATGTTTTGTGTCTCAAATTGAGTCAAAATATGTTAGTGAAGCATTAAACAATGAGGCATGGGTAAGTACAATGCAAGAAGAACTCCTACAGTTCAAGAAGCTAGGAGTATGGACCCTTGTGGACAGACCAAAAGGTGCTAAGGTGATTGGCACAAAATGGGTCTTGAAGTGCAAGAAAGATGACCAAGGGGTTATAATCAGAAACAAGGCTCGAATTGTGGTTCAAGGTTTTAGACAAGTCGAATGCATTGATTACAATGAAGTGTTTGCACCTGTGGCTAGAATGGAAGCAATCCGTATCTTCCTAGCCTATGCATCATACATGAAGATCAAAGTTTATCAACTAGATGTAAAGAGTGCGTTCCTTCATGGGGAAATTCGTGAGACAGTATACGTCAGTCAACAAGAAGGATTTGAGGATCCTTATCATCAGGACAGAGTTTACAAGCTGGATAAGGCCCTCTACGGGCTCCATCAAGCCCCTAGAGCCTGGTATGAGAAGCTCTCGGCTCATCTTGTGAAACACGGTTTTCGCAGAGGAGTGATTGATTGTACGTTATTCATCAAAGAACAGGATGGCGACATACTTCTAGTACAAGTTTATGTTGATGACATAATTTTCGGTTCCAAAAACGAAGAGTTATGTAAAGAATTTGAATCTGTCATGAAAGTAGAATTCGAGATGAGTGCAATGGGGGAAATGAAGTTCTTCCTAGGACTACAGGTGGATCAGACACCAAAAGGAATCTTCCTGCATCAGACTAAATATGTAGGGGACATCCTCAGTAGGTTTGACATGGAGAATGCTTCAGTTGCTGGAACTCCACTTGCCACAAACCACGATGTGGCACCCGACGAAAATGGTGATCTGGTTGCTACCACAATGTATAGAGGAATGATTGGATCCCTTATGTATCTCACAACATCTCGTCCTGATATCATGTACGCTACTTGTCTTTGTTCCAGATTTCAGGCGAAACCGAAAGTCAACCATCTCATTGGTGTGAAACGAATTTTTCGCTATCTGAAGGGTACTCCAACACTCGGGTTGTGGTATCCTCATGACGATGATTTTGAGCTTACAGCGTATAGTGACTCGGATTATGGTGGTTGCAAGATAAATTACAAGTCAACTTCTGCAGGATGTCAATTCTTTGGGAGAAGGTTAGTCACCTAGCAGTGTAAGAAGTGGACATCGGTTGCTCTGTCAACTTGTGAAGTTGAATACGTTGCTGCTGCAAGTTGCTCTTCGCAGATCATTTGGATTCAACAGCAAATGCGCGACAACGGTTTTCAATTCTCTAACACTCCTATTTTTGTTGATAACTCTACTGCTATTGCTGTCACCAAAAATCCAGTCCAACATCCTAAAATTAAACACATCGGAATTAAGTATCACTTTATACGTGACTGTTTTGAAAAGCAATTAATTGATGTGGTTAAAATAAATACAGATTTTCAACGCGCCGACCTCTACACAAAAGCATTTGATAAACCGAGGTTTTTATATTTATTAGAGGTTAATGGCGTGAAAAAGAAAAGTGATATGATTTTAGAGGAAGACAGTGTCTAGTCCGACATATTTATTTCTATTTTCTTTTATTTTCTTTTCCTGTTTATTAAAAATCCAAAAACACAAAAAATATTTTCGGTTTTAGAATTTTAGGGGGAGAATAGGTTAGATTAGTATTAAATCAGTTGTGTTATTTAATTACTTAAAAAAAACAAGGGAGGAGGGCAGCTTAGCTAAAAGAAATGAAATCAAATCTGTGATTCTGATTCAATGTTTATGGAAAATGATAGTACATAGGGATCAGATTGTTTGGGACTTTAAAAGTTTTAAATGATTAAGATGCAAAGTTCAAAGTATAAGTCTAAGAAGTCTAAGCGAAAAAGGAAAAATGATAGTAAAACCAGTATGCTACTAAGGTAACATAGAGAAAGTAGATCTAGGGGTTGCTAACTCATTATATGATGTGTCAGTAGATTCAACACAATAGATGAGTAGACCTCACTGGTGACTTAAATTCCAACTAAATTGTTCAACTTGCCATGGGTTCCCATCTTATCCCTAGTTAACACAATCAACGTAGTTTCAATAAGGGGTGACGAGCATATAAACGCCACAAATGTGCGCGGATGACCATAAAAAGAGCAAAGCACATGAAAAAAAATTATGTAAGCGCTATCTAGCTAATAACAAATGTTGTTGGTGCGTTACGTGCAAAAAGAAAAGAAAAATGCTCTCACAAGAAGATAGGTTGTGTGCTTCTCTGTTGTGCGATGGCACTGACCTGAGGATAAGCATAACCTAAATATTCTAGAATTCATTGTTGTTTGCGCCTCTCTGTTGTGCGATGGCACTGACCTGAGACTTGGCATCTCTTTGAAAGCTCTTAGAATAGTTTCTTCTTGTCAAAATACCCGTAGACCGCTCATAAATCTCCTGAGGAACGTTGATTACCATATAAGCGTGGGATCCACAAATGCTTGTGGAAATAATGAAACCTTAATTCATCACCAATGTGTGTCAAAAATCAGTGTATGGATTTAAGAGGACAATTATACTGACAATCATCGTGAGCTGCAGTTCTCGAAAGTCAAAATCATTGTGTGCATATTGTAGTTCTAGTATGATTTCCTAAAATTGCTATTGACTCTCGGACAAAACAAGAATCTAGCATCAAAATAGTTTATTAAATGTCCCAAATGATTCTAATATACCTGTATGATTCCATAGTGAATCGTACTAGAAAGGATAAAATAGCATTGAAGCTGTGCTATCCAGGAAGTAAAATCAGTTAGAAGTACTCTAATAGGTTTAAATCCATCTCCAATCAAAAAAATACAAAAATATGTCTTGTTATGTTTCAATTTCTAGTTGTTTTTATTTATTAATTTTTAGTCATTTGGTAGGGAAAAGTCGGACAATACTTCCGGATTCAACCTGTAAATCACTCACTATATGGGTCACGTCTTAGGTGACCAATCGGGTTTTAAATTTTAAAAGGATCACGTCCGAGGTGATCACATAACGTTTAAGTTAAAATGATCGCGTCTGAGGTGATCAAATAGTTTTTCAAATTAAAAAGGTCATGTCTGAGATGATCAACGGTCATAACATCTTATCAATAGTTAAAATGTCAAGTGTTTGAAAGTGCATAAGGTCAAACTCATAAGTATGAAACATTCACACAATTGGACCAATGAGTATGGACCAGTCGCGCGAATGGATCATACGTATGAGCCCAATCGCACGATTGAACCACACTTATGGATCAGACGTACGATTGGACCATAAGCATGGGTTAGTCCATGCAATTGGATCACTGGAATGAACCAATCGCACGAATGAAGGTAACCGACTGAGTCATTCGCACTACTGAACCCCAGTCGCACGAATAGATGTGACCGACTGAGCCAGTCGCACGGCTGAGACCCAGTCGCACGAATGAAGAGTGCGAATAGGTCCAGTCGCCCGACTGAAAATAAAATCAGTATACATAGGGTGAAAGTCGGTCGCACATTCTCACCACCCTTCAATCGCTCCCAAATCGCCCGAAAGTACAGATACTCTGCCAAAATTTGATTGAGTTGATTTGTCACTGAGATTGTGTTACTAACGTGTACTCTCATCTTCTACAGGTAATTAGTGATCGAAATCACACAAAATGCACGGCGTAATCAAACCCTAACAGACTCAATTTGACTAAAATCAAGAAATCTGTAATAACCTTAAAATAGACCTTGTAAATGTACTAAATGGTTAAAATGAAGGACATACAGTGATAGTGAGGGCCCCTGCGAATCTAACGAGTCTAAACACGATGTTTAACATCAAGTTTGGACCTAGATTCAGAGTTAGAGTGTCCAACAGAGAGTTAGGCGAATAGACACTCCGAATGAACTTCAATCGTACGATTGAGCTAGGCAAAGGACTCAATCGACCGAATGAATAAGGCGTATGAGCTCAATCGCACGATTGAACTCAGTCGCATGCTCAATCGCTTTCTTGAAATCAGTCGAATGTTCAGTCGCCTGATTGAACTCAGTCACTTGCTCAATCGCCCAGTTGAACTCAGTCGCATGTTCAATCGCCCGATTGAACTCAGTCACTTGCTCAATCGCCCGACTGAACTCAGTCGTATGGTTCAATCGCACGATTGAACCAGACTGATCTTAGAACAGCTTAAATTTCAACAGTTTCTGTTATGGACTAATCTCATGTTTATGTCTTTTGTGTTACAGAAACATGACAGATAGGTGGATCATCAACACCAAGCACAACATTTGTGCTCACTTGGATGCCACCACGAGGAATGCTGCTGAGTTTGTTGGTATCATTACATTTCTGAGGCGATCAAGGATCTACAGAGCCATATCTACTCCATGTACACCCTACTGGTCTATACAGCAGGCTTTCTGGGAGGGTGCATCTGTTGACAGATCTACTAAGCCCTACTGCATTCGGAGTACCATCTTTGGGGAAGAGATTGAGGTGATGGCAGCAGACATTAGACGAGTACTAGACCTGGGTGATGATGCTGCCCACCCAACCAGGTTACATCCTCTGACTGTAAGGGAATGTTTTTTGAGGATGAAGTACACTGGGGACATCAACGCAGGTGTGCTAAACAAAAGCAACTTGTGTCCCCAGTTCAAGTACTTAGCACACGTCGTTCTTAAGTGCATTGCTTCACAGTGGGGTGGATTTGATGATCTTTCTGACACATTCCAGAATGCCTACGTGGCACTAGTGCTGAATCACCCCTTCAGCTTTTCCAACATGATCTTCACCTACATGATCGAGAACCTTGAAGCCAAAGGTAAGGAGAGCTTCTGCATGTATCCAAGGTTCTTGCAAATGATCATAGATGAGAAGCTCCCTCTACTACCCAAGCAGAAGGACGATGCTATGATGTTAGAGGTTATGGATGACACCACCCTGGGCATGATGAAGGTGTATAGGGGGAATCAGGTGAAACCCCCTGTGAGGAGATTGTTCGGGCACCTAGCCAATGCTGATTACGTGGCGCCTTCTCACAAAAAGTGGCGTCACGACAACAGTGACTCTGATGTCGAGCCTATTGAGATACCCGACGATGACTTAGATGACGACGACGACCAAGGTGATGGTCAAGGCGGTGAGGCTCCAGGTGGATACGAGCCGGCTCCAATCTACCCCAACTTTCAGATAGATGAGGAGGAGGAGTCGGATGAGGAGCCATTGGTGTGGACCGTGGGCAGCAAGGTGGGTGCCACTGAAAGAGGGCTTCGGCGGTTGGTGGACGCCAGGGTGAGTCCGGGGATGCCGTTACTACTGATACTGATCCATCTTACATCCCGGACCGTCCCATTAGCCAAGGGGGAGCATCCTCCTCTAAGAGATCAAGGAAGAAGAGGATGGCTCAGCCCCATGGCATGAAGAGCAAAAGGAGGAGGATTACCTTGATCACCATCACATCCACCACAGCTACCACCATTACTACCACACCCCCTACCACTACTACCACACCTCCTACCACTACTATCACACCTCCCACCATCACTACCACACTCCCAACCACCACTACCACAGCTACCCCTTCACCATCCACTCCTATCCCACCACCCATATTCACCACATCCACCACTGCCACCCCCAGCCACTACGCAGGTCCCTCAACCTACTCTACCTTCACCACCTGACCAACTCTACCCTTCATTGGGTCGAGGAACAGCTAGCCGCACTAAACCGGATGGTGCTAAAGCTGTTAGCTGCTGATGAGCAAAGAGCTACACAGCTAAGTCAGCTTGAGGAGCTTAATGCTGCTCAAGCACAACAGATTACCCAACTTCAGGAGCAGAATGATCAATCAGTTAAGAGGATTGAGAAGTTGGAGGCCAAGAACAAGAAGATCATGCTCAGACTTAAAGGATCAAAAGATGAGCCTCTGAAGATCCGGGAAGGTGAAGATGATGATGATGATGATGATGATGATGATGATGATGAAGATGATGGTGATGATGATGAGTCTGATGATGAAGATGATGTTGATGATGATGAGTATGATGAAGAAGATGACAGTGATGATGCAGGATCGAGGGGAAAGAAGAAAGGTGATGAGAATGATGAAGAAGGTGATGTTGCTGCCTCAGCCTCTACTGAAGGTCAAGAAAGAAGGACCAAGAGAGCACAAGACCAAGGAGCATCATCCTCAGCCCCTGCTGTTGAAGAACTGACGGATAAGGATAAAAGTAAAGATTAAATGTTTATGTATTTAAAAACTTTTGTATTTGAATCTTGTATTACATTTATGTAATTAATGTTCATCTATGTTTATCTAATGTTTAAATGTCTTGATTCATTACTAATGATTGATGTGTTAAATTTTTAAATCAAGCAGATCAAACATCATAGCAAGATGAATATGATGTTGCTCCCCTGCAGATGCCTGGTAGAGACCTGTGGCACTCAGGTAGTTGATCTTGTTTTGCCTATCTGTTTCCTTGTCTACATGAGGTTCTTGTGTAGCTGTCACATCCTCTTGCACATGGCTTTCTTGAACTGGGGAGAGAGTTGGAGCATGCTTGTATAACCTTTTCTGTCTCTTCTCCTCTTTGAATTGGAGAAGTAGCCTTGCATCCTCTGCTTCCTTCATCTCTTTTGACACTTTCATGTCAGCCAGTTCATTTAATTGCTCTAAGGGGAGAGATATAATATCATCTATGTCATAGTTCCTAGTCTGCAGGTAAGTAATCTTGACTGCCCTCAACTCATCTTCTTGAGTGTTTGGTCTGGGGGCAGCCCTGATTGCAGCTTGCATAAAGCCTGAAGACCCAGAGGAACTTTCTCCCCTTAGCTTTCTCTTCCTCTCTCTTCCACAATCTCCTCAGGAGATAGAATCCTTTTCCCTTTTTCACCCATAGACCTTTGTGATACAGGGGGAGAGAGATTTGGCCTTCATTGCTTGGGGTAGCATCTAAGCTCTGGCAAGAGAGAGGTTGTGAGACATCTTCACCAGCAGGTGTTTCACTGAGTGAATAAATTTATGATGCAGTTGTTGGTGTGACAGGGCTCTCAGGCTCTATCACTGGGCTTTCAGCCAAGGTTTTCCCTTTGAAGCTAATCTCAGGGTCTGCCTCAGCATCCAGTTAACCAATGACATTACTTGATTGCCTTTGTCTCCTTCTAAGGCTGAACTCTTCAGTAATTCTGTCTTGAATCCTGAGTGCTAACCTGTCAGCTTATCTTGATTGACTTGGGTTGACAAGTGGCATGTTGATCAGGTCAAGACCTTCATAGTAGTTTAAGGTCTGAAAATTGAATACTTCTTGCTGCCCTTGAACTCTGTGAAGAATGAGGGCTCTTCTATCAGCATCATACCTCCACCAAATAATGTAGTTTGAAGTTCCTTGAGGCGGAGATGACACGGCCCTTGGAATGCCTTCCTCAAGGAGACTCCTAATGACAGAGTCTATAATGTCCACATAAATGTGAACTTGAGGAAGTTGCTGAGTATGCACAGTTGAAAGTGAGGATGGTGAATCCTCAATGTCCATACTCCCTAAAGAACTCCCAGGTTCTGTGACTGTAATGACTTTCTCCCCTTTTTGGTAGCATCACCCTTTTGCACAGGTGAGCTAGAGGTTAGGTCAATCACATTCACAAGTTCTTGTGTTACTGGTTGAGCTCTCCTTAAAGGTCTCCCAACTAGTTTTTCCCTGAGATAAGATATCTCAAGTTGTTGATCATTGACCCTATTATGCAGGGTAGTCACTTGAGATTCAAGGTGACAAACCTTAGAGACTAAATAGGAGCATGTTTTTGACAGTTTTTAGACCTTTAGTTTCAGATTCCCCTCATCTTCATCAGAAGAATCATTGGGGATGAGATGATTGAGGTCTTGGCTGAGTTGCCATGGTTGACTAACCAAATTCCTCTCTCTCACCACCAGCCTCAAGTTCAAGGTGACTAACCAAAGTCCTCTCTCTCACCACCAGCCTCAGGTTCTTGGCTGTTGGATTTCTTCTGCACATTGGCATCCCCAGTTAGGTGTCAATGGGTTGAGTTGCCATGGTTGAGGTCTTAATGATGTAATCACTTGTAGAAGTGAGAGCCACTTCCATATGGATATCCTGAACAAGTTCAGAAGTATCCACCTCAGTGATAGGTGACTGATGTGGGCTAGACAAAGGAGACTCAGGAGTACTCATCTCTCTTTGAGTAGGGAAACAGTAGAGAGACTCATGGTATCCACTGAAACCTAAGTCTTCATCAGTTAGAATGAGAGGTTGGGAATGGGTTGATTTAAGTCTAAAGGTTGGGGATAGTAACTGTCCCTTGAAGGTTGTTCACTTGAGTGTTGAGTCTCAGAGTGAGGGCTTAAGGCAGTTTGGCTTATGAGCTGATCAGGGTGAGCATGAGGAACCTCATCACTGATTGTTGAAGAGATGGGAGTGGTTTTCTCATCAGGGGAAGTGGGAGCTCTAGTGTCTATGGGGGCCTGCACAGACTCAATAGCTTGAGCAGGGGTTCGTTTGGATTTTCTTTGGCAGGTGAGGGTGACTTGTGGCCTTTTTGGTGGGTGGGAGGTAGAAGGTGTGGGTTCAACACTAGCTTGTGTTGCTAGGTTGTCACCTTGAGCAATGAGCTCTAACATTTTTTGGACAAGGGCTGTTTCTACCCCTGAGAAGCCTACAGTTGGCTTCTTTATAATTTTAAAGATGCCGGGCTTCATCTATCCCAATTTAAGAATATTATCTGTTTCCCCCAGTTCACAGTTTAGAATATGTTGAACATATCTAGGAAACATATAATATTCTAGGGAGTCCAAGTTAGCAAACAAATTTGTATAAACAAACTGAGAGTACCTGAACTTGACCCCTTGAACCATTCCATGTACTATGAAGGGGATATCCTCATGAATCTGGTCCCACCCTCCATGCTTGTTTGACAAGCTGTGGATAACCACATGAAGCAGATATTTCCACTGGGATGAGATCTTCCGTTTCCTGAAGGTCTTTACAGAAAAATCTCCCTCATAGCCCGTCTGCTCAAAGGAATGATTTACAGCTTCCTTCGGGAAGGACAACTCACCTTCTTCATCATCTAGCTGTAAGTGAGTGTTGATGATGGCTGGAGTGATGAAGATTCTCCTCCCTTGCACTGTGGCAGACAATGCCTTCTCCCCATCCATAATGACCTTTTGGCAGGTCTTCCAGAATTCAAACAGATGATCCTCATAGAGAGTAGAATCAACGGTTAGGGAGGTGAAGTAGTTAGATAGAGCTAAGAAACGGCAAATCTCTGAGAAACTTTCATCTTTCTCAAAGCTTAACAGAGCAACCTGGTTGTGTTGCCTGTGAAGTTGCATGGAGAAATCTGGGTTGTTTCTGCGGTTTAGGTTGGCCATTTTTAGAAGCTTAAGGATGAAGAAAGATGATGAACAAAGGCGGTTTGGGAGAATTTAGGTTTAAGGAATAGTGTAATTGAGGAAGATAGTGAAAGAGAGGGGAACCGTTGGGCATTTATGTTAAAATGATTTGAGACAAAGTTAATTAAAGATGGTAAACTTTGAAATCCGGATGTCGGTCCCACCTCTGAAAAGTAGTTTACTTTTGTCCAAAAAGTAGTTTTCTTGGAAGTCGAGAAATCTTCCGAAGGTTATTTGCTTCGGAAGTTCTGAAGAAAAAGCTTCCGAAGGCAAATTGGCTTCAGAAGATATTTCAAAGATTTTTTAGAATTTTGCTTCGGAAGAGAATTTACACTCACAGATTTTTATTCTAAGGAGAATAAATACTTCCGAAGGTAAATTGCTTTCGGGAGAAACTTGTTCTTTGAAAACATACAGAGTACTTAAGTTGATTTTAAGCTTCAGAAGATATTAAAAATTTATTCCGAAGGTAAATTTACTATTGCAATTATTTGTTTACAAATACATAAACTTTTTCCGAAGGTAATTTTGAATCTTCTAAAGAGATCAAGATTTTCCAAAAATCTAAGAAAAGTCTTTTGAAAAGATTTTATTCCAAAGAAAACAAGGGCTTATGAAGGTGAAAAAATAGACAACTTAGGACACACAGGTTTTAGAAATAAATAAAATTAAGTTTTAAGAAAAGCTATTCAAAGTTAATCATCCCAATAGCTGATACAAGATACTTAAATCTCTGCTCATCAAAAGCTTTGGTGAACAGATCAGCATATTGTTCATTCTTTGGATACCAAAGGCCAAGTGATGGAGCACCTTTAAGATATCTTAAAGTTCTTTTGACAGTGGCCAGGTGTGACATCTTGGGATTGCCTTGATATCTTGCACAAATGCATGTAGCAAACATAATATCTAGCCTGCTAGTTGTGAGGTACTAAAGAGACCCAATCATTGCCCTGTAGAGATGTTCATCAACACACTCCCCCTCAAGATCAGGTCCAAGGGAGTGATTTCTGGCTATGGGTATCTTAGCAACCTTACAATCAGTCATGTTGAATCTTTTAAGTATGTCTTGTACATACTTTGACTGACTTATGAAGATGCCATTGTCAACTTGCTTCACTTGAATTCCTAGAAAGAAATTGAGTTCCCCTATGGCACTCATTTCAAACCTGTCCTTCATCAGCTTCTCAAAGTCTTTGCAGAGCTTTGGATTAGTTGACCCAAAGATAATGTCATCTTCATATACTTGAACTAGAATTATGTCATTTCCTTTTCCTTTGATGAAGAGAGTTCCATCTATAGTACCCCTTTTGTAGCCATGTTGACAGAGATACTGAGATAGAGTCTCATACCACTTTTTTGGTGCTTGGTGCAGCCCATAAAGAGCTTTAGCAAACCTGCAAACATAATCAGGATGATCAGGATCTGCAAACCCAGGTGGTTGTCTGACATACACCTCTTCATCAATCACCCCATAAAGAAAAGCACACTTGATATCAAGTTAGTAAACCTTGAAGTTCTTGGATGCAGCAAAAGCTAGGAATATTCTAACAGCTTCAAGTCTTGCTACAGGAGAAAAGAAATCTGTGTAGTCAATTCCTTCTTCTTGAGTATACCCTTGAACAACTAGTCTTGCCTTGTTCTAGATGACAAGTCCTCTACCATCCTTCTTGTTCCTAAAAACCCATTTGGTTCCTTTGGTAGTCTTCCCTTGAGGAAGAGGACATAGGTTCCAAACCTTTTTCCTTTTGAATTGAAGCAGCTCCTCTTGTATAGCTTCAACCCAACTTCCATCCTTTAGAGCCTCATCAATTTCCTTTGGCTCTATTTGGGACAAGAAACAAGAGTGAAGACAAACATTTGCTTCATGGGTTTGTCCTCTTGTTCTCACCCCTGAATCAACATCTCCAATGATGTTTGTGGTAGGATGAGACTTGTGGATCCTTAGCTGAGGGATCACAGCAAGTTGCTTAGACGAAAAATTTAGATCTGGCAAAGAGGATTCACCCTCTACATCAGCACACTTATCAAGAGTGACTTGATCCAATGAGTGTGTGACATCATTAATGTTGTCTTCAATGCAGTGGTTATCAGCATCAAGAAATTCTTGATCACTTTCACCACCACCATTTTCTCCAAAATTCAAAGCTCCTTCTTCCGAGTTTTGTGCCTCTAAGCTAGAATTTGAAGGCACCCCAGGAACATCAGCAGGATTTGTCATTGATGTGCTGGTAGAAGCTTCATTTGCAGGATTAGTTACCACTGGAGCTGAAGATGTGTAACTTGAAGGTCTTCTAAGCTCAAATCTTGGGTCATAATCACCTGTAGGTAATATATATTTAGATCCTAAAACATTCTCATAAGATTTGTTAAAATAGTTGGTAACTAAATCAAGATCAAATAGCCAATCCGGACCAAAACCTTTCACACTGGGAGTGTGCTCATTGAAAGTCACATTGGCTGACTCCTCAACTACTCTAGTTCTGAAATTGTATACTCTTTAACCTTTAGCTTGAGAAGAGTATCCAATAAAGTGTCCATCATCTGATTTCTTAGCAAACTTGGCAATTTGATCTTAGGTATTCAAGATGGTGCAAGGATATCTAAATGACCTGAGAAAACGAATGAAAGGTTTTCTCTTATGCAAAGTTCATAAGGAGTCTTACCATGTGTCTTCACCACTAAAACTCAGTTTTGCACATAGCAAGCAGTGTTCACTGCCTCTGCCCAGAAGGTAATGGGCAGTTTAGAGTCAGACAACATAGTTCTTACAGCTTCAATTAGTATCATGTTTCTCCTCTCAGCAACACCATTTTGCTGAGGAGTCCTGGGAGCACTATATTATCTTGTAATACCTTTTTAATCATAAAATGTATCAAGGATTTGATACTTGAATTCAGTTCCTTGATCACATCTTATGGTTTTGACCTTGTGATCACATTGATTCTCAATCTTTAAGATGAAATTCTTCAGAATCTCAGGGGTCTCATCCTTAGTTCTAAGAAAGAAGACCCAAATGACTCTTGTAAACTCATCTATGATCACCAAACAATAAGATGTCCTTCCTAGACTCATTACACTGGTGGGGCCAAAGAGATCCATATGTAATAAGTGTAGGGGATTAATGATGAAATTTCTTTCCTTTGGCTTGTGAGATACCTTGTGTTGCTTCCCTTTCAGGCATGCAACACAGTGGTCATCACTTGTAAACTCTTTCTTTGGTATTCCAGTTACCAAATCATTCTTAATTAATTTATTCATGTTTTTAAAGTTTACATGGCACATTCTTTTATGCCAGAGGAAAGATTCATCATTATTTGCTTTAGATAGAAAGCATGAAACTTATCCTGAGGAAGATGTTTCTTGCAAGTCCATCTTGTACATGTTCCCTTTCCTGGGGGTCTGAGCAAGATGTGCTCATGATGAATGACCACCCCGTGCCTGAGAACAATGCACTCATGCTCAGTGAAGAGCATGTTATGACTCTGATCACAAAATTTACCATTTGTGACCTTGCCCCTTCCAGTAATGTAACCTCCTGCATCTCCTCCAAAAGCAACTGGTCTTTCATCAATTCTTTCAAACTTTTGGAGTAGTGACCTATTGCCTGTCATGTGTCTGGAACAACCATTATCAATGATCCATACATTTCTATTTGTCTTGAGCTGTTCCTATAGAAAAGAGATGATTAGTTACATTTGGAAACCCAAGCCTCATTGGTCTTGGGCTAATCAAAGGAAGTTGAAGACAATGCAACAGTAATTGATCCTATAGTTATGCTAGAAGGATCATTTGCTGATGTTGATGAAGAACTTTTAGCCACTTGGTCTTTCTTTGACTTCCACACCACCTTTGGAAGCTTAGACTTGACCTTCAATACTTCGGAAGTTTTGATGACTTCGGAAGTTTTGATGACTGGACCTTCGGAAGATCTTGCTTGCACTGCAGCAGACTTCAGTGCTTCGGAAGTATTCCTTTCTTCCGAGACTAAATTTTCTTCTGAAGGCCTGTTTCCAATTGTCTTCTTCTTCATTTTGGAGCTTCCGAAGGAAACAGATTTTCCTTCTGAAGCTTGCTTCTTATTTTCCAAACTCTTAGAAGTTTCTTTCTTGGTCATGTGGAGAGTACTCTTTGGATTGTAAACATAATCCTTAGCAAGATGAGAAGTACTCCCACACATAACACAGTCCATTTTCTTCTTTCTAGGAGTTTTCCTTTATGAGCAAGGCTGAACTTGATGACTTTCCTTCTCCATCTTCATCTTTGCAGATGCTGTGGAAGTTCTTATGGGGATAGAACTACCTTTGGAGCTAGATGGTTTAGGTTGTACAGTAGTGATGAACAACTGATCTCATTTCTAAATTATAGGACCTGTGTCTATTAACTTTAGCAATGCATTAAGGAGTACAAAGATGTTTCATCATGGTCAGCCATGAGTGCTTGGTTTGGAGATGCATCTTCTACCTGAAACCTCCAGTCAAAGCCTCCTTCTTCAACAACAACTGCAGCTTGCTGCTTTAGCTTCTCATTCTGGGGGGGCTTTCTTTGTGTAGTTTGGTCTGGTTTGTGCTTGGCCACTATTTTTCCTTGGTTCCATACATTCTCTTGCAAAGTGTCCCATCTGGTTACACTTGTAACACATTACTTTCCTTTTGTCCAGCCTAAACTTTCCACTGGCTGCATTGCTTGGAAACTTTCTCCCTGTCCTCTTGTTGAACTTCTTGGCTCTGTGAGTGAGAAGAGCCATTTGCTGGACTATCTCCATATACTCCAGATCATCTGGATGGATACAGCCCAAATCTTCAAGGGTGAAGATAAAGTTGCATGAGGTTTTATCAGCAGAGACAAAGACATGAGAAGAACTTGTCTCTTGAAAAGGACTTCCTTGAGTGTAGCTTTCCCTTGGAGTCTCTGGGAAGGTGATGAAAGGTCCCTTTTATGAGTTGTCAGGGAAGCATATAAGATAATGATGTGATTCAATGCTTTCCCTTTCAACCACATGGAGGGCTGAACTCAGTTGATTGCTAGAGTTACCAGATGAGTTTTGCATGTTCATCTCCATCTGGTAGCCACTAAGAATACCATACAACTCTGTAAGAGTAAGTCTCTTAAGGTTCTCAGTCCTCTTGATAACAACACAATAATGTGTCCATTGTCTAGGAAGAGAGGACATAAACTTCCTTACAATGTCCCTGTTCTCAAGATTTACATTAACATCCATTAGAGTATCCACAATCTCAACATATCTGAAGTATTGTTGAGTCATGGTTTCACCTACATTGAAGGTGAAGTTTTCAAACTGCTACTTTAGGAGATCCTTCCTCCTTTACTTCAGTAGACCCCTCATACATCAGCTTCAATGCTTCCCATAGTTGCTTGGCAGTTTTGCACTTCTTGAAGCCTCTTTAGATGGAGTTTGGAAGAGCAGTTTGAAGGGTTGTCATGGCTTTCTGATCAATCTATATTCTCTTTCTATCTGCTTCAGAGTAATCAGCCACAGCCTTAGAAATCATACCACCACCAGTAGCAGAAGTGGTGCTTGGTATGTAAGGTCCTTCACCAACAGAGTCCCACATCCTGGAGTCTTGAGACTTGATGAAGCCTTCCATTCTTTGACACCAAGTATCAAAGTCTTTAGGAGTGATCAGTGGAGACTTTGTCATATTTCCAGTTTCCATATCAGCTTTGGTTATAGCTTCCATTTGAGTTGTTAAGTATTTTGTGTGTGTGAGGGATCTTAAGATAGTGATATCTTATATCAAGAGCCTGAAATGCTCTGATACCAAATGCAGGACCGGTGAAGGGTATGCACTTACAACACAACAACACAATGAGGAAAATTTCTTAGAACACTTAACAAATCAAATAGGGAACTGGTTAACTTGTTAATAAAAGATGCTAAGAACAAAAGTAAATATGAGACATAACAAGATTGCAAACAACACAAGTAATTGGTTTTCAAGAATGTTGTATATTGCTTCTCAATTTCTTTTACAAATGTTACAAAGCATAAAGGAAAGTTACAAGTACTTGAGATACATATACTACATCCTACAGCTCGCCATACTTTGAAGGCCAATTGGATACAATTGACTAGACAACTACAAAATCAAATGTAGAGTCAAAAGGCAGATCTGCCTTTTGACTAGTGACTATGACATGTCATAGCTCACATCCAAATATATTACAAAAAGGATAAAAGTACATAAAGTAGAAAGCATGGACTCAAGACCTCAATGTACAGTTACCAAAACCATGGACCTTTTCACCAACTCATGTAAGTTGGTGACTTTACAGAGTAGCAGCGAAAAGGTGGTCCAGCTTTATGGTAAAGTACATCAGATAAAGGCATATCTCTAAAAGTCTTCGGAAGAAATCTGTCTTCACTCTTTGACTTCAGAAGACTTTGTCTTTGAAGCTTCGGAAGACTACACTTTTGGTTTCGGAAGATGTTGGTCTTGGCTTCGGAAGATTTTACACTTAGAATATTTCTATTGCAGGGTGTAAAACATCTGAAGCATTTCTACATCTGTTCTTCAGTGCATGCATGCAGAGAGACTTTGGATGTTTTGGCTGCATCAGACTTATAGGAATCCTTACAACATCATATTTGGTTCATCAAATGACCAAATGTGTAAGGACTTTGAGAGCATTATAAAGAAGAAATTTGAAATGAGTTGTATGGAAAAAATGGACTTTTTCCTTGGAATTCTAGTAAAACAGATGAAAGAAGGGTTCTTTATCAATCAATCTAAGTATGTTGAAGACATATTAGAAAGATTTTATATGAAAGATTGCAAGCCAACAAAGACTCCTATACCCAAAAATCATAATCTTTGTCCTGACTCTAAGGGGGAGGATACTGATCAACATCATTATAGGGCAATCATTGGATCTCTGATGTATCTCATAGCAAGTAGACCTGATATCATGTTTGCACCCTACATTTGTGCAACATATATGACTACTCCAAAGGTGTCTCATCTAGTTGTTGTCAAGAGAATCCTCAGATATCTCAAAGGATCATCTAAACTGGGTCTCTAGTATCCAAGGAACAGCAACTTCAATCTCTATGGCTACACTGATACTGACTATGGTGGCTGCAACATCAACAAGAAATCAACATTAGGAGGATGTCAATTTCTTGGTGGAATGATAATTTCATGGCAATGCAAGGAGCAATCCAGTGTCAAGAATAGTGCTTTGGCATATTTTACAGCTGAAGAGCTTCAAAGATGGTTTGGAGTGTGTAACTTTCTACTTTGTACCTTTAATGTCTTCGGAAGCTTTAGATTATGAACTAGATTATGGTTTGTGTTAGCCCAGGTTGAACACACTTGAATCAAATAATTGAAGAATTATAGATCAAACAATGATGAACACAATAAAAACCCCAATTTGATCTAACTTGATTGCATATGATTTGTACAAAGTGGAAACCCCAATCAATTGGTCATACAACCATAAGTCAACTCTAATTATATTTAACCTATTTATAGTGAATATAATATTCACTAATTGCACTTAACCCCCTAGACTTAGGCTAATTAATGAATTTATATATAAAACATAAAAATGACTAAAACATATATAAATATATTTTGTTGACACAAAATATATTTATTACAATAAAACTCCTAGTCATCTAAATCTTCAACGTCTCGTCTCGGTTCTTCGAACGTGTCGAATTTGACTTTTGCGTTGACTTAGATCGTGACGTTGACTTTTGTTGACTTTGACTGTGTTGATAATATAGACTATCTTGTACAACTTCAACAATACGCCCCCTTAGTCTATCATTATCAACGCCTTCAAACGAAATCAGCACCGAGAAGTCAACCATAGAAAGATCTTCAAATTGAATCTTTTGAATCTGATGAGAAAGATTATTCATCTCATGAGCTCCCACTATTTATATGCTCCCCCTTGATATGTGCATAGTTTTATCAAAACATGAACAGTTTTTCCAACTCTCTAATCTTGAGTGTTTCAGAAGATGTAGGTGGATGATTCCTAGCTTTGTATCTTCTGCAAACTTGAGGAACAGGTTCTCTGATCAGGTACACTGCTCAATTGATGATCGGCCATCACTTACAGTAAAAATCTGATACACAATCACAAATACAATCTCAACCTTTCTAATTAGATCATTTCATTTTAACAAAATAAACCCATGTTTATCTGTCTGTGAAAACAAGCGAATCAGTGTTCATTTGTCTGCAATTTCCGCAAAATGCATGAAAATTATAACATTATAACAACATAAGATGAAAGACATAAAAGAAATTTTGAAATCAGAATTTATTATATTTATTATAATAGTTTTTTTAATTTTATATATAATTTTTTATTTGTATATTTATTTTTTAATTACCGAGAACTGAATCGATCATGTAACACCCGGTTACTTCTAAAAAGAAAAGAAAGAATAATACATGAAGAATAAATGAAAGAAAAACAATAAAGTCCAAGTAGAGGGACTAAAAGTGTCCAAAAGGACAAATCTTTGAAAAAGTTGGTGTAAAGGTGGGCATAGCCGCCCACCCTCACTTCACATCATCATCTTTCTTCGGTTTTAGAGAGAGAGAGAGAGCAGAAGAGTTCTCGGCTGAAGAAAAAGAAGAAGAAGAGAAGTCGAATTCAAGGTAAGAATTCGTGGTTTTTATGTGTTTATGACGGGTTTTATCCCGGTTATATGCTTATGTGCTATGTGTTGTGTATGTGCTCGGGTGTGTGTGTTTGGTGGTGTTCTAGGTGTTTGAACTCATTTGCATTCGGGTTAGAAGGAAGATACACCCAAAGCTGCACCAGGTGAGCTCTAGCCCCCAGTTTCTACTTGTTTTAAACATCTTTGGGGCTGAAAATGTATTAAAATAGTTTTACAAAGTTTATGTATGTTTACCCGTATGTATTATGCATGTTAAATGTTGATTCTTGAATGCTTATAGGTTGTTCATGTTTAGAATAGTCATGTTAAGTTAGAAACGATGGGTTTGATGATTGGGTTTGAAAACATACTAGGAACATGATATACAGAAGGTTCATACGCCTGAAAATACCATAGAATGATTTAAGTGTAATCCATGCGCCTAAAAGTAGCCCATGCGCCTAAGATTACCTTAGAAATGTTTTAAGTATAGCCTATGCGCCCAATAGTATCCATGCGTCTGAATGGCCCATGCGTCCGAATGGCCCATGCGCCTAGGTGTTCATACGCCCAACAGAATCCATGCGCCCAAGGTGGCCCATGCGCCTAAGTGACCCATGCGCCTGAGTGATCCATACGCCTAAGTGCCCATGCGACCGAATGGGTCATACGCCCCAATAGTGCCCATGCGTCCGAAAGGCCATGCGACTAGGTGTCCATGCGCCTAAGTTTCCATGCGTCTGAAGTAGTCCATGCGCCTAAGTACCCATACGCCTAAACAGGGCCCATGCGCCCAAATAGTGTCAAGCGCCTAAACTCTTAGAATTTATTACAGAATGTTTGGGAGTCTGTGCCTTTAGGGTTTTGACCGAGGGTTGACTAGGGCTTATTAATGATGGGATTTCATGCATGATTATGATTGATTATGATTGTCTTATGATTGTTCCTTATTATTATTATTGCTATTATTATTATTACCTATAGAATGTGACTTTACGTGGTATCCATATTATCGTAACGTAAAGTATATTGTAATAATAAAGAGAAAGAGCAATAAATAAAAGAAGAGGAACATTAATAAAATGTTAACAAGTCTTGCAAGCTTATAGGAGGTACACAACCGTGTTGTCGTTAGCTCAACTGTGCTGCGGGTTACCTACCCTTTTATGCACACAGGGCCAGTCTTGGAGATTGGCAGGACCCTTGTAGCGTACTCTGGGTGATTGGGTCGGCCTTGTATACAGTACACAACACCCTTTCGAGGGATACAGTTGACCCTTTCGAGGGATATAGTTGACCCTTTCGAGGACTATAGATGGCCCATCACCCGTTTTCCATCGCGCATATAGTTGGGGTATTGCTCATTGGTCCATACAGACAGTGAAAGATAAAGATAAAAGAAAACAAAGTAAACAAGGCATACAGTAAAAAGAACGAACAGTATTTGTTCATATAGTTAATGCGTGCTCGCATATACAGTAAAGAGTTGTATTTATAAAGGAAAGAGTATTTTCATATACAACATACAGAAAGTATTTTATTACTTATAAAACAAGAACTCACTCAGTCTCGCTGACTTTTATACATTTTCAGTTGGCAGATAAATATTGCTGAGGATGGCACGAGGATGAAGCTACTCGGCAGGGAAAGACTGACATCCATTCATACCTATTATTGCTGTTGTTTTGTACTGTAATTAAACAGTTCTTTTTTTGTATCTCATCAAACAATAGTGTATTGCTTAACAACAGTGTTTAATGAAATAAAATGAATGGTTTTTTGTTAAAATGATTCCGTGTTGGTCCATGTGATCGAAAAACAGTGCAAATGAAGTGATGAATTGCTCAATATCTAACATCCATGCTAAACAATAACAATTGAGAAGATAGAATACAATTCTAACACATATTTGAAAACAAAATGAACAATAACAATCAGTAACATGAACCACAATAATATTTCTGTGTAAAAACTGCTTGGAATAGGTAGCTTGCAATAATGATCCACGATTAGGGTTTTGCAAGCTTACCTTACAATGAGAATTGACAAAAGTATATATAGCAGTTGTAGTTTCGCAGACTGTTTCGCTACCAGCGAAACTGTCATGCCGAAACTATAGTTTCGCCCGGCAGAACACAAGTTCGCCGGGTAAACTAGAACAGCAAACTGTGAGCGAATGTACAGATTCGCTCACAGTTTCGCTGGACTGCCAAAAATACACAATTCAAAGAACATACAAAAGGAAACTAACAAAGGTCCTATTATAAGTAAAGTAAACAACTATACTAAGGTGAGTCCAACCTATACATGATCTTCAATACTCCCCCTAGGTTGGATCTCACTATCTTCACTCTTCTTGATTTGACTTTTCAGCTCCAGTTTCCTCTGCTGCCATTGATCTGTCTTCATCACCTTCTGCAGCAACATCCTCAGAAGCTTCAGCCAATGATTCTCCAAGGTTCTTTCCTGCATCACTAGCTTCTTCAGAATGACCACTAGCCTTTGCAAACTGCCTGGTCAGATCTTGAACATCCATATTAAACTCATCCTGAGCTCTCACCCTTTTTGCTAACTTCTTGACCTTCGACCTTACTCCCCTGATCTTGTTGGCAACATTCATGAACAAACTAGCTTCTTTTCTAGTTTCCTCTCCAGCCCCAGCTTTAATGTGATTTTCACATAGTACCAAAAGGTCTTCATCACAAAAACTAAACAACTCCATCGGATCAAATACTCTGAACTCCTTTCCATGTTTAGCTCTAATCACAGCCTCTCCAGTATTGTTGTCATAAAACCATTTCTCAAAGTCCTGTAGTTGTTGGGGAAGAGGATCAGCCAATCTTACCGGATTTACAGTCTTTGGAGGTTTAACTCTTAGTACAATCCTTGCTTTTCCTGTCTCCCAGTCTTTATCCTTCTTTGATCTCTTTCTTTCAGCTTTCATATATCCAAAAGACTCAAAATTATCATTAAGTCCATTTTTTATCTCATTCTCAAGAAATGATGCTCTTTCACTTAAGTGAGCATTGATCAGAGGTAGAGCTGCTAAACGTCTTAAATCCCATTTAGGCAAGGTCTTAAAAGCCTTCCTCTTAAACATATAACTGATATTTCCTCCCCTTCTCTTGATCATAAACATCTTTAAGCTTGGATTGTAACACCAGCTTATAATTTTCTTATCAGCTTCCTTCTTGCTTAATCCCTCCAAATGTTATAACAAAGGAGTGATTTCTTCCACTTCCTTCTCTTTCACTAACCAATCATTTTTATCCATTTCAAAAACATCTGCATCATCCTCTCCCTTCTTAGCAACATAGATCAATGGTCGCTCATCAACTTCATAAAACTCAGGTTCTGAATCATAGTCTATGAGTTGTTCATCTTCCTCTTCTTCATCAACCAATCCTTTGCCTTTATCAAATACTCCTTCAGTAGTAGCTGTAACAACAACTTCTTCACCAACCAGATCTTTTTCAAAATCAAACTGCATGTTTACAAACCCAGCCTCAATAATATCTTCCTCATCATTTCTTCCAACATCCTCTCTTGGAATTTCTTGCTCTCCTCCACCAGTAGTTGTTGCTCCAGAAGTGCCCTCTCCTACCTTAGATGAAGTACCCACATTCAGAAATGAGTACTTTGATGTATCAGTCAAATCATCTAACTCAGATTGAGTCAGTTGACTAGGTAGGCCGGCTGCAGCTTTCAGTTGTGTAATCTCCTCAAACAACTTCTTAACCAGTCTGTTTTGATCAACTAACATTCTCTGCATTCCTTCAATCACCTCATCTTTCTGTCTTTCTCTGATTTCCTGATTTGTAAGTTTAGTGTTAATCATACTCAGTTCATTAGCCAACGAAGTATTCAAGTTGCGTATCATATCCTCATCAAGATTTTCACTAGCCTCTCTTCTAGCTGTAAATCCCTCATGTCTATGCTTGGTTCGCCGCTCAGGCTCAGCAAAATCAGTTTTCTTCTTAGACCTCCTTTCTTTCTCAACCCTAACTTCCTCAGCTTGTGCATCAATATCCTCTTCAAAATCATAATCCTTTTCTTTGGCATATCTCTTCCTTTTCTTTGTAGCATCAGCTTGCTGTACTCTTGTTTCTTCGGCTCTTTTATTCTCCGACTCATCCACCCGTCTAATATAGTTCCAGCGTTCTGGAGGATACATATTTTCCCAAAGATGGGTAATTTTACCACTAAAGTCGTGGCGAATGGCACAACAGTCAGCAAAAATACGGGGATTCATCTGTACCAGCCTCTTGATCTCTCCATGTTTTGGAACATCAGGTATAAGATCATCAAAAATCATCTGAAGAAAACGAGGGTACAACAGCCATTTGTCTTTCTTTACAGCCATCACATTCTCTGCCATACATGCAAAAATCAATCTAGCTATATTGGCCTTCTCCCCTTTACAACACAGCACCATTGCCTTAGCCCAATCAAGATTAAGTCCATCGGATCCACCCTTACGGTGATCTAGACACATGATAAAAACATGAGCGATGTATCTCCATTCTTTAGATAAGAATGACTTCTTGATCTCTTTCCTTGAACCAAAGGCTGGTCCCTCATATCCCATACTTCTAAAAGCTTGAAACACCTCAGATTCTATCATAGCTACTTCATCTCCAGAATCATCTTCAAGTCTAAGAATCCTCGAAACATTCTCAGCAGTGATCGTCACTTCGTGATCAATAAGTTTGGAAGTGATCCGCTGTACATCTCCTCTAGTATCATACTCTGCAGATCACCAAAAATATCTAATATGAAGATCATAAATAGTAGGCGAATGAGATATGGCATAAGCTATAGGTGATCTTTGAAGCCATCTGATACAATCTCGAAATCCAGCTGCCTTAGGGTGAGTATCATCTAAAATGGCTGTGATGTTATTCCGCTCATCAAATTTGAGATTAGCCATGATAACCTGATGAAGAAAACAAATAAATTTGAATGAGAAATTATGAAAAGAAGAAAATAATACTAAAACAATGAAAACTAGCAGTTTCGGCAAGCGAAACAATAGTTTCGCTCATTAAGACATGATAGTTTCGCTGAACAAAAACAGTTTCGACAATGAAAACTAACAGTTTCGGCAAGCGAAACAATAGTTTCGCTCATTGAAACATGTTATTTTCGCTGAACAAAAGACAATTTCGACAAGGTGAAGATAGATTAAAGAAGATTCGCTATTAATTTCTGCAAGCAAAAACATAGTTTCGCTGTAAAAAATTAGTTTCGCTGTTCAAAAAATAGTTTCGTTGTTCAAAAGAAAACATGACCAAGCGAAACTGTGCAAGTTTAAGACCAGATTCTGCGAAACTAAAGATAATTTGGCGAAACTGTTAAGTTCGCCCGGACAGCATAACTTTACAGTTTTGCTGAGAAGATGAGAACTTTCGTTCAGTTTCGCAGAAAAATCTGCAATTTCGCTGGATGAACAGCGAACCCACCAAGAGTCAAAATCCAAATGACTTAAAAGGAGATGATTTTAACCAGATTAAATGATATTACAAGGTTCGAAACTCACATGCGAAGCAAATGAAACGATTAATCAGTCCAAAACACAACCAAAATGCAAAATCGCCAAATAAAGTCACGGAGAAACCCTAAGAACCTACACAGATCGTTTTTGCGAAATTATGAGAAGAATTTCGCAAAAACGACTTAAATAGCAAATAGTTTCGCTGGGAGCGAAACTATAAATTCGCCATGCGAATTTACAGTTTCGCCTAGGGAAACTGTAAGTTCGCTAAGAGATAACCAGTTGACAACTAATTAGTAAACCTAGCGAAATTGCAGTTTCGCCTTGCGAAACAATTAGCGAAAGTATAGTTTCGGCACCACCCCCCTTTATTATTATTATTATTATATATATTTTTTTAATTTTTTATTATTATTTTTTTATCATGAAGCACATCACATAATGAGATCTAAATTAATCAGAGATCACATTCTCTAGATATTTATGAACATAAAGATGATTAAAAATCATCGACCAACAATGAGATCATACTGAATACAGGATCTGATCACAATCTGCACAGAAACAACTGAAATTAGAACAAATCAATAACGATTGCTGATATAATTGTCCACTTAAACTCATGCCTTATCCTTTTTCAACAAACAGCTTATGATTTGTTTAAGGTTCAATTAGATGCTTTAGAATGTTAGGACCCCACAATCATTTGGTAAAAACCCTCACCCAACCTCAGGATTTCTTGAATTTTGAATCAATCTACATAGAACAAGGCTTGTGCATTAGTGTGCAAATGATTATAAACAGAATATTTCATTCTGAAAGGAACTCATCGATAAGATGATTTGACATAATTATATCAAAATGGTGAGAGCTCCAGATCTATACTCACGTATAACAGAGGAGATAACCATTTAAACATGTGCTGATGAGAGCTCCAGGTCAGTACTATCGTACAGCAGAGGAGATCATCACTCCAGGTCAGTACTTCCGTACAGCAGAAGATTAGCACAGACACACAATACATCAACACAAGAATATACCAGCTATGGTTCAGGGAGATGACATATCAAAGCAGAATGGACGAAAGATTCATTCTCAATCCAATTTTTGTCAGGACTCAGTTTTTGTGCAAGCCAAAACAATTGAGTAAATCCAGACATTCTTAAGCATGATGTTTAATTTAATCATAGAGCTGCTGTCTACTTTATTCGTCAGGCTGAGTCTATCAAGCATATCGTTAAAGAATCTGATCAATTTTCCTTAAAAATTTATGTGAAACATAATCCAGTAACAGTTACTATCATTTCTCATTGAAGCACCGGTCATGTATAAAAATTGTATAAAAATATACTTAGAGAATATACAATCATTTCTCATCATTTTAAATTCCGATCTCAGGATATGAAATTACTCCCCAAATTTTTATTTTAAATAATAAATAATTTCAATACATCATTTTTTATTTTTTTAAATAGAAAATGAAAATTTAAAAGATATTAACCCGAGCATAGAAATCAATTCATAAAAACGAGGTTTATCAAAAGTTTTTGTGAAAAGATCAGCTTTTTGATTTTTTGTATCGATGGGTATAATATCAATGAAACCCTTTTCTTGAGCATCACGAATCGCATGAATTCGTGTCTCGATATGCTTGGTTCGGGAATGATGAATAGGATTTTTAGCAATTCCAATGGCTGCTTCATTGTCACAAAATAAAGGTGTATGGAGAAAATTAATTCCATAATCAATCATTTGGTGTTGGATCCAGAGAACTTGAGAACAACAGCTTGAGGCAGCAATATATTCAGCTTCCCCTGTAGAAAGAGAAACAGTAGTTTGTTTCTTGCTCTGCCAAGATACCAAACAATTTCCCAAATATTGACATCCGCCAGACACAGATTTTCTGTTTAACCTGCAACCATTAGAATCACTATCAGAATAAGCATGTAAATCAAAATTCCCTCCATATGGATACAATAATCCTAAACGAGATGATCCTTTGAGATAACGAAATATTCTTTTGACAGCTTTCTCATGAGATTCCTTTGGAGCCGACTGATATCTAGCACAGTAACCAACAGCAAAAGTGATATCAGGACGACTTGCAGTAAGATACATGAGAGAGCCAATCATAGATCTAAAAAGATGAGGATCAACTGGTTTTCCATTTTCATCTGGAGTGAGACAAGTCTGAGCAGTAAAGGGAGTCATCTCTGTAGAAGCATCATCCATCTTAAATTTCTTCAAAATATCCTTAATATACTTCTCCTGATGAATAAGAATTCCTTCTTTCTGTTGTTCAACTTGTAATCCAAGAAAGAAACACATTTCACCCATCATACTCATTTCAAACCTTTGGCTCATACCTCTTCGAACTCTCTACACAATTGAGAATTTGTAGATCCAAAAATAATATCATCAACGTAAACTTGGACAAATATCATTTCACCATTCACTTCTCTTTTGAATAGAGTCATATCAATGGTACCACGAGAGAAACCATTGCTTAGAAGATATTGTGTAAGGGTCTCATACCAGATTCTGGGTGCTTGATGAAGACCATACAGAGATTTGTCAAGCTTAAACACTTTATCAGGAAAATCAGGATCCTCAAAACCTGGTGGTTGACACACATATATCTCCTCATCAATGCTCCGTAGAGAAAAGCACACTTCACATCCATCTGATAGACTTTAAATTGTTTATGAGCAGCATGAGCAGAAATATTCTGATTGCTTCAAGACGAGCAACTGGAGCAAAGACTTCTGTATAATCAATCCCTTCTTCTTGAGCAAAGCCTTGCACAACGAGTCTAGATTTGTTACGCACCACTACTCCTCGATCATCCGGTTTGTTCTTAAACACCCATTTTGTACCGATTGGATATTTGTTAGGAGGTAAGTCAACCAAGGTCCAAACTTTAAGCTTTCTGAACTGTTGAAGTTCCAATTGCATAGACTCCACCCAACAAGGATCCTGTAGAGCAGCATGAACGTTCTTCGGGACAATTTGAGAGATGAAGCATGAGAAAAGACAAACATTAATTAGACCAGATTGACTTCGCGTTCGAACACCATCAGAGATAGATCCAATCACTTTATCAAGTGGATGATCTTTCAAAGTTTTGTAATCGCTTGATGAAGGAAAGATGGTTGAAGAAGTATCGCCCATAGCCGGTGAAAGATTAGATGAAGGTGAATCGATGATAGGTGTTGGATCAGGTAAAGGAGAAGATGTATGAGGTAAAGAATCAGATGATGGTGCCGGATCAGTCATTGGAGACGAAGAACTAACATCAGTTGAAACAGCATCATTTACTAATGAGATGGATGGAACAGACGATGGAGATGATGAAATAATATTTGTTTGAGTATTTGGAATGGACGTATCATCATCGAAAACTGGCAGATTGAACGAATTGAACACAGTATCGGAGTCAAAGAACCATGCTGGTTCAGATCTAACTTCAGAAGGATTGGATTCCTGCCAATCAACATAGAACGACTCTTGAACGATACGTGTTCTTTTGTTATAAACCCGATATGCCTTTTGCGAAGAAGAATAACCAACAAAGTAACACTCATCAGAAACAGCACCAAACTTTGTCTTTTGAGATTGAGTATTCAGAAGAGTGCAAGAACAACCAAATGGTCGAAAGAAATCAATTAGAGGCTTTCTCTTATGAAAAAGTTCATAAGGAGTCTTCATTTTATCTTTCACAATTAACACCCGGTTTAGAACATATGAAGCACAATTTACAGCTTCAGCCCAGAAAATAATGGGTAATGAAGATTCTATCAGCATTGTACGAGCAGCTTCAACAAGAGTGCGATTCTTTCGTTCGGCAATACCATTCTGCTGGGGTGTTCTCGCAGCACTAAATTGTCTCACAATCCCTTTTTGAGCACAAAATGAATCGAGAATCTGATTTTTGAATTCAGTGCCGTTGTCACTTCTTAGTCCCATAACTTTTCTCTTACTGATTGATTCGATAGAAAGAATTAATCTCTGCAATTCCTCTGCAACCTCGCCTTTGTGTGCAAGAAACCTCACCCATGAATATCTTGAGAAATCATCTGTAACAACAAGACAAAAGATTTTTTAGCAATTGATTTAACACTAATTGGCCCAAATAAATCAGTATGTAACAACTCAAGAGGACAAGATATGCTATTTAGAAGTTTGGGCTTATGAGGTTTCTTATGTTGTTTGCCCTTGGCACATGCCATGCATTTTTCATTAACAGAAAAATCTTTTGAAGGAAGTCCTCTAACAAGGTTGTTCTTTACTAATTTATTAATTATCTTAAAATTAACATGGCCTAAACGACGATGCCATAAGAGAGACTCAGAGGTTGATGCTTTTGAAAGAAGACAAGTTGCAGTAGCCTTTGATTCGCTTGAATTCATATCGAGAAGATACGTATCATGCTTTCTTGGAGCACGCATGAGAATCAAATCATCTGGAATTACAATCTCTGATTTTAAAAATAGACATTCATCAGATTTAAATAGAACAGGAATGTCTTTATCGCAGATTTGAGAAACACTCAGAAGATTAAAAGCCAATTCGGGAACATAGTTGACTTTTTCCAAAGTGAGAGAACCATTGGTAACTTCTCCTTGTCCAATCATTTTTCCACCCTTTTTATTACCAGCAAAAGCTACATATCCTCCATCTATAATCCGATAGTTGGTCAACAAATCCTTTAATCCCGTCATATGCTTGGAACACCCGCTATCAACATGCCATAAACTGTTTACAATCTTTGACGAGGACTCCTGAAAAGAATTAACAAATCAATTAGCCAGGAGTAATAGGAACCCAAGATTGAACAACTTTGCTTTTTAAAGAAGAGATTTTTTACAAAAGAAATTATTAACTAATTTTGTCAATTTATTTCCAAAACAGTTCCTATTAGAGGATCCTTGAATCAAAGAAGGACAATTTTTGACAAGATGATCCTCTTGACCACACCTGAAACAATGAGGTTTGAATCTAGGTCTGTGATGTGATGAGGTAAAAATAGGATCAATAATAATCTCCTCATCACATTCAGACAAACTAGAATCAACATCACTGAATGTCTCATACAACTCATGAGTTTGATGTTTATTTGAACAAGAATTTTTCTTTACAAAATTAGAACAAGATTCATCTGACATATCAGTAAAACTTGTACCACTGGTACTGGTGTCAGATGAAGAAGAAATACATTTCTCAGGTCATATTTAATGGTGTGAAAGATGGAATAGGTTGAGAAAAGAACTTTTCGAAACAATTAGTTTTAAGTTGCTCAGTTGTTTTTGGAGAAAGATCAGATGCATTACATTCATTATGAGAACAAAAATCATCACTACCATGATCTGAATTACAAGATGGAATAAAACTATCATGAGAACATGAGACATTCAAGTCTGTTACATTTGAACTAGAAACAAAAACAGAATTTAAACTAGACTTATGATCTAAAACAGACTGCTGATTTTCAGGTGTACTAGAACTAGTGCATCCAAGCCCACTAGTTGGTCCATAGTCGTAGTCTTCACGAATGTACTTAGAGTTATTCCCAACTAAACCTGCAGACATACTGTCAGTATCTGTTTTGATTAAATCATTAGAAGGATGAGGAACAGGCATAGGAGAATAACAGTATGTACTAGGTGGAGGATAAACCTGTACATTTTCATAACCCAAACCTGTTTTAATTCTTGCTCCCCGTTGAGATTTACAAAGATCATCATGTTTCATTCCAGAAATAGTCCATTTATCTAACTTTGACTGAAGTTTGCTTGCTTCAAATTCAGCAAGAGCAACCCTTTCAGTCAAAGTATTAATCTCGACATTTCTTTCCAAAACGATTCTTTTTAAATGATCATTTTCTTTTAAAGCCTCATTTAATTTCACAAAATATTTTGATTCATTCATTTTAAGTTCATCATTAATTCGCTTTAAATCCTTTTCATTATCAATTAACAAACGGTTAGCCTTATAAATCCCAAATAATCTAATTTTACAAGCAGGTGAGCACATATCTTGTATTACCTCATATGGAAGTCCCATTACCATCCTTTCAGCAGCTAAAGCTTTGTCACACATGCATACTGGAGTACTTGATTTCTTTTCCTCAACAGTAGCAGCAACATCATCCTTTTCCTTTCCTATCTCATCTCTTGAATTTCTTTTCTCACTTAACCTGCATTTTCATATTTCCATTTCCATCAGCTTTTTCTTCTTTCCCATTTACAAATGACTCATTTTCTCTTTTGAATTCCTTGAACAGCACAAATCCATCTTCACCATCTACTTCTTCATTACTTTCCACAAACTCAGCAACTAACGCGTGATTGATCTCAGTTCTTGTTTCTTCCACCTCTGCACTCCAGTCAAAGTTCGAAATCAAAGCCGACTCCTTTTTTAGATTCACTTCTTCCTTTTCTTTCTCTGTGTCAGTCTTGGTACTCCAGAGTTACTAGGATCTGTGACAATTGGTAATGGACATTCACGTTTGAAATGTCCCAATTGTTTACAATTAAAGCACCTCAAATTTGATTTCAAATCCCAGTTTTGAAGTAGATGATTGACCACCAAAGTTCTTTCGTCTGTTCTTTCCATAAATCTTCGAGCTCTTAAAGTTAACATCGCCATTTTCCATTGAATATCAGTTTCTTCAAAATCATCAGGATCAACCTGATACATGTCCTCCATAGTCATTCCTTTACCTTTCAGTTCTCCAGCAACAAGAGCTTCATAGCTCTGAACAAACATTCCAAAAAGAGCCATTGTTTCTGATGGAATTGGAGTTTCAGCATTGACCTTAGAATTACCCAAATCTCTTCCAACATGACTATTCCCACTCGAGAAATTACTTGTATTGCTCCCTCCTTGAATTGGATTTTGTATGTGAGAGTTTGCAGTGGATGACAACAAAGCAGCATTTTGAGAAAAACCAGATGTGGGCATCATAGTCTGGTTAAATTCCCTTCTTATCATATCCAACTCAAAAGATTTCAACTTGTTAATGATATCCATCAGCTTGTAATCTGTGAACCCTCTTTCTTGTTTAAGCATTCTCACTTGAAGACTCTACTGTGGTGGAAGAGAATCGAGAAGCCTATTAACTTGTTCACTGTTGGAGAGCCTTTCATCATATTTCTTTAAAGTGCTTGAGACGGTTAAGAAACGGTTTGTAAGATCTGTCAGACTCTCATTCTTGTATCCCACAAATGAATTGAACCTCTTTTCAGCCTGAATACTCTTATCTTTTACCAAATCTGCATTACCATCATGAAATTCACATAAAGCATCGTAAAGAGATTTAGCATTTTTATGCTCTGCAAAACGGTTGTAGATGTCTGGAGCTAAACAGAGAGTTAGAGCACCAAAAGCCTTTTGATCACGATCAATCAATTTCAGATCTCTTTCAGTATAGGAAGATGGGTCCTTGTTCTGAGAAACAACATCACCAACAGTAACCGTTGGTATGTGAGGACCAAAGTAATCGATTCCCATTGATTATGATCAGTGTAGAAGAAGAAAGCTTTGAGACATCTCTTCCAATCTTCAAAATTATCTCCATTAATGAGTCTTGGAGGTCTATTAGGAGCAACACTTTCAAGATTAGCAAGTGTGAGAGTAGTTAATTTCGACATTATAGTTTCGGCAGAAAGGTTTATAATTTCGCTGACAAATTCGCAGAAAAAGATGACTTGGATGACAATTTCGCTGAAGAATTACTTTCGCTGACAATTTCGCTGAAGCTGACACTTTCGCTAGCAATTTCAGCAGCACTTTCGCTAGACCAAAGACACCACTGGCTTAGTTTCGCTGCTAACTTCGCACGAAACAAGCTTGAACTTTCGTTCAAAAACAAATTCGGCAGCAATTTCGCTTGTTGATCGTTCACAAACACTGATGAACTTTCGTTCAAGGGCTTAGTTTCGCAGAATCTCTAGAAAACAACTTCTGATGCAAGATAGCTCATAATTTCGCTGAAAGATGATGACAGTTTCGCTGTAAGAACACCAATTTCGCTGATCGATCTCAAAACCCTTTTCACCTCAAAATCAATCTGAAATCATACAAAACTCAATGAATTTGAGATCTGATGATTGTAGAATCTTCCTCAATCAAAAACGAGTATAATTCAATCAATTTTCATGTCAAAAACACCTTATAATCCAATGAAAATTGATTGAGACTAGATATTGAACAAAAACCACAAAAACTCAACAAATCAAGAGCACTAAGGCTCTGATACCTTATTGTTGGTCCATGTGATCGAAAAATAGTGCAAATGAAAGTGATGAATTACTCAATATCTAACATCCATGCTAAACAATAACAATTGAGAAGATAGAATACAATTCTAACACATATTTGAAAACAAAATGAACAACAACAATCAATAACATGAAGCATAATAATATTTCTGTGTAGAAACTGCTTGGAATAGGTAGCTTGCAAAAATGATCCACGATTAGGGTTTTGCAAGCTTACCTTACAATGAGAATTGACAAAAGTATATATAGCAGTTGTAGTTTTGCAGACAGTTTCGCTACCAGGGAAACTGTCATGCCGAAACTATAGTTTCGCCCGGCAGAACACAAGTTCGCCGGGTAAACTAGAACAGCAAACTGTGAGCGAATGTACAGACTCGCTCACAGTTTCGCTGGACTGTCAAAAATACACAATTCAAAGAACATACAAAAGGAAACTAACAAAGGTCCTATTACAAGTAAAGTAAACAACTATACTAAGGTGAGTCCAACCTATACATGATCTTCATTCCGCTACTTAAGTTTGTAAATTTATAATGTTTAATGTATTTAATGCTGTGAATGACCAATTATGAGGTCTCCGGGAACGGGGCCTTACAAGTTGGTATCAGAGCCAAAGTTTAAGTGAATTGGGTTAAATAAAATTTTTTAAACCTAAACTTAAACTGAAAATGGGACAAATAGAGGGATGTCAGCCCGAGTAGCTACGTGCCATCAGGTATGTCTTTTCTTAATGTTAACCGGTATTATGTGCGCATGCTATTTGATTTATGTGCTCTTAGTAGATTTAGATACTAATTAAGTCAGGATAGGAAATGCTTGGGGTATGAATAGTAAAGTAAGTGGCTAATCACAACTATCCACTGTAATTAGGGACTTACTATACTTAACATAAACTGAGCTATTACCTTGAATGATCGCATTAGTGTTTGAATCTTATAGTGTGCTTTAGAGGATGGCTGGCGGTAGATCTTCAAAGGCCTCTCGTGGTGGAGGTCACGGTGCTGCTCCGCGACCTAAGAGAGGGAGACCTAGAGTCGAAAAGGTGGTTCATGAAGGACCAGAGACCCCTCATCCGGAGGGTGGCGACGAGAGCGCCAATCTGAGAGCCTCAGTAAAGGAGGCTGTGGTGGAAGAGGTTAATCAGGTCATGCAGACGATTCTACCATCTGTGATGACCGAAGTGATCAAGGCACTAAAGGAAGGGGAAAGAAACAGGTCCTCGGGAGGACGGGAGCAACCAGAGCCGGAAACGGTTCTCTCTGATGACGAGGAGGAAGAAGAAGAGCCTGTGTCGGAGGCGACCCGAGGCTATAACTACGGGGCGTTTATGAGATGCAAGCCCCCTACTTTCAACGGAAACGGCACTGCGGCTGCTGCTCACCGGTGGGTGAGGGAAATGGAGGGTGTTCTCGATATCAGTGAGTGCCATGAGGATCAGAAGGTGAAATTCGCTACCCACTCTTTTGTAGACTCGGCTTTGTGCTGGTGGGACAACATTGTCCAAGCCGAGGGTAGCAGGGCCATTGGGAGAATGAGATGGCCTGAACTAAAGAAGTTAGTGATTGAGGAATTTTGTCCTCACAGAGAGATGGACAAGGTAGAAAGAGAGTTCATGCAGCTGGAGGCGGGAACAATGACACACCAGCAGTACACCACGAAATTTAATGAAATGGCGCGACTAGTGCCCGATCAAGTGACACCACTGTCACGAAAGATTAAGAGATACATCCAGGGGCTGCTGGCAGATATCCGTAGGCACATGATCGCCGTCCGCCGAGCACTTTTAGATCGGCGGTTGAATTGGCTGGGAGACTATATGACAAGCGCGAGGTGGTGGTGGCTGAGGTGAACAAGAAGGGTGGTGGTGACCGGAACTGGAATGGGAAACGGTTTGGACGTGGTGGAGCCGCCCCAAGCAATAAGGTGGCGAAGGTGGGTGACCAGCGTGTGGTCACATCTAGTGCAGGGCGGAAGAAGTGTGGCAAATGTGGAAGGGAGCATACTGGTGAGTGCAAGATGGGGATTAACGTATGCTTCAGGTGTGGCCAGCCTGGCCACATCGCTAGAGACTGCAAGAAGCTGAGGGTAGAGAGCTCGGGAGCGGGGAATAAGAAGCCGGAGGAAGGAGGGCAGGGGGCAAGTGCTAGAGCTTACACTATGACCCGGGAGGAAGCCAGAGCTGATCCCGATGTTGTGTCAGGTATGTTTCTAGTAAACCAAATGTATGCCTCTGTATTGTTTGATTCCGATGCTAGCAGGAGTTTTATTTCCACTACTTTCCATGCTAAGTTGCCTATTAGTAGTAGAAAGATTAGTGAACCATTCGATGTAGAAACTGCTACTGGTAAGTCCACTAGAATTATTAATGTGAAAGAGGACTGTGCCATAGAATTAGAAGGTCATAGGTTCGCTGCTAGGTTGCATGTGATACCCCTTGGTGGATTTGATGTAGTACTAGGGATGGACTGGTTAGCAACCTATGAAGCAAACATCATGTGTCGCAAGAAGATGATTCGATTAGTTGCGCCCGATAAGAGTTTGGTTACGATTCATGGAGATCGTGTTACTACGATCCCGAAGATGATTTCGATGGCGATGGCGGGGAAGTGCATAAGACGTGGATGTAGCGCTTACTGGGCCTATGTGAAAGATGTGGATGCGTCGGTACCACAATTATCCGAAGTACCAGTGGTGTGCGACTTTCCGGACGTATTCCCGAAAGACTTACCCGACGTGCCACCGGATCGCGAGATTGAGTTCCAAATTGATCTGATACCCGATGCTCAACCCGTTGCCAAAGCACCGTATTGGTTAGCTCCGACAGAAATGAAAGAGCTGATGGAGCAGTTGCAAGAGCTGCTCGATAAGGGGTTCATTAGACCGAGTATCTCTCCCTGGGGTGCTCCGGTTCTGGTTGTGAAGAAGAAAGACGGTAGTATGTGGATGTGCATTGACTACCGAGAGTTGAACAAGTTGACGGTAAAGAACCGATACCCCTTATCAAGAATTGATGATCTGTTTGACCAGCTCCAAGGTGCCAATTGGTTCTCGAGAATAGATCTACGATCTGGTTACCATCAGCTGAAAGTGAAGGAGCAGGATATCCCTAAAACAGCTTTTCACACACGCTACGGTCACTACGAGTTCCTTGTTATGTCGTTTGGTTTGACCAATGCGCCAGCTGCTTTTATGGATTTGATGAACCGGGTGTGTCGGCCGATGTTGGATAGATCAGTAATTGTGTTTATTGACGATATTCTGATCTACTCAAAGAGCGAAGAAGAGCATGCCGGTCACATTCGGGAGGTGTTGGAAACCTTAAGAAGGGAGAAGTTGTATGCAAAATTCTCCAAGTGCGCGTTCTGGTTGAGCGAGGTTCAATTCATAGGTCATCCCGAGGGGATTATGGGTAGACCCCGCAAAGGTGGAGGCAGTGATGCAATGGAAGTCTCCAACGACGCCATCCGAGAGTCGTAGTTTCTTGGGTTTGGCGGGCTTCTACAGAAGATTCATCCAAGACTTTTCCAAGATCGCTTCTCCACTAACCAAGTTGACCCGTAAGGATGTGAAGTTCGTGTGGGGTCAAGAGCAAGAAAGGGTTTTTGAGGAGTTGAAGGCAAGACTGACCCAAGCCCCCGTCTTGTCATTACCCGAAGGAAGCGAGGACTTGGTGGTCTATTCAGATGCTTCCTACTCGGGGTTGGGTTGCGTGTTGATGCAGCGAGGTAAGGTGATAGCTTACGCATCACGACAATTGAAAGTGCATGAGGTCACCCGACTCATGACTTGGAGTTAGCGGCGGTGGTCTTTGCGTTAAAGATTTGGAGGCACTATCTTTACGGGACGAAGTGCACCATCTTCACTGACCACAAGAGCTTGAAGTACTTCTTCTAGAAAAAGGATCTGAACATGAGGCAGAGACGATGGTTGGAGCTTATAAAGGATTATGATTGCGAAATCCATTACCATCCGGGCAAAGCCAACGTTGTGGCTGACGCCCTTAGCCAAAAAGAGAGGCCCGAGCCGATTCGGGTGAAAGCATATCAACTGATCATGACCTCTGACGTGATGAAGCAAGTTAAAGAGTTTCAAGATGAGCCGCTGAAAGAAGATCATCTTAACTCGGAAAGAATGAGTGGTCTGGTTGGGGAACTAGGTGAAAACACACTTTGTGTTAAAACCCAATTTGGACGAGTGTTGATTCCTCGTTTTGGGGATCTACGGCCGAAGATTATGGATGAAGCTCACAAGACTCGATACTCCATTCATCCTGGTGCCATGAAGATGTATCAGGATATGAAGAAAGATTATTTGTGGGACTTAAACACAATTACAACACAACAACACAATGAGGAGATTAACTAAACTTTAATCAAACAGTGAACTGGGTAACCAAAGGTGATACAAAGAACACAAGTAAAGCAAGAGACAGAACAAGAGAGTATGGGTTTCAAGGAGGCAGTATATTGCTTTCTCAAGTTCTTTTACAAGTGTTACAAAGCATAAAGAAAGATACAAGAACTTGAAATACTTATACTACAACCTACAGCCGGCTATACTTTGAAAGCCAGCTGGATACAATTGACTAGACACTAACAAAATCAATTGTAGGATCAAAAGGCATATCTGCCTTTTGACCTTGTGACTATGACATGCCATAGCTCACATCCTTATACATTACAAAAAGGATAAAGTACATAAAGTGGAAAGTTACAGACTCAAGACCTCAATGTACAGTTACCAAAAGCAAGGCCCTTTTCACCAACTCATGTAAGTTGGTGACTTTACAGAGATGCAGCGGAAAAGGTGCTTTATGGAACAGTACATCAGATAAAGCATGTGTACTAAAAGTCTTCGGAAGAAATCTGTCTTCATAGGTTGAAGCTTCGGAAGACTTTGTCTCTGAAGCTTCGGAAGACTTCATGTTTGGCTTCGGAAGATATTGGTCTTGGCTTCGGAAGATTTTACACTTAGAGTATTTTCTAATGCTTTGTGTAAAACTTCCGAAGCATTCTTCACTTCAGTACTTAGTGCATGTTGCTGAGACACTTAGGCTGTTTTGGGTTGCATCAGACTTCAGGAATCCTTACAAACTCCCCCTAGGCTGATGCTACCAAAACACTTAGAAGATCTTCAAATGTTGGTAGTCTTCAGTACAATCAGGACCATTCCTTTCTTCATGAGATGGTCAGGATCATCAAGACTCTCATAGTATCTTCTCATCTCAAAGAGATCATGCAGAGGTAAGTTGATTATGTCTTGCCATGAGTAGACATTCTCAACACCTTGATCTCTGATAACATTCCATCTTTCTGGATTGGTAGAGTAAGTCCAGGACAAGATGGGTGTCTCACTAGTTAGAGGAGCCACTTGAATAGGAGTTGATTGGGCTGCCTCATCATGCACTTCCTCAGGTTGATCTGATTCAGCCTGAGGTGCAGAGGTAGATGACTTTGGCTTCTTCTTCTTAGTCTTTGGTTTAGAAGCCATCCTCTTCTTCCTCTTGGATGTCTTTAACTGAGAAGACTGGTCTGCAGCACCATGTTGATCATCAGTGTCTTTCTCAGTTGGGTGTTCCTCCCTCACAGGTTCAGAAGGAGAGGGAGTTTGACCCTGCCTAGGATCAGAAGATGAAGCTTGCTGAGGCTCAGCTGGAGGTGCTGGTTGAGGTGTCTCTGGTTGTTCAAACTTGACCTCCACTTCAGGTGGGACTTGACTTGGAAGAGAGTGCAAGTCAATGAGTTCTCCACTTTTAATCTTCTGCTTGATCACCCTAATATGCTCATCCATAGTGGATAGAGACATGGGGCCAAGTCTCCTTCCGGAGAATCCATACAGCTTCAAGAAGCTCACCATTCTTTGTCTGTCAGCAGACTTCTTTGCATTCTTTTGAATGATGGCTCTTGACTTTGCAGCTTCTTCCCTTAGCTTCCTTTTAGTTGTCTTTCTTTCCTTGACTAACTCAAGCTCAAGTTGCTTTAGATACTCGAACTCAATGAAGTCATAGGACAAGGGAAGAAGTGCATCTGCCTGATAGAAGCCTGTGGCACTCAGGTAGTTGATCATCTTGATCCTATCTTCTTCTTTATCTACCTGAGGTTCTTGTGGAGCCACATCTTCCTGTGCAGGACTTTCTTGAACTGGTGAGAGAGTGGGAGCATGCTTGTAAAGTCTTTTCTGTCTCTTCTCCTCTTTGAGTTGGAGAAGTATCATTGCATCCTCTTTCTCCTTCAACTCTCTTGACACTTCCCTGTCAGCCAGTTCATTTAACTCTTCTAAGGGGAGGGAGATGATCTCATCAATGTCATAGTTCCTGGTCTGTAAGTAGGTAATCCTGACTGCCCTTAACTCATCATCTTGAGTATTTGGTCTGGGAGCAGCCCTGATTGCAGCTTGCATGAAGCTAGATGACCCAGTAGAACTTTCTCCCCTTAGTCTCCTTTTCCTCTCTCTCTCTTCCTCCTCAATTTCCTCAGGAGTCATTATCCTTTTCCCTTTGTCACCAACAGACCTTTGTGACTCAGGGTGGATTGAGGCTTGGCCTTCATTGCTTGGAGTAGCTTCCATGCTCTGGCCAGAGAGAGGCTGAGAAACACCTTCACCAGCAGGTGTCTCAGATGGAGTTTGGACCTCTGCAGCAGTTGTTGATGATGAGACAGGGGTCTCAGGTTCTGCCACTGGGCCTTCAGTCAAGGTTTCCCCTATGAAACTAATCTTAGGGTCCACCTCAACATCCAGTTGACCGATGACATTGCCTGATTCCCTAAGTCTCCTTCTTAGAGTAAACTCTGCAAGGATCCTGTCTTGGATTCTTTGAGCCAGCCTGTCAGCTTGTCTTGAATTGCTTGGATTGACAAGTGGCAAGTTGACTAAATCCAGTCTTTCATAGAAGCTCAGGCTTTGGAATTGAAAAACTTCTTGTTGGCCTTGAACTCTTGAAGTATAAGGGCTCTCCTGTCATCATCATACCTCCACCTTATGATGTAGTTGCCAGTTCCTTGTGGTGGAGATGAGACAGCCCTTGGTATACCTTCCTCAAAGAGACTCCTGATGAGAGAGTCTATAGAGTCCACATTAATGTGAACTTGAGGAAGTTGCTGAGAATGCACAACAGCAAGTGAGGATGGTGAGTCCTCTATGTCCATTCTCTCTGAAGAACTCCCAGGTTCTGTGGTTGTAACAACTTTCTCCCCCTTTTTGGTAGCATCACCCACTTGCATAGGTGAGCTGGAGGATAAGTCAATCACTTCCACAGGTTCTTGTGTTCCTGGTTGAGCTCTCCTTAAAGGTCTCCCAGCTAGTTTTTCCTGCAGATATGAAATCTGGAGTTGCTGATCATTGACCCTGTTTTGCAGGGTAGTCACCTGAGATTCCAAGTGACTAACCTTAGAGACTAAATAGGTGCATGTTTTTGACAGTTTTTGCACCTTTAGTCTCAAATTCCCCTCATCTTCATCAGAAGATTCATTGGGGGATGAGATGATTGGACCAAAGTCCTCTCTCTCACCACCAGCTTGAGTTTCTTGGCTGCTGGTTTTCCTCTGCTCACTGGCAGCCTCAGTTGAGATGCCAGTGGGCTGAGTTGCCATGGTTGAGGTCTTAATGATGTAATCACTTTCAAAAGTGAGAGCCTCTTCCATATGGACATCCTGAACAGGTTCAGAAGTGTCCACCTCAGTAATAGGTGACTGATGGGGGATAGACTGAGGAGAGTCAGAGGTACTCATCTCTCTTTGAGTAGGGGAGGAGAAGAGAGACTCATGGTACTCACTGAATCCTAAGTCTTCATCAGTGTAAAAGGATAGGTTGGGAATTGGTTGGTTGAGATCCAAAGGCTGGGGATGGTAGCTGTCCCCTGAAGGTTGTTCACTTGAGTGTTGAGACTCAGAGTGAAGGCTTAAGGTTGTTGGGCTAGTGAGCTCATCAGGGTGAGCTTGAGGAACCTCAGCCCTGATAGGTGAAGTAATGGGAGTGGTTTGCTCCTCAGGAGAAGTGGGAGCTCTAGTGTCCACTTCTTCCTGTAAGGTTGAGTATTTGGGGGCCTGCACAGACTCAATAGCCTGAGCAGGGGTTCGTTTGGATTTTCTTTGGTAGGTGAGGGTGATTTCTGGTCTTTTTAAGGGTAGGGACAAAAGAGGTGTGGGTTCAACACTAGCTTGTGTTGCTAGGTTGTCACCTTGAGCAATGAGCTCTAACATTTTTGGGACTAGGGCTGTTTCTACCCCTGAGAAGCCTACAGTTGGCTTCTTCATTATTTTAAAGATGCCGGGCTTCATCTGTCCCAATTTAAGAATATTACTTGTTTCCCTCAACTGTGAGCCCAGTTCACAGTTGAGAATGTGTTGAACATATCTAGGAAACATGTAATACTCTAAGGAGTCTAAGTTTGCAAGTAAATTAGTATAAACAAATTGTGAATACCTGAACTTGACCCCTGAACCATTCCATGAACTATAAAGGAGAGATCCTCAGGAATCTGGTCCCATCCACCATGCTTGTTTGACAAGCTGTGGATAACCACATGGAGCAGGAATTTCCATTGGGATGAGACCTTCCCTTTCCTAAAGGTCTTTACAGAGAAATCTCCCTCATAGCCCATCTGCTCAAAAGAATGATTAACAGCTTCTTTTGGGAAGGACACCTCACCTTCTTCATCATCCAGCTGCAAATGTTGGTTAATGATGGCCGGAGTGATGAAGATTGTCCTCCCTTGCACTGTGGCAGACAGTGCCTTCTCCCCATCCATAATGACCTCTTGGCAGGTCTTCCAGAATTCAAGCAAGTGATCCTCATATAGAGTAGGATCAATGGTCAGGGAGGTGAAGTAGTTTGACAGAGTCAAGAATTGGCAAATCTCTGAGAAACTTGCATCTTTCTCAGAGCTTAACAGAGCAACTTGATTATGTTGCCTGTGAAGTTGCATGGAGAAATCAGGGTTGTTTCTGCGGTTAAGGTTGGCCATTTCAGAAGCTTAAGGGTGAAGAAAGGTAGAAAGCAAAGGCGGTTTAGAGAATTAGGTTAGAGAAACAGTAGAATTGAGGAAGATAGTGGGAAAGAGGGGGAACCGTTGGGTATTTATATGAAAAGGGATTTGAACCAAAGTTAATGAAAGAGGATAAACTTTGAAATCCGAAGTCGGTCCCACCTCTGAAAAGGTAGTTTACTTTTGCTCAAAAAGTAGTTTTCTTGGAATTCGAAAAGCTTCCGAAGTTTATTTGTCTTCGGAAGTTTTGATTGAAAAAGCTTCCGAAGCTAAAATGGCTTCGGAAGATTTTCCTGAGAGTCTTGAAGATTTATGCTTCGGAAGAGAAATAAACCCTTGAATGCTTTGTATAGGAATAAACAAAGCTTCCGAAGGTTAATTTTGCTTCGGAAGGAAAAGGTCCTTAAAAATAAATAAGTGTCTGAGATAAGAATTTTAAGCTTCGGAAGATGAATTTGACTTCTTCCGAAGGTAAAATCTCTTAGACAGTTATTTATTTTGAAGACATGTTTTTCTTCCGAAGATAAAATTTTATCTTCCGAAGTATCAAAATTTTCAAGAATCTAAGGAAAGTCTTCAAAAAGAATTTTACATCCAAAGAAAACATGAGCTTATGAAAGTGATGAACTAGACAACTTAGGACACACATATTTTAAGAAGAAATAATTAGAATTAGTTTTAAGAAAAAGTCTACTCAAAGTTAATCATCCCAATAGCTGATATCAGATACTTAAATCTCTGTTCATCAAAAGCTTTTGTGAACAGATCAGCATATTGTTCATCTGTATGAACTTTGACTAGTTTAATTAATCCCTTTTCATAGTTATCTCTTATTAAATGATACCTGATGTTGATGTGTTTGGTCCTTGAGTGCTGCACAGGGTTCTCAGTGATAGAGATAGCACTATTGTTGTCTATGTGGATAGGAGTCTCTTTGAAGTTAAATCCATAGTCCAGCATCTGATTTTGAATCCAAAGCACTTGAGCACAGCAGCTTGCAGCAGCAATGTATTCAGCCTCAGCAGTTGATGCAGACACACAGGATTGTTTCTTGCATTGCCATGAGACCACCCTTCCACCAAGGAATTGACATCCCCCAGATGTAGACTTTGCAGTCATATTGCAACCACCATAATCACTATCTGTATAGGCATACAGATTGAAATTTGGATTCTTTGGATACCATAGACCAAGTGTTGAAGCACCTTTGAGGTATCTTAAAATCCTTTTCACAGTGATTAAGTGAGACATCTTAGGGTTGGCTTGATATCTTGCACAAATACATGTAGCAAACATGATATCAGGCCTGCTAGCTGTAAGATACATAAGAGACCCAATCATAGCCCTGTATAAGTGCTCATCTACACACTCCCCCTCAAGATCTGGACCAAGGGAGTGGTTTCTGGCTATGGGTGTCTTAGCAATCTTACAATCAGTCATGTTGAACCTCTTGAGTATGTCTTGAACATACTTTGACTGACTTATGAAGATGCCATCTTCAACCTGCTTCACTTGAATTCCCAGAAAGAAGTTGAGTTCTCCCATTGAACTCATCTCAAATCTGTCTTTCATCAGCTTCTCAAAGTCTTTGCAGAGCTTTGGATTAGTTGAACCAAAGATGATGTCATCTACATATACTTGAACCAGCAATAAGTCATTTCCCTGTCCTTTGATGAAGAGAGTTCCATCTATAGTACCTCTCCTGTATCCATGCTTACAAAGATACTCAGATAGTGTCTCATACCACTTCCTGGGTGCCTGATGCAGCCCATAAAGAGCTTTGTCAAGCTTGCAGACATAATCAGGATGATCAGGGTCTACAAAACCAGGTGGCTGTTTGACATAAACCTCCTCATCAATCACTCCATATAAGAAAGCACACTTTACATCAAGTTGGTAGACCTTGAAGTTCTTGGATGCAGCAAATGCCAGGAATATCCTAACAGCTTCTAGTCTTGCTACAGGAGCAAAGACATCAGTGTAGTCAATCCCTTCTTCTTGTGTGTATCCTTGAACAACTAGTCTTGCCTTGTTCTTGATGATGATTCCTCTATCATCCTTCTTATTTCTAAAAACCCATTTGGTTCCAATGGTAGTCTTCCCATGAGGAAGAGGACAAAGGTTCCAAACTTTCTGCCTTTTGAATTGAAGCAGCTCTTGTTGCATAGCTTCAACCCAACTTCCATCCTTTAGAGCTTCATCAACTTTCTTGGGCTCTATCTGAGATAAGAAACAAGAGTGAAGACAAACATTTGCTTCATGGGTTTGTCCTCTTGTTCTTACCCCTGTGACAACATCTCCAATGATGTTTGTGGTGGGGTGAGACTTGTGGATCCTTAGCTGAGGGATCACAGCAAGTTGTTGAGAAAGATCCAAATTTGAGAAATTTAGATCTGGTCTGGAAGATTCACCCTCCACATTATCACACTTATCAAGATTAACTTGATCCAATGAGTGTGAGACATCATTGATGTTGTCATCTATGGTATGGTTATTAGCATCAAGAAATTCCTGATCACTATCACCATCACCATTGTTGTCTTCTACAAGTGAGGTGTCTTTATCTGGTTGAGAGGCCTCTGAGCTGGAATTTGAAGGCATGCCAGATGTATCAGCTGAATTTGTCATTGTTGTGCTGATAGAAACCTCATTTGCTGAAGTAGTTCCAACTGGAGCTGAAGATGTATGAGTTGAAGGTCTTCCTAGCTCAAATCTTGGATCAGGATCACCTGTATTTAGATTTTCTGCAGATCCTGAAACATGCTCACAAGATTTGTTAAAACAGTTGGTAACTAAATCAAGATCAAACAGCCAATCCGGACCAGAACCAGCCACACAAGGAGTGTGCTCATTGAAAGTCACATTGGCTGACTCCTCAACAATTCTAGTTCTGAGATTGTATACTCTATAAGCTTTAGCTTGGAAGAGTATCCAATGAAATGTCCATCATCTGATTTCTCAGCAAACTTGGCAATTTGATCTTTGGTATTCAAGATGGTGCAGGGACATCCAAATGACCTGAGAAAACCAATGAAAGGTTTCCTCTTGTGCCAAAGTTCATAAGGAGTCTTACCATGTGTCTTAACTACTAAAACTCTGTTTTGCACATAGCAAGCAGTATTAACTGCCTCTGCCCAGAAGGTGATAGGCAGTTTAGAGTCAGACAACATAGTTCTTGCAGCTTCAATAAGTGTCCTGTTTCTCCTCTCAGCAACTCCGTTTTGCTGAGGAGTCCTGGGAGCACTATATTGTCTTGTAATACCTTTTTCATCACAAAATGTATCAAGGATTTGGTTCTTGAATTCAGTTCCTTGATCACATCTTATGGTTTTGACCTTGTGATCACATTGATTCTCAACTTTTAAGATGAAATTCTTCAGAATCTCAGGGGTTTCATCCTTAGTTCTAAGGAAGAAGACCCAAGTGAATCTTGTAAAATCATCTGTGATCACCAGACAGTAAGAGGTCCTTCCTAAACTCATTACACTGGTGGGGCCAAAGAGATCCATATGTAACAAGTGTAGGGGAGTAGTGATGGAGTTCTTTTCCTTAGGCTTGTGAGATACCTTGTGTTGCTTCCCTTTCAGGCATGCAACACAATGATCATCACTTGTAAACTCTTTCTTTGGCATTCCAGTTACCAGATCATGTTTAATTAATTTATTCATGTTCTTAAAGTTTACATGGCACATTCTTTTATGCCATAGGAAAGACTCATCACTATTTGCTTTAGATAGAAAGCATGAAACTTCTCCAGAGGGAGATGTTTCTTGCAAATCCATCTTGTACATGTTCCCTTTCCTGGGGGCTCTGAGCAGGATATGCTCATGAGGAATGACCACACCAGGCTTGAGAACAATGCACTCATGCTCAGTAAAGAGCATGTTATGACTCTGATCACAAAATTGGGATACACTCAGAAGATTGTACCCAAGCTCCTTAACAAAGTTTACCTTCTCAATGCTGAGCTTACCATTTGTGACCTTGCCCCTTCCAGAAATGTAACCACCTTCATCTCCTCCAAAAGCAACTGGTCCTCCATCAATTCTCTCAAAATTATGGAGTAGAGACCTATTGCCTGTCATGTGCCTGGAACAGCCACTGTCAATTATCCAGACATTCCTGTTTGTCTTGAGCTGTTCCTGCACAAAGAGAATGATTAGTTACATTTGGAAACCCAAGCCTTACTTGTCTTGGGCTCATTAAGAGTAATAGAAGGTAATGCAACAGTAATAGATCCTATGGTTGTACTATGGGGATCTTCAGCTGTTGTTGATGGAGAAACTTCAGTCATTTGGTCTTTCTTAGACTTCCACACCACCTTTGGAGTCTTGGACTTGACCTTCAAAACCTTAGAAGCTTTTGGAACTTCACAAGTTTTGATGACTGATCCTTCGGAAGAATCTACAGTCACTGCAGCAGACTTCAGTGCTTCGGAAGAACTCCTTTCTTCCGAGACCAACTTTGCTTCCGAAGGTAATTTTCCATTTACCTTCTTCTTTGATTTGGAGCTTCCGAAGGAAACAGACTTTCCTTCCGAAGCTTGAGACTTCTTGAGACTCTTTGAAGTCTTTGTTTTGGTCATGTGGACAGTACTTTTAGGATTGTATGGGCAATCCTTAGCAATGTGAGAAGTACTTTCACACATAACACACAACATTTTCTTCTTCAAAGAAGTCTCCTTTTGAGAGCAAGACTGGCTTTGGTCACATCCCTTCTCCACCTTCATCTTGGTAGATGCTGAGACAGTTCCTTTGGGCTGTGAACTGTTCTTGGAGTTTGATGGTCCAGGCTGTGCAGCAGTGGTACACAGCAGCTCAGTCTTCTTCTTTGTACTGAGATGATTTGAACAAGAACCATGACTCTTAGCTGAGGAGTCTTGGTTGATGTCTTCAGTCCTTACTACTTTGAAACCTGCAGAGATAAAAACTTGTTTCTGCTTAGCATCAAAAGTAGCCTTGATTTCTTGAGCCTTCTTTGCTTTCTTTTGCTCTTCCTGATCAAGTTCTTTCTCTTGGACTTGGTCATCACAGTTGATTTCTTCTCCTCAGAAGGATAGTGGCCCTTGGAAGAATCCTCTTCTTCACTCTTCTCAGAGGAATTCTTCACTATCACTTCTTCATCATCCTCACTTACAGGATCTATGAGAGGAAGCTCATCTTCACAAGTTCCACACCTAGGAGATCTTACAGACAAGATTGTGTGTGGAGGAGCTATCTCATTTGATCCCAGTCCCTGTCTATTTTGATAACAAACCTTGTTGTGCAGGGATGAGGATATCATGTTCTTGAAGGTCTCTTCTTCAAGAACACTCTTCTCTGCCTTGGCTTTGCTGATCACAAGCTCAGCCTGGCACTCAGTCAACTTAGTGATGAGATCTTGGATCTGAGTTCTAAAATCTGTATGTTCATGTTTTAGTACTGAAATGGTTTTCTCCAAGTCCTCTATCTTTAACTTGTAATCATTTTCAGACTTTCTAAAATCAGATTTTAATATGTTTAATGACTCAAGATCAGATCTCATCTCTAGGTTGTAGGACCTGTATCTATTTACTTTAGCAATGCATTCAGGGGAGCAAAGATGTTCCAATACCTTGGCTTCATCATGGTCAGCCATCAGTGCTTGGTTTGGAGAAGCATCCTCCACCTGAAAACTCCAGTCAAAGCCTCCCTCTTCAACAGCAACAGCAGCATGTTGCTTTGTCTTCTCAGCCTGAGGGGCTTTGTCAGTGTAGTTTGGTCTGGGTTGTGTTTGGCCCCATTTGCTTTAGGTGCCTTACACTCCCTAGCAAAGTGACCCATAAGGTTACAGTTGTAACACTTAACTTTGCTTTTATCCAGCCCAAACTTACCATTGGTAGCATTGCTTGGAAATCTTCTTCTTGTCCTCTTGTAGAACTTCTTGGCTCTGTGAGTGAGGAGAGCCATCTGCTGAACTATCTCCATGTATTCCAGGTCATCTGGATGGATACAGTCCAGGTCTTCAAGAGTGAAAAGATAATTCCCACAGCTTTCATCTACAGACACAAAGGCTTGAGAAGAACTTGTCTCTTGGAATGGGCTTCCTTGATTAAAATTCTCCCTTGGTGTCTCCGGGAAGGTGATGAAAGGACCCTTTTGTGAGTTGTCAGGGTAGCATATGAGATGATGTTGGGGTTCTATGCTGTCCCTTTCAAGCACATGAAGGGCTGAACCCATCTTTAGGAATCATACCAGCACCAGTAGCAGAGGGGGTGCTGGGTATGAAAGGTCCATTCTCAACAGATTCCCACATTCTTGAATCAAGAGACCTGATGAAGCCTTCCATCCTCATGCACCAGGTGTCAAAATCATCAAGAGTGATCAGTGGGGATTTATTCATGGTTCCAGTCTCCATATCAGTCTTTGAGATGGAAGCCATTTGAAGAGTTTAGCTTTTGTGTGTGTGAGGGATCTTAAGATGGTTAGATCTTATATCAAGAGCCTGGAAAGCTCTGATACCAATTGCAGGACCGTTTAAGGGCTTAAACACAATTACAACACAACAACACAATGAGGAGATTAACTAAACTTTAATCAAACAGTGAACTGGGTAACCAAAGGTGATACAAAGAACACAAGTAAAACAAGAGACAGAACAAGAGAGTATGGGTTTCAAGGAGGCAGTATATTGCTTTCTCAAGTTCTTTTACAAGTGTTACAAAGCATAAAGAAAGATACAAGAACTTGGAATACTTATACTACAACCTACAGCCGGCTATACTTTGAAAGCCAGCTGGATACAATTGACTAGACACTAACAAAATCAATTGTAGGATCAAAAGGCATATCTGCCTTTTGACCTTGTGACTATGACATGCCATAGTTCACATCCTTATACATTACAAAAAGGATAAAGTACATAAAGTGGAAAGTTACAGACTCAAGACCTCAATGTACAGTTACCAAAAGCAAGGCCCTTTTCACCAACTCATGTAAGTTGGTGACTTTACAGAGATGCAGCGGAAAAGGTGCTTTATGGAACAGTACATCAGATAAGGCATATGTACTAAAAGTCTTCGGAAGAAATCTGTCTTCATAGGTTGAAGCTTCGGAAGACTTTGTCTCTGAAGCTTCGGAAGACTTCATGTTTGGCTTCGGAAGATATTGGTCTTGGCTTCGGAAGATTTTACACTTAGAGTATTTTCTAATGCTTTGTGTAAAACTTCCGAAGCATTCTTCACTTTAGTACTTAGTGCATGTTGCTGAGACACTTAGGCTGTTTTGGGTTGCATCAGACTTCAGGAATCCTTACATTATTGGTGGCCGGGTATGAAGCGTGATGTGGTGGAGTATGTGAGTAAGTGCCTTACTTGTTTACAAGTGAAGGCCGAGCACCAAAAGCCGTATGGGAAGATTCAACCTTTGGATATACCGGAATGGAAGTGGGAGACATCACCATGGATTTCATTACGAAGCTGCCGCGTACGCCGAAAGGGTACGATGCTATATCGGTGATTGTAGACCGTTTGACGAAGAGTGCTCACTTCCTACCGATCCGCGAGACATATTCATCGAAGAGGTTGGCTGACCTGTTCATCAAGTAAATTGTAACTCGTCATGGTGTGCAGGTGTCTATCGTGTCTGATCGTGACACTCGGTTTACATCCAAATTTTGGAAGAAATTTCACGATGCCATGGGGACGAGGTTACATATTAGCACGGATTATCATCCCCAAACTAATGGTCAGTCAGAAAACCTCAGACATTGGAAGACATGCTTCAGGCATGTGTGATTGATTTTAGGGGAAGCTTGGATGACCACTTACCGTTAGCTGAATTCTCGTACAATAACAGTTATCATGCCAGTATTGGCATGCCACCATACGAGATGTTATACGGTAGAAGATGTAGGACCCCCGTATGTTGGGGAGACATTGGGCAGAAATAATTTGGAGGTGTCGACGTGCTTGAGGCTACGACCGAGAAGCTGGAAAAGATTAAAGCCTATATTAAGGCAGCCAAAGATAGACAGAAGTCGTATGCCGATAAACGACGCAGACCGATCGAGTTCCAGGTGGGTGACCGGGTTATGTTGAAGGTCTCACCTTGGAAGGGAATCATCCGATTCAGGAAACGAGGTAAGCTAAGCCCGAGATATATAGGACCTTTCCGAATCATTGCTCGAGTTGGGGAGGTGGCCTATAGATTGGAGTTACCAGAAGAGTTAAGTGGAATTCACCCGACATTCCATGTATCTCATCTGATAAAGTGCTTAGCCGATGAAGACATGATTGTTCCACTGGAAGATATCGAGGTAGACGAAAGGCTCAATTATGTGGAGCAACCAATGGCAATCATCGATAGAAAGAGGAGAGGCTAAGGAATAAAGTGGTTCATCTTGTGTGTGTACAGTGGAAGCACAGGAAGGGATCCGAATCTACATGGGAGACTGAGGAAGAGATGAGGCAGCATTATCATCATCTATTCGAGGAATAACAGGTTTCGGGGACGAAACCTATATAAGGGGGGTGGACTTGCAACACCCGGTTACTTCTAAAAAGAAAAGAAAGAATAATACATGAAGAATAAGTGAAAGAAAAGCAATAAAGTCCAAGTAGAGGGACTAAAATTGTCCAAAAGGACAAATCTTTGAAAAAGTTGGTTATATGCTTATGTGCTTATGTGTTGTGTATGTGGTCGGGTGTGTGTGTTTGGTGGTGTTCTAGGTGTTTGAACTCATTTGCATTCGGGTTAGAAGGAAGATACACCCAAAGCTGCACGTGGTGAGTTCTAGCCCCCGGTTTCTACTTGTTTTAAACATCTTTGGGGTTGAAAATGTATTAAAATGGTTTTACAAAGTTTATGTATGTTTACCCGTATGTATTATGCATATTAAATGTTGATTCTTGAATGCTTATAGGTTGTTCATGTTTAGAATAGTCATGTTAAGTTAGAACAGATGGGTTTGATGATTGGGTTTGAAAACATACTAGGAACATGATATACAGAAGGTTCATACGCCTGAAAATGCCAAAGAATGATTTAAGTGTAATCCATGCGCTTAAACAGTAGCCCATGCGCCTAAGATTACCTTAGAAATGTTTTAAGTATAGCCTATGCGCCCAATAGTATCCATGCGTCTGAATGGCCCATGCGTCCGAATGGCCCATGCGCCTAGGTGTTCATACGCCCAACAGAATCCATGCGCCCAAGGTGGCCCATGCGCCTAAGTGGCCCATGCGCCTTAGTGATCCATACGCCTAAGTTCCCATGCGACCGAATGGGTCATACGCCCTAATAGTGTCAACGCTCCCGAAAGGCCATACGACTAGGTGTCCATGCGCCTAAGTTTCCATGTGTCTGAAGTAGTCCATGCGCCTAAGTACCCATACGCCTAAACAGGGCCCATGCGCCCAAATAGTGTCAAGCGCCTAAACTCTTAGAATTTATTACAGAATGTTTGGGAGTCTGTGTCTTTAGGGTTTTGACCGAGGGTTGACTAGAGCTTATTAATTATGGGTTTTCATGCATGATTATGATTGATTATGATTGTCTTATGATTGTTACTTATTATTATTCTTGCTATTATTATTATTACCTATAGAATGTGACTTTACGTGGTATCCATATTATCGTAACGTAAAGTATATTGTAATAATAAAGAGAAAGAGCAATAAATAAAAGAAGAGGAGCATTAATAAAATGTTAACAAGTCTTGCAAGCTTATAGGAGGTACACGACCGTGTTGTCGTTAGCTCAACTATGCTGCGGGTTAGCTACCCTTTTATGCACACAGGGCCAGTCTTGGAGATTGGCAGGACCCTTGTAGCATACCCTGGGTGATTGGGTCGGCCTTGTATACAGTACACAGCACCCTTTCGAGGGATACAGTTGACCCTTTCGAGGGATATAGTTGACCCTTTCGAGGGATATAGATGGCCCATCACCCGTTTTCCATCGCGCATATAGTTGGGGTATTGCTCATTGGTCCATACAGACAGTGAAAGATAAAGATAAAAGAAAACAAAGTAAACAAGGCATACAGTAAAAAGAACGAACAGTATTTGTTCATATAGTTAATGCGTGCTCGCATATACAGTAAAGAGTTATATTTTAAAAAGGAAAGAGTATTTTCATATACAACATACAGAAAGTATTTTATTACTTATAAAACTAGAACTCACTCAGCAACGCTGACTTTTATACATTTTCGGTTGGCAGGTTAATATTGCTGAGGATGGCACGAGGGTGAAGCTACTCGGCCTGGAAAGACTGACATCCATTCATACCTATTATTGTTGTTGTTTTGTAATGCAATTAAACAGTTCTTTTTTGTATCTTATCAAACAATAGTGTATTGCTTAACCACAGTGTCTAATGAAATGAAATGAATGGTTTTTTGTTAAAATGATTCCGCTGCTTAAGTTTGTAAATTTATAATGTTTAATGTATTTAATGCTATGAATGACCAACTGTGAGGTCTCCGGAAACGGGGCCTTACAGATCATGAGATCACATCCTCAAGATATACTTTATCACAAGGATGAATTTAATCATCGACAAGCAATGAGATCACACTGATAACTGAATCTAATCACGGTCTTTGAAATATTTTGAAATTCTTAAACAAATCAATAACGATTGCTAATATGTTACGATTAAATACTTTATAATGCTAGGACCCCACAATCAATTGACAAAAACCCTCACCCAACCTCAGGATTTCTTGAATTTTGTTACGATCTTTATAGAGCAAGGCTTGTGTATTAGTGTGCAAGTGATTATCAACAGAATATTGCATTTTGTGATGAATTCATAGTTAGATGATTTGACACAACTTAGACCAAAATGGTGAGAGCTCCAGGTCTATACTCACGTATAACAAAGGAGATGACCATTTAATCATGTACCGATGAGAGTTCCAGATCAGTACTATCGTATAACAAATGAGATCATCACTCTAGGTCAGTACTACCGTACAACAGAGGAGATTAGCACAAACACGAAACACATAAATACACCAAACATGGCTCAAAATATGGCTTATATGATTTGTATCATGGTGGGTGAAAGATTAATTCTCAATCCAATTTTTTCCAGGACTTAGTTTCGTGCAGGCCAAAATGATTGCGTAAATCCAGACATCCTTAAGCATATATTTTAATTTAAATCATTATGATGTTGTATACTTTATTATTCACGTTGAGTCTACCAACCATATTATTCAAGAATCTGTTTGTTTTTCTTTTATTAGCGATTGAAAATAAGATGCGAATCAAATAACATTATCAGTTACTATCATTTCTCATTTTAAAACGCAAGTCATGCAAGAACAAACATTTTAAAAAGATATACCATCATTTCCTAGTCATCTCAAATCAAGTTTCCAGTTCTCTTTTCATTTTTTATTTAATTTTATTACTCTCCCCCTAAATTTTTATTTAAAACCTTTTTTTATATTTTTTATTTATTTTTATTTATTTATTTTTTTTAACAACGGTACAAAAATTTTTTACCAAAGAAGGTCTTCAAAACTACACTAATAGAAAGATAAGAAATGAATGATCAAGAAATATGCAGTGATTGTGAAGTGAGAACTGTGATTGTGCACATATAATTCCAGATTGTGGATAAAATACCCTGACCTTAACATGTTTGTTCTGTCGCAAATTTAAATTAGAAACAATCTCTGTCAGTAAACCGGATTAATAACAGTCCTCCTTAATTGCTCATGCACTTAATAACAAATTAGTTAGAGAAGGGAACCCAGGCGGTCATAGTCTTGGGAGTTCTTTTTTCATCCATATAAGTAATATGCTTCAGCACACAACCGTTTAAACAATCGGGGATTGCTGTATCCTTCTATTTAATTTTACAAATTTGTGCGGTTCAATTAATTTGGATTTGATTGAATTAAATTTGGAAATCATTTTCTTTTTAAGAACAGTAGGAAAAGAATTTGGTTTTGAACCTTTGGTCATTTCATCTTTGAATTAGGTGAAACCGGCTTCACATGAAGAGGTTTGGATGGAGGGTTTTTCATCCAACCATTCAAAGATATGTGTTTTTTACCTCTTGATCCAGAGAAGCAACCCATGTTGCCTTTACCGACTGGAACATTCTTTGTAGACTTACATCCGGAGAAGCAATTCGTTTTGCCTTTACCATCCGTAGCAAGTCTTTGAGGATATTTCTTTACCATTGACCTTCTTTTCCACACTCAAAACAAGCCTTTAAAGGCTTTTGATGCTTGACTGACCCGTGTCAAGCATTTGGAATTGGAGATTGCTTTGAGGTTGTTGTAGATTCTTGCTTGTTTTGAAGTTTCCTATGCTGAATAGTGAATGAGATCTTCACTGGTTGACTGGCTTGTTTTGCAGTTGGAGAAGAGATCCGTATTGGTCTTGATTCAGCTTTTGAAAGCATTTGAGACATGATAATTTTAGGTGATATCTTGATCTTTGATGAACTAACACAGTCCTCTTTGTTTGATTCATCATCTGAGCTTGACCAGTCTTGTATACACAGATCTGCTTTCAATGGATCTTATTTGACAGGAATATAATGTGTTGTTGTTGTTGGAACTTGATGATTAGGTGTTTCCTAATTTATGTCTTCTTTCACAACCTTGACAGGCTCAAAGGTAGGAATTTCACCTACTTTAAAGTTATCAAAGAAGTTAGAAGAAACAGTAGATACAGAATTACAAACAACCGGAACTGAACAATCATTATCTAGACTATCAGCATTCGGTTTATTGTATCCCATACCAATTGTGGAATCATAATCATCTCGCACCTCTTTAAGATTCACTCCTGTTAAACCCGCATGTAAACTGTTAGTATCTTTATCAATTAAATCATTTGTTGAATGAGGTTTGGGAATCGGAGAGTAACATAGAGTAGATGGAGGTGGAACTGAATTAAATACAGTTTCACCGTCAGATTTATATCCAATCCCATGTTTTACCCGCGCCCCTTGTTGTTTAGCAATAAGCTCATCCTTTTTCATATGTGAAAGGGTCCATTTATCAAGCTTTGTTTGAAGCTGTGTTGTTTCAAATTGAGCTAAAACAGCCCTTTCTCTTAGAATATTAGTTTCAACGTTACGCTCCAAAATTGTTCGTCTCAAAAGATCATTTTCAGCCAATGCTTCATTAAGTTTTCTTTAAAAAGCAATTTCATTTTTCTTTAATTCTTGATTAATTATTTTTAATTATTTTTCATTTTCCAATAACAATCTGTTTACCTTATAAATCCCAAATAATCTGATTTTGCAAGACGAAGAACACATATCCTAAACAGTCTCATAAGGAAGACCCATCATAGTTCGTTCTGCACCTAAGCGCTTTTCACAATTGCAAACCCTTGTGATTTTTTGTTGTTCCTCTTCTTTAACCTTCAGTATCTCGTGAGCCTCAGATTCTTTCTCTCTTTTATCAACTTTTCAGCCTTATCATCATCGGTTCTTACAGACTCCTGTTTACTGTCATTGTCGACTCTCAAAGCTTCACAATTCTCTTCAACAGTTTATCTGAATTCAAAATTCAAATCTGAATCAGTTCTCAATAACTTCAACTTTTCAATCATCTCTGTTTTATAATCAAGTATGCTTGTTACAGAAGAAACCAGATCAGTATTAAGCGTGTGGGTTTGGTGTGGGAACACGGTTTGCTGAAATTTGTTTCTTTAAATATCCAGCTCGAGAGGTTTTAGTCTGTTGATCATATCCATAAGTTTTGTGTTGACATAACCTCTTTCTTGCTTCAGCATTTTTAACTTGATGATTCCATGCAGCCGGAAGAGAGTCAAGAAGCTTTTGAATTTGTTCATGATTACTGAGATCCGGAACATGCTTCTTTAGATTATTTGCCACATTTAAAAATCAATCAATTAAATCTGACAATTTTTCTTTCTTTGTAGCTACAAAAGAGTCAACTCGGCTTTGTACCGTTGTGAGATTTATCGATTTAAAGTCTTTCGAAGATGACATTTTATTACAAATTTTGAACAATTAAACGCCCCAAAAGTTTTTTTCTCAAAAATTGTAAAATAATTCTTCCCAGGAAAATATTTTTTTTAAATGTCACTCTATGCAATCTTAGCAACTTTTTGGTTTTTTTAAAACCCAATTTTGTTAGCCCACTTTCTTTGTTTTTTTAATGTACCCACACAAATCCTTTAAAACTCAGCCTAATTTATAAGCCCAATAGCAATTTTTTTAAAAAAAATGTTAGCCCAATATCCCATTAACACACACAAACCCTAACCCTAAATTTCTTATCCGCACCACCATCTTCCAATCAATTCTCTCTACAACCACCACCTCCGATGTGTTACGGTGGCAGATGGGGTGATAGGCGGCGGCCACCGGTGAAGTGAAACTGACGATGACAACAATCGACGTTCCGAAGAAGTTCAGAGGGCTGGTGGAGATCGCCGAGCAAAAGTTCTCGAAGGTACCCGATGCTCTGGCCTACGGACAAGCTCCCAACCACTAAGCTATACCAAGGTGTTCAAGGATTACACCAAGCTATGGGACTATCAGCAGAAGAACCGGGTGAAACTCGTCGAATCGGGGTCCAACGGTGGGAAATCGTTGAGATGCCGTCCCGAATCGGTCAGCTTTACTATATGCAGTACATGAGGACGAGTGAGACGCGGTTTTTACTCGAATCGTACATATTCTACAAGGCCATATTGAACCGAGCCTACTTTGAAGGCTCTAGTTTCAAAGGTGGTTGTGGTGGTGGTGTTCCGGCGGCTTGGGTTTAGGCCGCCTAAGGTAAGGCGACCATAATTTCGCAGCTTCTTTTTTTATTAATTTCGCAGTTTGTTTTTGGTACTACTATTTTTCCTCATAATGTTGGCTTTGGTGCTACCAAAGATCCAGATCTGGTGGAAAGGATAGGTGCTGCAACTACTCTTGAAACTAAAGCTAGTGGTGTTCAATATGCATTTAGTCCTTGTGTTGTTGTATGCAAAGATCCTAGATCGGGTGGATGTTATAAAGAAGTGGTGGTTATCTTGGTTGTTTGTTAATTTCATAGAATGAATATAATAATTTATTTTAATTTCGCAGAAAATCAGTTTTCGCCGGAGTTTCACCGGAATTTGACAGTTTTGCCGGAATTTGCAGTTTCGCCGGAGTTTCGCCGGATGAAACTGTAATTTCGCCGGAAACTTTGAACTTTCGTTAAGAATGATGCTAAATTCACTGGATGAAGATATTGAAGCTCTAAGAACACCAAGAACACACACACTAGTGTGTGTGAGAGAAAATTTCAAATCTGATGATTTTCTTTGATTTTTCTTGTATAAACAATGATGTAGATGCAAAATATGTTGTAGATAATGATAGATCTGATGTTGTTGATGTTGAATTTGTACAAATTTGAGCTCAAATCTACTTTCTCTCTCTAAACCCTAATTTCTCTCTCTAGAAATCTGATGAACAACTTCAATAATTCTTCAAATCTTCAATGAATTTGATCCAATATGACTCTGATACCAAATTGTTAGCCTAGGTTGAAGACACTTGAATCAAATAATTGAAGAATTATAGATCAAACAATGATAAACACAATGAAAACACCAATTTGATCTAACTTGAATGCATTTGATTTGTACAAAGTGTGTAACACCCGGTTATTTATTATTTAGAAGCCGACGAAGGAAGAAAAAGAAATAAAGTCCAAAGTCGAGGGACCAAACTCGCCAACGAAAGAAAGTCGGGTGAGTGGGAGTATATAAGGGAGAGGGCAACCCTTACCCTCTCCCCCATACTCACAAATCTGCCATCAAGAGAGGAGAAGAGGGAAAGAAGAAGAAAAGAGGAAAAAGGGGTCGGTTCGGGTGACCAAACTCGTTGTGTAGCAAGCCAAATCGAAGCCCTTGTTGTTGTGCTCGTTTGTGTGAGTTCTAGGACCCTACTTTTACTTGTTTTCAACCGATTTTGGGGCTGGAAAGCATCAAAAACCCGTTTTCGTGTGTGTATGTGTTTTACCCATTTGGGTGTGATGTGTATGATGCGCTTCGTGTATGTTTCCGGGCTTATGTGTGCTTGTATGGTGTTATGGTATGCATTCCTAAGGTCTAGGATGGTTGATTTAGGCTTAGAATGGGTTTGGATGAGCTTGGAGGCCGAAAATGGCAAATTGGGTTCGGGATGAACTCCATTCTGCATCAGCTAGGGCTAGGCGACCGAATGGAGGCCATACGGCCGATTGAGAGGCGATTGAGGGTCATTCTCACAATTGGGATTCATTCGCACGATTGAAGGTTCAATCGCACGACTAAGGTTTCATTCGCACGATTGGGAGTCCAGTCGCATGGGGAGTCATACGACTGAGGGTCCAGTCACATAGGTGCTTAGTCGCATAAGTCCATTCGCAAGAGGTCAGTCGCATAGGTGTTCATTCGCATTAGTTCTATCCGCATGAGGTCCATACGCACGACTGGATGTCCATTCGCATAGATGTTCATCTGCATGAGTCCAATCGCATGATGTTCAGTCGCATGGAGGCCATGCGACTGAAGGGTGTCCATACGCACGAATAGGGCTGTTGCACCCGAAGGAAAGTGTAGTTAGACTTCTGACTTTTGGGGGAAAGTGCAGATGTAAGTTTTGACATAAAGGTTCCCATAAGAGTATGTAAGATAACTGTTATGGCCTTAGAAAGCAAGTAGGACATATTGATGATAATGTTGCATGTTTATGCATGATGCATGTTATGTATGTATGATGTTGCCCTGTATGACGTGATGTTGGTGCATGTTAATGTTCCTTTGTATGATGTATGTTTATCATTCCAATGGCTTTACGTGTTATGATAATGAATGAAATGAAGTATTATGTAACGTAAAGTGGAAAGAAATGAAAAGTCTTGCATGTATCGGATATCGGGTCCTTCTTTGTGATCGACCATTTATGTAGAACCCCTACCGCTTACCTCTAGTACTGCGGCATACGCTCAGCTGTTCAATTATTGACTTCGGCCCAGTAGCTAAGATTGTTCGGGGTGTAGCATATGGTATTGGTACGGATGATATCCGATGCGCAAGTAAAGTTATATTGAACGAATGAATGAATGGATGAATGAAGGAGATAATAAGGATATTATCTATGCGTACGTATGTTGTGTGATCATGCAAAAGTAACGAATGGTTTTAAATGAAAGTAAAGTATGTTTTATATAAAACTAGTGCTCACTCATCAACGCTGACTTTTTATATGTTTTCCAGTTGGCAGGTAATGTTTGCTGAGCATGGCACTACGAGGCTACTCAGCTCTTTTGGGATGGCATCCATTTATAAAGCTTTTGTGATATAATGCAAACATGTATTTTGTAATCGGATAATGATGTATTATTTGGCAAAAGTGTTTATAATGAAATGAGATGTCATTTTTGAATGTTTCCGCTGCAATATTTTCATGAGACAAATGTAATTATATGTTTTATGCGCGATGAATGATCAACTGTAAGCGTCCCGGGAACGGGGCCTTACAAAGTGGAAACCCCAATCAATTGGTCATGCAACCATTAGTCAACTCTAATTACAATTAACCTATTTATAGTGAATATAATGTTCACTAATTGCATTTAAACCCCTAGACTTAGGCTAATTAATGGAAATTACAGATAAAACATAAAAATGACTAAAACATATTTAAATATAGTTTGTTGAAACAAAATATATTTATTACAATAAAACTCCTAGTCATCTAAATCTTCAACTTCTCGCCTCGGTTCTTTGCCTCGAACGTGTCGGGTTTGACTTTTGCGTTGACTTTGATTGTGATGTTGACTTTGTTGACTTTGACTATGTTGATAATATCGACTATCTTTTATAGCTCCAACAATACTCCCCCTTAGTCTATCATTATCAATGTCTTTAAACAAAATCAGCATCGAGAAGTCAACCATAGAAAGATCTTCAAATTGAATCTTTCTGAATCTAATGAGAAAGATTATTCATCTCATAAGGTCCCTTTATATATATGCTCCCCTTTGATTTGTGCATAGTTTGATCAAAACATGAATAATTTTTCCAACTCTCTAATCTTGAGTGCTTCAGAAGATGTAGCAGGAGGATTTCTAGCTATGTATCTTCTGCGAACTTGAGGAACAGGTTCTCCGATCAGGTACACTACTCAACTGATGATCGACCATCACTTACAATAAAAATCTTGAGTCTGTAACTTTCTACTTTGTACCTTTTATTCTTTTTGTAATAGATTAGGATGTGAGCTATGACATGTCATAGTCACATATCAAAAGACAATAAACCTTTTGACTGTACATTGATCTTGTTGTCTAGATTATTGTTTCCAACTGACTTTTATAGTATAGCCGGCTGTAGGATGTAGTTTAAAGTATCTTAGGTTTTGTATTTATCTTATGAGTTCTAAAACCTGTAATAGACTTATGAGCAATATCCAACATTCTTGAAAACCATACTTATTTTGTTCTTGTTCTTGGTTATGTCTCATTACTAACTTGTGTTCTTAGTATATTTCATATAAACCCAGTTCCCTATTTTATTTGTTAAGTGTTCTAATACTCTCCTCATTATGAGAATAATTATATTGACCATCCTTTAACCGGTCTTGCAGGGTGTACTTAATAGGTTTGAGGGGATCTTGAGCAATCCTCTCATTTTTATGTTCATTGATCTGCCATAATCATATGCTACTTCTAAAGCTTCTGGAGTAATTTGAAAATTGTTTGACCTTTCTATGTAGGTTGGAACAATTTCCTACTTCTAGAGTTGCTGGAGTAATTTGAAAATTGTTTGACCTTTCAAAGATGTATTTATATATCAAATGAATTGAATTTTACTCAGAAGAACCTCTAACACCATCCAAGCTCTCTGATAAAGGAAATCTATAAAAATATGATAAGTAATTAATGCGTTAGATGATGGTATGATGGGTGTGCCTAATATACGTACTAAGCACACAAACTAAAAAGCCTTTTTGGTAACTATGAAAGCGTGCGAAGCCACTAAAGTGCTTTTATGTACTAAGCACTTTCATACCATATATATATATATATATATATATATATATATATATATATATATATATATATAGGAGAGATATATATATTATATAGATATCTATGATAGATAGATATCTATAAT